>OY804585.1:42963613-43405212 GCA_963680875.1 Bathymodiolus brooksi | reverse complement strand
ATGATAATTGTAGCTGCTGTAAAATGCCTAT
Source organism: Bathymodiolus brooksi (assembly GCA_963680875.1). NCBI lineage: Eukaryota > Metazoa > Mollusca > Bivalvia > Mytilida > Modiolidae > Bathymodiolus > Bathymodiolus brooksi. Next base: position 43,405,181 of record OY804585.1, on the reverse strand, counting down.
GTATTATATTTTATAGTGGTAATATACCAAATTATGATAATTGTAGCTTCTGTAAAAAGCCTATGTATTATATTTTATAGTGGTGATATACCAAATTATGATAATTTAACTGCTGTAAAATGCCTATGTATTATATTTTATAGTGGTAATATACCAAATTATGATAATTGTAGCTGCTGTAAAATGCCTATGTATTATATTTTATAGTGGTAATATACCAAATTATGATAATTGTAACTGCTGTAAAATGCCTATGTATTATATCTTATAGATGGTAATATACCAAATTATGATAATTGTAGCTGCTGTAAAATGCCTATGTATTATATTTTATAGTGGTAATATACCAAATTATGATAATTGTAGCTGCTGTAAAATGCCTATGTATTATATTTTATAGTGGTAATATACCAAATTATGATAATTGTAGCTGCTGTAAAATGCCTATGTATTATATTTTATAGTGGTAATATTCCAAATTATGATAATTGTAGCTGCTGTAAAATGCCTATGTATTATATTTTATAGTGGTAATATACCAAATTATGATAATTGTAACTGCTGTAAAATGTCTATGTATTATATTTTATAGTGGTAATATTCCAAATTATGATAATTGTAGCTGCTGTAAAATGCCTATGTATTATATTTTATAGTGGTAATATACCAAATAATGATAATTGTAGCTGCTGTAAAATGCCTATGTATTATATTTTATAGTGGTAATATACCAAATTATGATAATTGTAGCTGCTGTAAAAAGCCTATGTATTATATTTTATTGTGGTAATATTCCAAATTATGATAATTGTAGCTGCTGTAAAAAGCCTATGTATTATATTTTATAGTGGTAATATACCAAATTATGATAATTGTAGCTGCTGCAAAATGCCTATGTATTATAATTTATAGTGGTAATATACCAAATTATGATAATTGTAGCTGCGGTAAAATGCCTATGTATTATATTTTATAGTGGTAATATACCAAATTATGATAATTGTAGCTGCTGTAAAATGCCTATGTATTATATTTTATAGTGGTAATATACCAAATTATGATAATTGTAGCTGCTGTAAAATGCCTATGTATTATATTATATAGTGGTAATATACCAAATTATGATAATTGTAACTGCTGTAAAATGCCTATGTATTATATTTTATAGTGGTAATATACCAAATTATGATAATTGGAACTGCTGTAAAATGCCTATGTATTATATTTTATAGTGGTAATATACCAAATTATGATAATTGTAACTGCTGTAAAATGCCTATGTATTATATTTTATAGTGGTAATATACCAAATTATGATAATTGTAGCTGCTGTAAAAAGCCTATGTATTATATTTTATAGTGGTAATATACCAAATTATGATAATTGTAGCTGCTGTAAAAAGCCTATGTATTATATTTTATAGTGGTAATATACCAAATTATGATAATTGTAGCTGCTGTAAAAAGCCTATGTATTATATTTTATTGTGGTAATATACCAAATTATGATAATTGTAGCTGCTGTAAAATGCCTATGTATTATATTTTATAGTGGTAATATATCAAATTATGATAATTGTAGCTTCTGTAAAAAGCCTATGTATTATATTTTATAGTGGTGATATACCAAATTATGATAATTTAACTGCTGTAAAATGCCTATGTATTATATTTTATAGTGGTAATATACCAAATTATGATAATTGTAGCTGCTGTAAAATGCCTATGTATTATATTTTATAGTGGTAATATACCAAATTATGATAATTGTAACTGCTGTAAAATGCCTATGTATTATATCTTATAGATGGTAATATACCAAATTATGATAATTGTAGCTGCTGTAAAATGCCTATGTATTATATTTTATAGTGGTAATATACCAAATTATGATAATTGTAGCTGCTGTAAAATGCCTATGTATTATATTTTATAGTGGTAATATACCAAATTATGATAATTGTAGCTGCTGTAAAATGCCTATGTATTATATTTTATAGTGGTAATATTCCAAATTATGATAATTGTAGCTGCTGTAAAATGCCTATGTATTATATTTTATAGTGGTAATATACCAAATTATGATAATTGTAACTGCTGTAAAATGCCTATGTATTATATTTTATAGTGGTAATATTCCAAATTATGATAATTGTAGCTGCTGTAAAATGCCTATGTATTATATTTTATAGTGGTAATATACCAAATAATGATAATTGTAGCTGCTGTAAAATGCCTATGTATTATATTTTATGGTGGTAATATACCAAATTATGATAATTGTAGCTGCTGTAAAAAGCCTATGTATTATATTTTATTGTGGTAATATTCCAAATTATGATAATTGTAGCTGCTGTAAAAAGCCTATGTATTATATTTTATAGTGGTAATATACCAAATTATGATAATTGTAGCTGCTGCAAAATGCCTATGTATTATAATTTATAGTGGTAATATACCAAATTATGATAATTGTAGCTGCGGTAAAATGCCTATGTATTATATTTTATAGTGGTAATATACCAAATTATGATAATTGTAACTGCTGTAAAATGCCTATGTATTATATTTTATAGTGGTAATATACCAAATTATGATAATTGTAGCTGCTGTTAAATGCCTATGTATTATATTTTATAGTGGTAATATACCAAATTATGATAATTGTAGCTGCTGTAAAATGCCTATGTATTATATTTTATAGTGGTAATATACCAAATTATGATAATTGTAACTGCTGTAAAATGCCTATGTATTATATTTTATAGTGGTAATATACCAAATTATGATAACTGTAGCTGCTGTAAAATGCCTATGTATTATATTTTATAGTGGTAATATACCAAATTATGATAATTGTAGCTGCTGTAAAATGCCTATGTATTATATTTTATAGTGGTAATATACCAAATTATGATAATTGTAACTGATCTAAAATGCCTATGTATTATATTTTATAGTGGTAATATACCAAATTATGATAATTGTAGCTGCTGTAAAATGCCTATGTATTATATTTTATAGTGGTAATATACCAAATTATGATAATTGTAGCTGCTGTAAAATGCCTATGTATTATATTTTATAGTGGTAATATACCAAATTATGATAATTGTAGCTGCTGTAAAAAGCCTATGTATTATATTTTATAGTGGTAATATACCAAATTATGATAATTGTAGCTGCTGTAAAAAGCCTATGTATTATATTTTATAGTGGTAATATACCAAATTATGATAATTGTAGCTGCTGTAAAAAGCCTATGTATTATATTTTATAGTGGTAATATACCAAATTATGATAATTGTAGCTGCTGTAAAATGCCTATGTATTATATTTTATAGTGGTAATATACCAAATTATGATAATTGTAGCTTCTGTAAAGAGCCTATGTATTATATTTTATAGTGGTAATATACCAAATTATGATAATTTAACTGCTGTAAAATGCCTATGTATTATATTTTATAGTGGTAATATACCAAATTATGATAATTGTAACTGCTGTAAAATGCCTATGTATTATATTTTATAGTGGTAATATACCAAATTATGATAATTGTAGCTTCTGTAAAAAGCCTATGTATTATATTTTATAGTGGTAATATACCAAATTATGATAATTGTAGCTGCTGTAAAATGCCTATGTATTATATTTTATAGTGGTAATATACCAAATTATGATAATTGTAGCTTCTGTAAAAAGCCTATGTATTATATTTTATAGTGGTAATATACCAAATTATGATAATTGTAGCTGCTGTAAAATGCCTATGTATTATATTTTATAGTGGTAATATTCCAAATTATGATAATTGTAGCTGCTGTAAAATGCCTATGTATTATATTTTATAGTGGTAATATACCAAATTATGATAATTGTAACTGCTGTAAAATGCCTATGTATTATATTTTATAGTGGTAATATTCCAAATTATGATAATTGTAGCTGCTGTAAAATGCCTATGTATTATATTTTATAGTGGTAATATACCAAATAATGATAATTGTAGCTGCTGTAAAATGCCTATGTATTATATTTTATAGTGGTAATATACCAAATTATGATAATTGTAGCTGCTGTAAAAAGCCTATGTATTATATTTTATTGTGGTAATATTCCAAATTATGATAATTGTAGCTGCTGTAAAAAGCCTATGTATTATATTTTATAGTGGTAATATACCAAATTATGATAATTGTAGCTGCTGCAAAATGCCTATGTATTATAATTTATAGTGGTAATATACCAAATTATGATAATTGTAGCTGCGGTAAAATGCCTATGTATTATATTTTATAGTGGTAATATACCAAATTATGATAATTGTAACTGCTGTAAAATGCCTATGTATTATATTTTATAGTGGTAATATACCAAATTATGATAATTGTAGCTGCTGTTAAATGCCTATGTATTATATTTTATAGTGGTAATATACCAAATTATGATAATTGTAGCTGCTGTAAAATGCCTATGTATTATATTTTATAGTGGTAATATACCAAATTATGATAATTGTAACTGCTGTAAAATGCCTATGTATTATATTTTATAGTGGTAATATACCAAATTATGATAACTGTAGCTGCTGTAAAATGCCTATGTATTATATTTTATAGTGGTAATATACCAAATTATGATAATTGTAGCTGCTGTAAAATGCCTATGTATTATATTTTATAGTGGTAATATACCAAATTATGATAATTGTAACTGATCTAAAATGCCTATGTATTATATTTTATAGTGGTAATATACCAAATTATGATAATTGTAGCTGCTGTAAAATGCCTATGTATTATATTTTATAGTGGTAATATACCAAATTATGATAATTGTAGCTGCTGTAAAATGCCTATGTATTATATTTTATAGTGGTAATATACCAAATTATGATAATTGTAGCTGCTGTAAAAAGCCTATGTATTATATTTTATAGTGGTAATATACCAAATTATGATAATTGTAGCTGCTGTAAAAAGCCTATGTATTATATTTTATAGTGGTAATATACCAAATTATGATAATTGTAGCTGCTGTAAAAAGCCTATGTATTATATTTTATAGTGGTAATATACCAAATTATGATAATTGTAGCTGCTGTAAAATGCCTATGTATTATATTTTATAGTGGTAATATACCAAATTATGATAATTGTAGCTTCTGTAAAGAGCCTATGTATTATATTTTATAGTGGTAATATACCAAATTATGATAATTTAACTGCTGTAAAATGCCTATGTATTATATTTTATAGTGGTAATATACCAAATTATGATAATTGTAACTGCTGTAAAATGCCTATGTATTATATTTTATAGTGGTAATATACCAAATTATGATAATTGTAGCTTCTGTAAAAAGCCTATGTATTATATTTTATAGTGGTAATATACCAAATTATGATAATTGTAGCTGCTGTAAAATGCCTATGTATTATATTTTATAGTGGTAATATACCAAATTATGATAATTGTAGCTTCTGTAAAAAGCCTATGTATTATATTTTATAGTGGTAATATACCAAATTATGATAATTTAACTGCTGTAAAATGCCTATGTATTATATTTTATAGTGGTAATATACCAAATTATGATAATTGTAGCTGCTGTAAAATGCCTATGTATTATATCTTATAGTTGTAATATACCAAATTATGATAATTGTAGCTGCTGTAAAATGCCTATGTATTATATCTTATAGTGGTAATATACCAAATTATGATAATTGTAGCTGCTGTAAAATGCCTATGTATTATATTTTATTGTGGTAATATACCAAATTATGATAATTGTAGCTGCTGTAAAATGCCTATGTATTATATTTTATTGTGGTAATATACCAAATTATGATAATTGTAACTGCTGTAAAATGCCTATGTGTTATATTTTATAGTGGTAATATACCAAATTGTGATAATTGTAACTGCTGTTAAATGCCTATGTATTATATTTTATAGTGGTAATATACCAAATTATGATAATTGTAGCTGCTGTAAAATGCCTATATATTATATTTTATAGTGGTAATATTCCAAATTATGATAATTGTAACTGGTGTAAAATGCCTATGTATTATATTTTATAGTGGTAATATTCCAAATTATGATAATTGTAGCTGCTGTAAAATGCCTATGTATTATATTTTATAGTGGTAATATTCCAAATTATGATAATTGTAGCTGCTGTAAAATGCCTATGTATTATATTTTATAGTGGTAATATTCCAAATTATGATAATTGTAGCTGCTGTAAAATGCCTATGTATTATATTTTATAGTGGTAATATACCAAATTATGATAATTGTAGCTGCTGTAAAATGCCTATGTTTTATATTTTATAGTGGTAATATACCAAATTATGATAATTGTAGCTGCTGCAAAATGCCTATATATTATATTTTATAGTGGTAATATTCCAAATTATGATAATTGTAACTGGTGTAAAATGCCTATGTATTATATTTTATAGTGGTAATATTCCAAATTATGATAATTGTAGCTGCGGTAAAATGCCTATGTATTATATTTTATAGTGGTAATATACCAAATTATGATAATTGTAGCTGCTGTAAAATGCCTATGTTTTATATTTTATAGTGGTAATATACCACATTATGATAATTGTAGCTGCTGTAAAAAGCCTATGTATTATATTTTATAGTGGTAATATACCTAATTATGATAATTGTAACTGCTGTAAAAAGCCTATGTATTATATTTTATAGTGGTAATATACCAAATTATGATAATTGTAGCTGCTGTAAAATGCCTATATATTATATTTTATAGTGGTAATATTCCAAATTATGATAATTGTAACTGGTGTAAAATGCCTATGTATTATATTTTATAGTGGTAATATTCCAAATTATGATAATTGTAGCTGCTGTAAAATGCCTATGTATTATATTTTATAGTGGTAATATTCCAAATTATGATAATTGTAGCTGCTGCAAAATGCCTATGTATTATAATTTATAGTGGTAATATACCAAATTATGATAATTGTAGCTGCGGTAAAATGCCTATGTATTATATTTTATAGTGGTAATATACCAAATTATGATAATTGTATCTGCTGTAAAATGCCTATGTATTATATTTTATAGTGGTAATATACCAAATTATGATAATTGTAGCTGCTGTTAAATGCCTATGTATTATATTTTATAGTGGTAATATACCAAATTATGATAATTGTAGCTGCTGTAAAATGCCTATGTATTATATTTTATAGTGGTAATATACCAAATTATGATAATTGTAACTGCTGTAAAATGCCTATGTATTATATTTTATAGTGGTAATATACCAAATTATGATAATTGTAACTGCTGTAAAATGCCTATGTATTATATTTTATAGTGGTAATATACCAAATTATGATAACTGTAGCTGCTGTAAAATGCCTATGTATTATATTTTATAGTGGTAATATACCAAATTATGATAATTGTAGCTGCTGTAAAATGCCTATGTATTATATTTTATAGTGGTAATATACCAAATTATGATAATTGTAACTGATCTAAAATGCCTATGTATTATATTTTATAGTGGTAATATACCAAATTATGATAATTGTAGCTGCTGTAAAATGCCTATGTATTATATTTTATAGTGGTAATATACCAAATTATGATAATTGTAGCTGCTGTAAAATGCCTATGTATTATATTTTATAGTGGTAATATACCAAATTATGATAATTGTAGCTGCTGTAAAAAGCCTATGTATTATATTTTATAGTGGTAATATACCAAATTATGATAATTGTAGCTGCTGTAAAAAGCCTATGTATTATATTTTATAGTGGTAATATACCAAATTATGATAATTGTAGCTGCTGTAAAAAGCCTATGTATTATATTTTATAGTGGTAATATACCAAATTATGATAATTGTAGCTGCTGTAAAATGCCTATGTATTATATTTTATAGTGGTAATATACCAAATTATGATAATTGTAGCTTCTGTAAAGAGCCTATGTATTATATTTTATAGTGGTAATATACCAAATTATGATAATTTAACTGCTGTAAAATGCCTATGTATTATATTTTATAGTGGTAATATACCAAATTATGATAATTGTAACTGCTGTAAAATGCCTATGTATTATATTTTATAGTGGTAATATTCCAAATTATGATAATTGTAGCTGCTGTAAAATGCCTATGTATTATATTTTATAGTGGTAATATACCAAATAATGATAATTGTAGCTGCTGTAAAATGCCTATGTATTATATTTTATAGTGGTAATATACCAAATTATGATAATTGTAGCTGCTGTAAAAAGCCTATGTATTATATTTTATTGTGGTAATATTCCAAATTATGATAATTGTAGCTGCTGTAAAAAGCCTATGTATTATATTTTATAGTGGTAATATACCAAATTATGATAATTGTAGCTGCTGCAAAATGCCTATGTATTATGATTTATAGTGGTAATATACCAAATTATGATAATTGTAGCTGCGGTAAAATGCCTATGTATTATATTTTATAGTGGTAATATACCAAATTATGATAATTGTAACTGCTGTAAAATGCCTATGTATTATATTTTATAGTGGTAATATACCAAATTATGATAATTGTAGCTGCTGTTAAATGCCTATGTATTATATTTTATAGTGGTAATATACCAAATTATGATAATTGTAGCTGCTGTAAAATGCCTATGTATTATATTTTATAGTGGTAATATACCAAATTATGATAATTGTAACTGCTGTAAAATGCCTATGTATTATATTTTATAGTGGTAATATACCAAATTAGGATAATTGTAACTGCTGTAAAATGCCTATGTATTATATTTTATAGTGGTAATATACCAAATTATGATAACTGTAGCTGCTGTAAAATGCCTATGTATTATATTTTATAGTGGTAATATACCAAATTATGATAATTGTAGCTGCTGTAAAATGCCTATGTATTATATTTTATAGTGGTAATATACCAAATTATGATAATTGTAACTGATCTAAAATGCCTATGTATTATATTTTATAGTGGTAATATACCAAATTATGATAATTGTAGCTGCTGTAAAATGCCTATGTATTATATTTTATAGTGGTAATATACCAAATTATGATAATTGTAGCTGCTGTAAAATGCCTATGTATTATATTTTATAGTGGTAATATACCAAATTATGATAATTGTAGCTGCTGTAAAAAGCCTATGTATTATATTTTATAGTGGTAATATACCAAATTATGATAATTGTAGCTGCTGTAAAAAGCCTATGTATTATATTTTATAGTGGTAATATACCAAATTATGATAATTGTAGCTGCTGTAAAAAGCCTATGTATTATATTTTATAGTGGTAATATACCAAATTATGATAATTGTAGCTGCTGTAAAATGCCTATGTATTATATTTTATAGTGGTAATATACCAAATTATGATAATTGTAGCTTCTGTAAAGAGCCTATGTATTATATTTTATAGTGGTAATATACCAAATTATGATAATTTAACTGCTGTAAAATGCCTATGTATTATATTTTATAGTGGTAATATACCAAATTATGATAATTGTAACTGCTGTAAAATGCCTATGTATTATATTTTATAGTGGTAATATACCAAATTATGATAATTGTAGCTTCTGTAAAAAGCCTATGTATTATATTTTATAGTGGTAATATACCAAATTATGATAATTGTAGCTGCTGTAAAATGCCTATGTATTATATTTTATAGTGGTAATATACCAAATTATGATAATTGTAGCTTCTGTAAAAAGCCTATGTATTATATTTTATAGTGGTAATATACCAAATTATGATAATTTAACTGCTGTAAAATGCCTATGTATTATATTTTATAGTGGTAATATACCAAATTATGATAATTGTAGCTGCTGTAAAATGCCTATGTATTATATCTTATAGTTGTAATATACCAAATTATGATAATTGTAACTGCTGTAAAATGCCTATGTATTATATCTTATAGTGGTAATATACCAAATTATGATAATTGTAGCTGCTGTAAAATGCCTATGTATTATATTTTTATAGTGGTAATATACCAAATTATGATAATTGTAGCTGCTGTAAAATGCCTATGTATTATATTTTATTGTGGTAATATACCAAATTATGATAATTGTAACTGCTGTAAAATGCCTATGTGTTATATTTTATAGTGGTAATATACCAAATTGTGATAATTGTAACTGCTGTTAAATGCCTATGTATTATATTTTATAGTGGTAATATACCAAATTATGATAATTGTAGCTGCTGTAAAATGCCTATATATTATATTTTATAGTGGTAATATTCCAAATTATGATAATTGTAACTGGTGTAAAATGCCTATGTATTATATTTTATAGTGGTAATATTCCAAATTATGATAATTGTAGCTGCTGTAAAATGCCTATGTATTATATTTTATAGTGGTAATATTCCAAATTATGATAATTGTAGCTGCTGTAAAATGCCTATGTATTATATTTTATAGTGGTAATATACCAAATTATGATAATTGTAGCTGCTGTAAAATGCCTATGTTTTATATTTTATAGTGGTAATATACCAAATTATGATAATTGTAGCTGCTGCAAAATGCCTATATATTATATTTTATAGTGGTAATATTCCAAATTATGATAATTGTAACTGGTGTAAAATGCCTATGTATTATATTTTATAGTGGTAATATTCCAAATTATGATAATTGTAGCTGCTGTAAAATGCCTATGTATTATATTTTATAGTGGTAATATTCCAAATTATGATAATTGTAGCTGCGGTAAAATGCCTATGTATTATATTTTATAGTGGTAATATACCAAATTATGATAATTGTAGCTGCTGTAAAATGCCTATGTTTTATATTTTATAGTGGTAATATACCACATTATGATAATTGTAGCTGCTGTAAAAAGCCTATGTATTATATTTTATAGTGGTAATATACCTAATTATGATAATTGTAACTGCTGTAAAAAGCCTATGTATTATATTTTATAGTGGTAATATACCAAATTATGATAATTGTAGCTGCTGTAAAATGCCTATATATTATATTTTATAGTGGTAATATTCCAAATTATGATAATTGTAACTGGTGTAAAATGCCTATGTATTATATTTTATAGTGGTAATATTCCAAATTATGATAATTGTAGCTGCTGTAAAATGCCTATGTATTATATTTTATAGTGGTAATATTCCAAATTATGATAATTGTAGCTGCTGCAAAATGCCTATGTATTATAATTTATAGTGGTAATATACCAAATTATGATAATTGTAGCTGCGGTAAAATGCCTATGTATTATATTTTATAGTGGTAATATACCAAATTATGATAATTGTATCTGCTGTAAAATGCCTATGTATTATATTTTATAGTGGTAATATACCAAATTATGATAATTGTAGCTGCTGTTAAATGCCTATGTATTATATTTTATAGTGGTAATATACCAAATTATGATAATTGTAGCTGCTGTAAAATGCCTATGTATTATATTTTATAGTGGTAATATACCAAATTATGATAATTGTAACTGCTGTAAAATGCCTATGTATTATATTTTATAGTGGTAATATACCAAATTATGATAATTGTAACTGCTGTAAAATGCCTATGTATTATATTTTATAGTGGTAATATACCAAATTATGATAACTGTAGCTGCTGTAAAATGCCTATGTATTATATTTTATAGTGGTAATATACCAAATTATGATAATTGTAGCTGCTGTAAAATGCCTATGTATTATATTTTATAGTGGTAATATACCAAATTATGATAATTGTAACTGATCTAAAATGCCTATGTATTATATTTTATAGTGGTAATATACCAAATTATGATAATTGTAGCTGCTGTAAAATGCCTATGTATTATATTTTATAGTGGTAATATACCAAATTATGATAATTGTAGCTGCTGTAAAATGCCTATGTATTATATTTTATAGTGGTAATATACCAAATTATGATAATTGTAGCTGCTGTAAAAAGCCTATGTATTATATTTTATAGTGGTAATATACCAAATTATAATAATTGTAGCTGCTGTAAAAAGCCTATGTATTATATTTTATAGTGGTAATATACCAAATTATGATAATTGTAGCTGCTGTAAAAAGCCTATGTATTATATTTTATAGTGGTAATATACCAAATTATGATAATTGTAGCTGCTGTAAAATGCCTATGTATTATATTTTATAGTGGTAATATACCAAATTATGATAATTGTAGCTTCTGTAAAGAGCCTATGTATTATATTTTATAGTGGTAATATACCAAATTATGATAATTTAACTGCTGTAAAATGCCTATGTATTATATTTTATAGTGGTAATATACCAAATTATGATAATTGTAACTGCTGTAAAATGCCTATGTATTATATTTTATAGTGGTAATATACCAAATTATGATAATTGTAGCTTCTGTAAAAAGCCTATGTATTATATTTTATAGTGGTAATATACCAAATTATGATAATTGTAGCTGCTGTAAAATGCCTATGTATTATATTTTATAGTGGTAATATACCAAATTATGATAATTGTAGCTTCTGTATAAAGCCTATGTATTATATTTTATAGTGGTAATATACCAAATTATGATAATTTAACTGCTGTAAAATGCCTATGTATTATATTTTATAGTGGTAATATACCAAATTATGATAATTGTAGCTGCTGTAAAATGCCTATGTATTATATCTTATAGTTGTAATATACCAAATTATGATAATTGTAACTGCTGTAAAATGCCTATGTATTATATCTTATAGTGGTAATATACCAAATTATGATAATTGTAGCTGCTGTAAAATGCCTATGTATTATATTTTATAGTGGTAATATACCAAATTATGATAATTGTAGCTGCTGTAAAATGCCTATGTATTATATTTTATAGTGGTAATATACCAAATTATGATAATTGTAACTGCTGTAAAATGCCTATGTGTTATATTTTATAGTGGTAATATACCAAATTGTGATAATTGTAACTGCTGTTAAATGCCTATGTATTATATTTTATAGTGGTAATATACCAAATTATGATAATTGTAGCTGCTGTAAAATGCCTATATATTATATTTTATAGTGGTAATATTCCAAATTATGATAATTGTAACTGGTGTAAAATGCCTATGTATTATATTTTATAGTGGTAATATTCCAAATTATGATAATTGTAGCTGCTGTAAAATGCCTATGTATTATATTTTATAGTGGTAATATTCCAAATTATGATAATTGTAGCTGCTGTAAAATGCCTATGTATTATATTTTATAGTGGTAATATACCAAATTATGATAATTGTAGCTGCTGTAAAATGCCTATGTTTTATATTTTATAGTGGTAATATACCAAATTATGATAATTGTAGCTGCTGCAAAATGCCTATATATTATATTTTATAGTGGTAATATTCCAAATTATGATAATTGTAACTGGTGTAAAATGCCTATGTATTATATTTTATAGTGGTAATATTCCAAATTATGATAATTGTAGCTGCTGTAAAATGCCTATGTATTATATTTTATAGTGGTAATATTCCAAATTATGATAATTGTAGCTGCGGTAAAATGCCTATGTATTATATTTTATAGTGGTAATATACCAAATTATGATAATTGTAGCTGCTGTAAAATGCCTATGTTTTATATTTTATAGTGGTAATATACCACATTATGATAATTGTAGCTGCTGTAAAAAGCCTATGTATTATATTTTATAGTGGTAATATACCTAATTATGATAATTGTAACTGCTGTAAAAAGCCTATGTATTATATTTTATAGTGGTAATATACCAAATTATGATAATTGTAGCTGCTGTAAAATGCCTATATATTATATTTTATAGTGGTAATATTCCAAATTATGATAATTGTAACTGGTGTAAAATGCCTATGTATTATATTTTATAGTGGTAATATTCCAAATTATGATAATTGTAGCTGCTGTAAAATGCCTATGTATTATATTTTATAGTGGTAATATTCCAAATTATGATAATTGTAGCTGCTGTAAAATGCCTATGTATTATATTTTATAGTGGTAATATACCAAATTATGATAATTGTAGCTGCTGTAAAATGCCTATGTTTTATATTTTATAGTGGTAATATACCAAATTATGATAATTGTAGCTGCTGTAAAAAGCCTATGTATTATATTTTATAGTGGTAATATACCAAATTATGATAATTGTAACTGCTGTAAAAAGCCTATGTATTATATTTTATAGTGGTAATATACCAAATTATGATAATTGTAACTGCTTGTAAAATGCCTATGTATTATATTTTATAGTGGTAATATACCAAATTATGATAATTGTAACTGCTTGTAAAATGCCTATGTATTATATTTTATAGTGGTAATATACCAAATTATGATAATTGTAGCTGCTGTAAAATGCCTATGTATTATATTTTATAGTGGTAATATACCAAATTATGATAATTGTAACTGCTGTAAAATGCCTATGTATTATATTTTATAGTGGTAATATACCAAATTATGATAATTTTATCTGCTGTAAAATGCCTATGTGTTATATTTTATAGTGGTAATATACCAAATTATGATAATTATAGCTGCTGTAAAAAGCCTATGTATTATATTTTATAGTGGTAATATACCAAATTATGATAATTGTAGCTGCTGTAAAATGCTTATGTATTATATTTTATAGTGGTAATATACCACATTATGATAATTGTAGCTGCTGTAAAAAGCCTATGTAATATATTTTATAGTGGTAATATTCCAAATTATGATAATTGTAGCTGCTGTAAAATGCCTATGTATTATATTTTATAGTGGTAATATACCAAATTATGATAATTGTAACTGCTGTAAAATGCCTATGTATTATATTTTATAGTGGTAATATACCAAATTATGATAATTGTAGCTGCTGTAAAATGCCTATGTATTATATTTTATAGTGGTAATATACCAAATTATGATAATTGTAGCTGCTGTAAAATGCCTATGTATTATATTTTTTAGTGGTAATATACCAAATTATGATAATTGTAACTGCTGTAAAATGCCTATGTATTATATTTTATAGTGGTAATATACCAAATTATGATAATTGGAACTGCTGTAAAATGCCTATGTATTATATTTTATAGTGGTAATATACCAAATTATGATAATTGTAACTGCTGTAAAATGCCTATGTATTATATTTTATAGTGGTAATATACCAAATTATGATAATTGTAGCTGCTGTAAAAGGCCTATGTATTATATTTTATAGTGGTAATATACCACATTATGATAATTGTAGCTGCTGTAAAAAGCCTATGTAATATATTTTATAGTGGTAATATTCCAAATTATGATAATTGTAGCTGCTGTAAAATGCCTATGTATTATATTTTATAGTGGTAATATACCAAATTATGATAATTGTAACTGCTGTAAAATGCCTATGTATTATATTTTATAGTGGTAATATACCAAATTATGATAATTGTAGCTGCTGTAAAATGCCTATGTATTATATTTTATAGTGGTAATATACCAAATTATGATAATTGTAGCTGCTGTAAAATGCCTATGTATTATATTTTTTAGTGGTAATATACCAAATTATGATAATTGTAACTGCTGTAAAATGCCTATGTATTATATTTTATAGTGGTAATATACCAAATTATGATAATTGGAACTGCTGTAAAATGCCTATGTATTATATTTTATAGTGGTAATATACCAAATTATGATAATTGTAACTGCTGTAAAATGCCTATGTATTATATTTTATAGTGGTAATATACCAAATTATGATAATTGTAGCTGCTGTAAAAGGCCTATGTATTATATTTTATAGTGGTAATATACCAAATTATGATAATTGTAGCTGCTGTAAAAAGCCTATGTATTATATTTTATAGTGGTAATATACCAAATTATGATAATTGTAGCTGCTGTAAAAAGCCTATGTATTATATTTTATAGTGGGAATATACCAAATTATGATAATTGTAGCTGCTGTAAAATGCCTATGTATTATATTTTATAGTGGTAATATACCAAATTATGATAATTGTAGCTTCTGTAGAAAGCCTATGTATTATATTTTATAGTGGTAATATACCAAATTATGATAATTTAACTGCTGTAAAATGCCTATGTATTATATTTTATAGTGGTAATATACCAAATTATGATAATTGTAGCTGCTGTAAAATGCCTATGTATTATATTTTATAGTGGTAATATACCAAATTATGATAATTGTAACTGCTGTAAAATGCCTATGTATTATATCTTATAGTGGTAATATACCAAATTATGATAATTGTAGCTGCTGTAAAATGCCTATGTATTATATTTTATAGTGGTAATATACCAAATTATGATAATTGTAGCTGCTGTAAAATGCCTATGTATTATATTTTATGGTGGTAATATACCAAATTATGATAATTGTAGCTGCTGTAAAATGCCTATGTATTATATTTTATAGTGGTAATATTCCAAATTATGATAATTGTAGCTGCTGTAAAATGCCTATGTATTATATTTTATAGTGGTAATATACCAAATTATGATAATTGTAACTGCTGTAAAATGCCTATGTATTATATTTTATAGTGGTAATATTCCAAATTATGATAATTGTAGCTGCTGTAAAATGCCTTGGTATTATATTTGATAGTGGTAATATACCAAATAATGATAATTGTAGCTGCTGTAAAATGCCTATGTATTATATTTTATAGTGGTAATATACCAAATTATGATAATTGTAGCTGCTGTAAAAAGCCTATGTATTATATTTTATTGTGGTAATAATCCAAATTATGATAATTGTAGCTGCTGTAAAAAGCCTATGTATTATATTTTATAGTGGTAATATACCAAATTATGATAATTGTAGCTGCTGCAAAATGCCTATGTATTATAATTTATAGTGGTAATATACCAAATTATGATAATTGTAGCTGCGGTAAAATGCCTATGTATTATATTTTATAGTGGTAATATACCAAATTATGATAATTGTAACTGCTGTAAAATGCCTATGTATTATATTTTATAGTGGTAATATACCAAATTATGATAATTGTAGCTGCTGTTAAATGCCTATGTATTATATTTTATAGTGGTAATATACCAAATTATGATAATTGTAGCTGCTGTAAAATGCCTATGTATTATATTTTATAGTGGTAATATACCAAATTATGATAATTATAACTGCTGTAAAATGCCTATGTATTATATTTTATAGTGGTAATATACCAAATTATGATAATTGTAACTGCTGTAAAATGCCTATGTATTATATTTTATAGTGGTAATATACCAAATTATGATAATTGTAGCTGCTGTAAAATGCCTATGTATTATATTTTATAGTGGTAATATACCAAATTATGATAATTTTAGCTGCTGTAAAATGCCTATGTATTATATTTTATAGTGGTAATATACCAAATTATGATAATTGTAACTGATCTAAAATGCCTATGTATTATATTTTATAGTGGTAATATACCTAATTATGATAATTGTAACTGCTGTAAAAAGCCTATGTATTATATTTTATAGTGGTAATATACCAAATTATGATAATTGTAGCTGCTGTAAAATGCTTATATATTATATTTTATAGTGGTAATATTCCAAATTATGATAATTGTAACTGGTGTAAAATGCCTATGTATTATATTTTATAGTGGTAATATTCCAAATTATGATAATTGTAGCTGCTGTAAAATGCCTATGTATTATATTTTATAGTGGTAATATTCCAAATTATGATAATTGTAGCTGCTGTAAAATGCCTATGTATTATATTTTATAGTGGTAATATACCAAATTATGATAATTGTAGCTGCTGTAAAATGCCTATGTTTTATATTTTATAGTGGTAATATACCAAATTATGATAATTGTAGCTGCTGTAAAAAGCCTATGTATTATATTTTATAGTGGTAATATACCAAATTATGATAATTGTAACTGCTGTAAAATGCCTATGTTTTATATTTTATGGTGGTAATATACCACATTATGATAATTGTAGCTGCTGTAAAAAGCCTATGTATTATATTTTATAGTGGTAATATACCTAATTATGATAATTGTAACTGCTGTAAAAAGCCTATGTATTATATTTTATAGTGGTAATATACCAAATTATGATAATTGTAGCTGCTGTAAAATGCCTATATATTATATTTTATAGTGGTAATATTCCAAATTATGATAATTGTAACTGGTGTAAAATGCCTATGTATTATATTTTATAGTGGTAATATTCCAAATTATGATAATTGTAGCTGCTGTAAAATGCCTATGTATTATATTTTATAGTGGTAATATTCCAAATTATGATAATTGTAGCTGCTGTAAAATGCCTATGTATTATATTTTATAGTGGTAATATACCAAATTATGATAATTGTAGCTGCTGTAAAATGCCTATGTTTTATATTTTATAGTGGTAATATACCAAATTATGATAATTGTAGCTGCTGTAAAAAGCCTATGTATTATATTTTATAGTGGTAATATACCAAATTATGATAATTGTAACTGCTGTAAAAAGCCTATGTATTATATTTTATAGTGGTAATATACCAAATTATGATAATTGGAACTGCTTGTAAAATGCCTATGTATTATATTTTATAGTGGTAATATACCAAATTATGATAGTTGTAACTGCTGTAAAATGCCTATGTATTATATTTTATAGTGGTAATATACCAAATTATGATAATTGTAGCTGCTGTAAAATGCCTATGTATTATATTTTATAGTGGTAATATACCAAATTATGATAATTGTAACTGCTGTAAAATGCCTATGTATTATATTTTATAGTGGTAATATACCAAATTATGATAATTTTATCTGCTGTAAAATGCCTATGTGTTATATTTTATAGTGGTAATATAGCAAATTATGATAATTGTAGCTGCTGTAAAAAGCCTATGTATTATATTTTATAGTGGTAATATACCAAATTATGATAATTGTAGCTGCTGTAAAATGCTTATGTATTATATTTTATAGTGGTAATATACCACATTATGATAATTGTAGCTGCTGTAAAAAGCCTATGTAATATATTTTATAGTGGTAATATTCCAAATTATGATAATTGTAGCTGCTGTAAAATGCCTATGTATTATATTTTATAGTGGTAATATACCAAATTATGATAATTGTAGCTGCTGTTAAATGCCTATGTATTATATTTTATAGTGGTAATATACCAAATTATGATAATTGTAGCTGCTGTAAAATGCCTATGTATTATATTTTATAGTGGTAATATACCAAATTATGATAATTGTAACTGCTGTAAAATGCCTATGTATTATATTTTATAGTGGTAATATACCAAATTATGATAATTGTAACTGCTGTAAAATGCCTATGTATTATATTTTATAGTGGTAATATACCAAATTATGATAACTGTAGCTGCTGTAAAATGCCTATGTATTATATTTTATAGTGGTAATATACCAAATTATGATAATTGTAGCTGCTGTAAAATGCCTATGTATTATATTTTATAGTGGTAATATACCAAATTATGATAATTGTAACTGATCTAAAATGCCTATGTATTATATTTTATAGTGGTAATATACCAAATTATGATAATTGTAGCTGCTGTAAAATGCCTATGTATTATATTTTATAGTGGTAATATACCAAATTATGATAATTGTAGCTGCTGTAAAATGCCTATGTATTATATTTTATAGTGGTAATATACCAAATTATGATAATTGTAGCTGCTGTAAAAAGCCTATGTATTATATTTTATAGTGGTAATATACCAAATTATGATAATTGTAGCTGCTGTAAAAAGCCTATGTATTATATTTTATAGTGGTAATATACCAAATTATGATAATTGTAGCTGCTGTAAAAAGCCTATGTATTATATTTTATAGTGGTAATATACCAAATTATGATAATTGTAGCTGCTGTAAAATGCCTATGTATTATATTTTATAGTGGTAATATACCAAATTATGATAATTGTAGCTTCTGTAAAGAGCCTATGTATTATATTTTATAGTGGTAATATACCAAATTATGATAATTTAACTGCTGTAAAATGCCTATGTATTATATTTTATAGTGGTAATATACCAAATTATGATAATTGTAACTGCTGTAAAATGCCTATGTATTATATTTTATAGTGGTAATATACCAAATTATGATAATTGTAGCTTCTGTAGAAAGCCTATGTATTATATTTTATAGTGGTAATATACCAAATTATGATAATTGTAGCTGCTGTAAAATGCCTATGTATTATATTTTATAGTGGTAATATACCAAATTATGATAATTGTAGCTTCTGTAAAAAGCCTATGTATTATATTTTATAGTGGTAATATACCAAATTATGATAATTTAACTGCTGTAAAATGCCTATGTATTATATTTTATAGTGGTAATATACCAAATTATGATAATTGTAGCTGCTGTAAAATGCCTATGTATTATATCTTATAGTTGTAATATACCAAATTATGATAATTGTAACTGCTGTAAAATGCCTATGTATTATATCTTATAGTGGTAATATACCAAATTATGATAATTGTAGCTGCTGTAAAATGCCTATGTATTATATTTTATAGTGGTAATATACCAAATTATGATAATTGTAGCTGCTGTAAAATGCCTATGTATTATATTTTATAGTGGTAATATACCAAATTATGATAATTGTAACTGCTGTAAAATGCCTATGTGTTATATTTTATAGTGGTAATATACCAAATTGTGATAATTGTAACTGCTGTTAAATGCCTATGTATTATATTTTATAGTGGTAATATACCAAATTATGATAATTGTAGCTGCTGTAAAATGCCTATATATTATATTTTATAGTGGTAATATTCCAAATTATGATAATTGTAACTGGTGTAAAATGCCTATGTATTATATTTTATAGTGGTAATATTCCAAATTATGATAATTGTAGCTGCTGTAAAATGCCTATGTATTATATTTTATAGTGGTAATATTCCAAATTATGATAATTGTAGCTGCTGTAAAATGCCTATGTATTATATTTTATAGTGGTAATATACCAAATTATGATAATTGTAGCTGCTGTAAAATGCCTATGTTTTATATTTTATAGTGGTAATATACCAAATTATGATAATTGTAGCTGCTGCAAAATGCCTATATATTATATTTTATAGTGGTAATATTCCAAATTATGATAATTGTAACTGGTGTAAAATGCCTATGTATTATATTTTATAGTGGTAATATTCCAAATTATGATAATTGTAGCTGCTGTAAAATGCCTATGTATTATATTTTATAGTGGTAATATTCCAAATTATGATAATTGTAGCTGCGGTAAAATGCCTATGTATTATATTTTATAGTGGTAATATACCAAATTATGATAATTGTAGCTGCTGTAAAATGCCTATGTTTTATATTTTATAGTGGTAATATACCACATTATGATAATTGTAGCTGCTGTAAAAAGCCTATGTATTATATTTTATAGTGGTAATATACCTAATTATGATAATTGTAACTGCTGTAAAAAGCCTATGTATTATATTTTATAGTGGTAATATACCAAATTATGATAATTGTAGCTGCTGTAAAATGCCTATATATTATATTTTATAGTGGTAATATTCCAAATTATGATAATTGTAACTGGTGTAAAATGCCTATGTATTATATTTTATAGTGGTAATATTCCAAATTATGATAATTGTAGCTGCTGTAAAATGCCTATGTATTATATTTTATAGTGGTAATATTCCAAATTATGATAATTGTAGCTGCTGCAAAATGCCTATGTATTATAATTTATAGTGGTAATATACCAAATTATGATAATTGTAGCTGCGGTAAAATGCCTATGTATTATATTTTATAGTGGTAATATACCAAATTATGATAATTGTAACTGCTGTAAAATGCCTATGTATTATATTTTATAGTGGTAATATACCAAATTATGATAATTGTAGCTGCTGTTAAATGCCTATGTATTATATTTTATAGTGGTAATATACCAAATTATGATAATTGTAGCTGCTGTAAAATGCCTATGTATTATATTTTATAGTGGTAATATACCAAATTATGATAATTGTAACTGCTGTAAAATGCCTATGTATTATATTTTATAGTGGTAATATACCAAATTATGATAATTGTAACTGCTGTAAAATGCCTATGTATTATATTTTATAGTGGTAATATACCAAATTATGATAACTGTAGCTGCTGTAAAATGCCTATGTATTATATTTTATAGTGGTAATATACCAAATTATGATAATTGTAGCTGCTGTAAAATGCCTATGTATTATATTTTATAGTGGTAATATACCAAATTATGATAATTGTAACTGATCTAAAATGCCTATGTATTATATTTTATAGTGGTAATATATCAAATTATGATAATTGTAGCTGCTGTAAAATGCCTATGTATTATATTTTATAGTGGTAATATACCAAATTATGATAATTGTAGCTGCTGTAAAATGCCTATGTATTATATTTTATAGTGGTAATATACCAAATTATGATAATTGTAGCTGCTGTAAAAAGCCTATGTATTATATTTTATAGTGGTAATATACCAAATTATGATAATTGTAGCTGCTGTAAAATGCCTATGTATTATATTTTATAGTGGTAATATACCAAATTATGATAATTGTAGCTTCTGTAAAGAGCCTATGTATTATATTTTATAGTGGTAATATACCAAATTATGATAATTTAACTGCTGTAAAATGCCTATGTATTATATTTTATAGTGGTAATATACCAAATTATGATAATTGTAACTGCTGTAAAATGCCTATGTATTATATTTTATAGTGGTAATATACCAAATTATGATAATTGTAGCTTCTGTAAAAAGCCTATGTATTATATTTTATAGTGGTAATATACCAAATTATGATAATTGTAGCTGCTGTAAAATGCCTATGTATTATATTTTATAGTGGTAATATACCAAATTATGATAATTGTAGCTTCTGTAAAAAGCCTATGTATTATATTTTATAGTGGTAATATACCAAATTATGATAATTTAACTGCTGTAAAATGCCTATGTATTATATTTTATAGTGGTAATATACCAAATTATGATAATTGTAGCTGCTGTAAAATGCCTATGTATTATATCTTATAGTTGTAATATACCAAATTATGATAATTGTAACTGCTGTAAAATGCCTATGTATTATATCTTATAGTGGTAATATACCAAATTATGATAATTGTAGCTGCTGTAAAATGCCTATGTATTATATTTTATAGTGGTAATATACCAAATTATGATAATTGTAGCTGCTGTAAAATGCCTATGTATTATATTTTATAGTGGTAATATACCAAATTATGATAATTGTAACTGCTGTAAAATGCCTATGTGTTATATTTTATAGTGGTAATATACCAAATTGTGATAATTGTAACTGCTGTTAAATGCCTATGTATTATATTTTATAGTGGTAATATACCAAATTATGATAATTGTAGCTGCTGTAAAATGCCTATATATTATATTTTATAGTGGTAATATTCCAAATTATGATAATTGTAACTGGTGTAAAATGCCTATGTATTATATTTTATAGTGGTAATATTCCAAATTATGATAATTGTAGCTGCTGTAAAATGCCTATGTATTATATTTTATAGTGGTAATATTCCAAATTATGATAATTGTAGCTGCTGTAAAATGCCTATGTATTATATTTTATAGTGGTAATATACCAAATTATGATAATTGTAGCTGCTGTAAAATGCCTATGTTTTATATTTTATAGTGGTAATATACCAAATTATGATAATTGTAGCTGCTGCAAAATGCCTATATATTATATTTAAAGTGGTAATATTCCAAATTATGATAATTGTAACTGGTGTAAAATGCCTATGTATTATATTTTATAGTGGTAATATTCCAAATTATGATAATTGTAGCTGCTGTAAAATGCCTATGTATTATATTTTATAGTGGTAATATTCCAAATTATGATAATTGTAGCTGCGGTAAAATGCCTATGTATTATATTTTATAGTGGTAATATACCAAATTATGATAATTGTAGCTGCTGTAAAATGCCTATGTTTTATATTTTATAGTGGTAATATACCACATTATGATAATTGTAGCTGCTGTAAAAAGCCTATGTATTATATTTTATAGTGGTAATATACCTAATTATGATAATTGTAACTGCTGTAAAAAGCCTATGTATTATATTTTATAGTGGTAATATACCAAATTATGATAATTGTAGCTGCTGTAAAATGCCTATATATTATATTTTATAGTGGTAATATTCCAAATTATGATAATTGTAACTGGTGTAAAATGCCTATGTATTATATTTTATAGTGGTAATATTCCAAATTATGATAATTGTAGCTGCTGTAAAATGCCTATGTATTATATTTTATAGTGGTAATATTCCAAATTATGATAATTGTAGCTGCTGTAAAATGCCTATGTATTATATTTTATAGTGGTAATATACCAAATTATGATAATTGTAGCTGCTGTAAAATGCCTATGTTTTATATTTTATAGTGGTAATATACCAAATTATGATAATTGTAGCTGCTGTAAAAAGCCTATGTATTATATTTTATAGTGGTAATATACCAAATTATGATAATTGTAACTGCTGTAAAAAGCCTATGTATTATATTTTATAGTGGTAATATACCAAATTATGATAATTGTAACTGCTTGTAAAATGCCTATGTATTATATTTTATAGTGGTAATATACCAAATTATGATAATTGTAACTGCTTGTAAAATGCCTATGTATTATATTTTATAGTGGTAATATACCAAATTATGATAATTGTAGCTGCTGTAAAATGCCTATGTATTATATTTTATAGTGGTAATATACCAAATTATGATAATTGTAACTGCTGTAAAATGCCTATGTATTATATTTTATAGTGGTAATATACCAAATTATGATAATTTTATCTGCTGTAAAATGCCTATGTGTTATATTTTATAGTGGTAATATACCAAATTATGATAATTATAGCTGCTGTAAAAAGCCTATGTATTATATTTTATAGTGGTAATATACCAAATTATGATAATTGTAGCTGCTGTAAAATGCTTATGTATTATATTTTATAGTGGTAATATACCACATTATGATAATTGTAGCTGCTGTAAAAAGCCTATGTAATATATTTTATAGTGGTAATATTCCAAATTATGATAATTGTAGCTGCTGTAAAATGCCTATGTATTATATTTTATAGTGGTAATATACCAAATTATGATAATTGTAACTGCTGTAAAATGCCTATGTATTATATTTTATAGTGGTAATATACCAAATTATGATAATTGTAGCTGCTGTAAAATGCCTATGTATTATATTTTATAGTGGTAATATACCAAATTATGATAATTGTAGCTGCTGTAAAATGCCTATGTATTATATTTTATAGTGGTAATATACCAAATTATGATAATTGTAACTGCTGTAAAATGCCTATGTATTATATTTTATAGTGGTAATATACCAAATTATGATAATTGGAACTGCTGTAAAATGCCTATGTATTATATTTTATAGTGGTAATATACCAAATTATGATAATTGTAACTGCTGTAAAATGCCTATGTATTATATTTTATAGTGGTAATATACCAAATTATGATAATTGTAGCTGCTGTAAAAGGCCTATGTATTATATTTTATAGTGGTAATATACCAAATTATGATAATTGTAGCTGCTGTAAAAAGCCTATGTATTATATTTTATAGTGGTAATATACCAAATTATGATAATTGTAGCTGCTGTAAAAAGCCTATGTATTATATTTTATAGTGGGAATATACCAAATTATGATAATTGTAGCTGCTGTAAAATGCCTATGTATTATATTTTATAGTGGTAATATACCAAATTATGATAATTGTAGCTTCTGTAAAAAGCCTATGTATTATATTTTATAGTGGTAATATACCAAATTATGATAATTTAACTGCTGTAAAATGCCTATGTATTATATTTTATAGTGGTAATATACCAAATTATGATAATTGTAGCTGCTGTAAAATGCCTATGTATTATATTTTATAGTGGTAATATACCAAATTATGATAATTGTAACTGCTGTAAAATGCCTATGTATTATATCTTATAGTGGTAATATACCAAATTATGATAATTGTAGCTGCTGTAAAATGCCTATGTATTATATTTTATAGTGGTAATATACCAAATTATGATAATTGTAGCTGCTGTAAAATGCCTATGTATTATATTTTATGGTGGTAATATACCAAATTATGATAATTGTAGCTGCTGTAAAATGCCTATGTATTATATTTTATTGTGGTAATATTCCAAATTATGATAATTGTAGCTGCTGTAAAATGCCTATGTATTATATTTTATAGTGGTAATATACCAAATTATGATAATTGTAACTGCTGTAAAATGCCTATGTATTATATTTTATAGTGGTAATATACCAAATTATGATAATTGTAGCTGCTGTAAAATGCCTTGGTATTATATTTGATAGTGGTAATATACCAAATAATGATAATTGTAGCTGCTGTAAAATGCCTATGTATTATATTTTATAGTGGTAATATACCAAATTATGATAATTGTAGCTGCTGTAAAAAGCCTATGTATTATATTTTATTGTGGTAATATTCCAAATTATGATAATTGTAGCTGCTGTAAAAAGCCTATGTATTATATTTTATAGTGGTAATATACCAAATTATGATAATTGTAGCTGCTGCAAAATGCCTATGTATTATAATTTATAGTGGTAATATACCAAATTATGATAATTGTAGCTGCGGTAAAATGCCTATGTATTATATTTTATAGTGGTAATATACCAAATTATGATAATTGTAACTGCTGTAAAATGCCTATGTATTATATTTTATAGTGGTAATATACCAAATTATGATAATTGTAGCTGCTGTTAAATGCCTATGTATTATATTTTATAGTGGTAATATACCAAATTATGATAATTGTAGCTGCTGTAAAATGCCTATGTATTATATTTTATAGTGGTAATATACCAAATTATGATAATTGTAACTGCTGTAAAATGCCTATGTATTATATTTTATAGTGGTAATATACCAAATTATGATAATTGTAACTGCTGTAAAATGCCTATGTATTATATTTTATAGTGGTAATATACCAAATTATGATAATTGTAGCTGCTGTAAAATGCCTATGTATTATATTTTATAGTGGTAATATACCAAATTATGATAATTTTAGCTGCTGTAAAATGCCTATGTATTATATTTTATAGTGGTAATATACCAAATTATGATAATTGTAACTGATCTAAAATGCCTATGTATTATATTTTATAGTGGTAATATACCTAATTATGATAATTGTAACTGCTGTAAAAAGCCTATGTATTATATTTTATAGTGGTAATATACCAAATTATGATAATTGTAGCTGCTGTAAAAATGCCTATATATTATATTTTATAGTGGTAATATTCCAAATTATGATAATTGTAACTGGTGTAAAATGCCTATGTATTATATTTTATAGTGGTAATATCCAAATTATGATAATTGTAGCTGCTGTAAAATGCCTATGTATTATATTTTATAGTGGTAATATTCCAAATTATGATAATTGTAGCTGCTGTAAAATGCCTATGTATTATATTTTATAGTGGTAATATACCAAATTATGATAATTGTAGCTGCTGTAAAATGCCTATGTTTTATATTTTATAGTGGTAATATACCAAATTATGATAATTGTAGCTGCTGTAAAAAGCCTATGTATTATATTTTATAGTGGTAATATACCAAATTATGATAATTGTAACTGCTGTAAAATGCCTATGTTTTATATTTTATAGTGGTAATATACCACATTATGATAATTGTAGCTGCTGTAAAAAGCCTATGTATTATATTTTATAGTGGTAATATACCTAATTATGATAATTGTAACTGCTGTAAAAAGCCTATGTATTATATTTTATAGTGGTAATATACCAAATTATGATAATTGTAGCTGCTGTAAAATGCCTATGTATTATATTTTATAGTGGTAATATACCAAATTATGATAATTGTAGCTGCTGTAAAATGCCTATGTATTATATTTTATGGTGGTAATATACCAAATTATGATAATTGTAGCTGCTGTAAAATGCCTATGTATTATATTTTATTGTGGTAATATTCCAAATTATGATAATTGTAGCTGCTGTAAAATGCCTATGTATTATATTTTATAGTGGTAATATACCAAATTATGATAATTGTAACTGCTGTAAAATGCCTATGTATTATATTTTATAGTGGTAATATTCCAAATTATGATAATTGTAGCTGCTGTAAAATGCCTTGGTATTATATTTGATAGTGGTAATATACCAAATAATGATAATTGTAGCTGCTGTAAAATGCCTATGTATTATATTTTATAGTGGTAATATACCAAATTATGATAATTGTAGCTGCTGTAAAAAGCCTATGTATTATATTTTATTGTGGTAATATTCCAAATTATGATAATTGTAGCTGCTGTAAAATGCCTATGTATTATATTTTATAGTGGTAATATACCAAATTATGATAATTGTAGCTGCTGCAAAATGCCTATGTATTATAATTTATAGTGGTAATATACCAAATTATGATAATTGTAGCTGCGGTAAAATGCCTATGTATTATATTTTATAGTGGTAATATACCAAATTATGATAATTGTAACTGCTGTAAAATGCCTATGTATTATATTTTATAGTGGTAATATACCAAATTATGATAATTGTAGCTGCTGTTAAATGCCTATGTATTATATTTTATAGTGGTAATATACCAAATTATGATAATTGTAGCTGCTGTAAAATGCCTATGTATTATATTTTATAGTGGTAATATACCAAATTATGATAATTGTAACTGCTGTAAAATGCCTATGTATTATATTTTATAGTGGTAATATACCAAATTATGATAATTGTAACTGCTGTAAAATGCCTATGTATTATATTTTATAGTGGTAATATACCAAATTATGATAATTGTAGCTGCTGTAAAATGCCTATGTATTATATTTTATAGTGGTAATATACCAAATTATGATAATTTTAGCTGCTGTAAAATGCCTATGTATTATATTTTATAGTGGTAATATACCAAATTATGATAATTGTAACTGATCTAAAATGCCTATGTATTATATTTTATAGTGGTAATATACCTAATTATGATAATTGTAACTGCTGTAAAAAGCCTATGTATTATATTTTATAGTGGTAATATACCAAATTATGATAATTGTAGCTGCTGTAAAATGCCTATATATTATATTTTATAGTGGTAATATTCCAAATTATGATAATTGTAACTGGTGTAAAATGCCTATGTATTATATTTTATAGTGGTAATATTCCAAATTATGATAATTGTAGCTGCTGTAAAATGCCTATGTATTATATTTTATAGTGGTAATATTCCAAATTATGATAATTGTAGCTGCTGTAAAATGCCTATGTATTATATTTTATAGTGGTAATATACCAAATTATGATAATTGTAGCTGCTGTAAAATGCCTATGTTTTATATTTTATAGTGGTAATATACCAAATTATGATAATTGTAGCTGCTGTAAAAAGCCTATGTATTATATTTTATAGTGGTAATATACCAAATTATGATAATTGTAACTGCTGTAAAATGCCTATGTTTTATATTTTATAGTGGTAATATACCACATTATGATAATTGTAGCTGCTGTAAAAAGCCTATGTATTATATTTTATAGTGGTAATATACCTAATTATGATAATTGTAACTGCTGTAAAAAGCCTATGTATTATATTTTATAGTGGTAATATACCAAATTATGATAATTGTAGCTGCTGTAAAATGCCTATATATTATATTTTATAGTGGTAATATTCCAAATTATGATAATTGTAACTGGTGTAAAATGCCTATGTATTATATTTTATAGTGGTAATATTCCAAATTATGATAATTGTAGCTGCTGTAAAATGCCTATGTATTATATTTTATAGTGGTAATATTCCAAATTATAATAATTGTAGCTGCTGTAAAATGCCTATGTATTATATTTTATAGTGGTAATATACCAAATTATGATAATTGTAGCTGCTGTAAAATGCCTATGTTTTATATTTTATAGTGGTAATATACCAAATTATGATAATTGTAGCTGCTGTAAAAAGCCTATGTATTATATTTTATAGTGGTAATATACCAAATTATGATAATTGTAACTGCTGTAAAAAGCCTATGTATTATATTTTATAGTGGTAATATACCAAATTATGATAATTGTAACTGCTTGTAAAATGCCTATGTATTATATTTTATAGTGGTAATATACCAAATTATGATAGTTGTAACTGCTGTAAAATGCCTATGTATTATATTTTATAGTGGTAATATACCAAATTATGATAATTGTAGCTGCTGTAAAATGCCTATGTATTATATTTTATAGTGGTAATATACCAAATTATGATAATTGTAACTGCTGTAAAATGCCTATGTATTATATTTTATAGTGGTAATATACCAAATTATGATAATTTTATCTGCTGTAAAATGCCTATGTGTTATATTTTATAGTGGTAATATACCAAATTATGATAATTGTAGCTGCTGTAAAAAGCCTATGTATTATATTTTATAGTGGTAATATACCAAATTATGATAATTGTAGCTGCTGTAAAATGCTTATGTATTATATTTTATAGTGGTAATATACCACATTATGATAATTGTAGCTGCTGTAAAAAGCCTATGTAATATATTTTATAGTGGTAATATTCCAAATTATGATAATTGTAGCTGCTGTAAAATGCCTATGTATTATATTTTATAGTGGTAATATACCAAATTATGATAATTGTAACTGCTGTAAAATGCCTATGTATTATATTTTATAGTGGTAATATACCAAATTATGATAATTGTAGCTGCTGTAAAATGCCTATGTATTATATTTTATAGTGGTAATATACCAAATTATGATAATTGTAGCTGCTGTAAAATGCCTATGTATTATATTTTTTAGTGGTAATATACCAAATTATGATAATTGTAACTGCTGTAAAATGCCTATGTATTATATTTTATAGTGGTAATATACCAAATTATGATAATTGGAACTGCTGTAAAATGCCTATGTATTATATTTTATAGTGGTAATATACCAAATTATGATAATTGTAACTGCTGTAAAATGCCTATGTATTATATTTTATAGTGGTAATATACCAAATTATGATAATTGTAGCTGCTGTAAAAGGCCTATGTATTATATTTTATAGTGGTAATATACCAAATTATGATAATTGTAGCTGCTGTAAAAAGCCTATGTATTATATTTTATAGTGGTAATATACCAAATTATGATAATTGTAGCTGCTGTAAAAAGCCTATGTATTATATTTTATAGTGGGAATATACCAAATTATGATAATTGTAGCTGCTGTAAAATGCCTATGTATTATATTTTATAGTGGTAATATACCAAATTATGATAATTGTAGCTTCTGTAAAAAGCCTATGTATTATATTTTATAGTGGTAATATACCAAATTATGATAATTTAACTGCTGTAAAATGCCTATGTATTATATTTTATAGTGGTAATATACCAAATTATGATAATTGTAGCTGCTGTAAAATGCCTATGTATTATATTTTATAGTGGTAATATACCAAATTATGATAATTGTAGCTGCTGTAAAATGCCTATGTATTATATTTTATGGTGGTAATATACCAAATTATGATAATTGTAGCTGCTGTAAAATGCCTATGTATTATATTTTATAGTGGTGATATTCCAAATTATGATAATTGTAGCTGCTGTAAAATGCCTATGTATTATATTTTATAGTGGTAATATACCAAATTATGATAATTGTAACTGCTGTAAAATGCCTATGTATTATATTTTATAGTGGTAATATTCCAAATTATGATAATTGTAGCTGCTGTAAAATGCCTTGGTATTATATTTGATAGTGGTAATATACCAAATAATGATAATTGTAGCTGCTGTAAAATGCCTATGTATTATATTTTATAGTGGTAATATACCAAATTATGATAATTGTAGCTGCTGTAAAAAGCCTATGTATTATATTTTATTGTGGTAATATTCCAAATTATGATAATTGTAGCTGCTGTAAAAAGCCTATGTATTATATTTTATAGTGGTAATATACCAAATTATGATAATTGTAGCTGCTGCAAAATGCCTATGTATTATAATTTATAGTGGTAATATACCAAATTATGATAATTGTAGCTGCGGTAAAATGCCTATGTATTATATTTTATAGTGGTAATATACCAAATTATGATAATTGTAACTGCTGTAAAATGCCTATGTATTATATTTTATAGTGGTAATATACCAAATTATGATAATTGTAGCTGCTGTTAAATGCCTATGTATTATATTTTATAGTGGTAATATACCAAATTATGATAATTGTAGCTGCTGTAAAATGCCTATGTATTATATTTTATAGTGGTAATATACCAAATTATGATAATTGTAACTGCTGTAAAATGCCTATGTATTATATTTTATAGTGGTAATATACCAAATTATGATAATTGTAACTGCTGTAAAATGCCTATGTATTATATTTTATAGTGGTAATATACCAAATTATGATAATTGTAGCTGCTGTAAAATGCCTATGTATTATATTTTATAGTGGTAATATACCAAATTATGATAATTTTAGCTGCTGTAAAATGCCTATGTATTATATTTTATAGTGGTAATATACCAAATTATGATAATTGTAACTGATCTAAAATGCCTATGTATTATATTTTATAGTGGTAATATACCAAATTATGATAATTGTAGCTGCTGTAAAATGCCTATGTATTATATTTTATAGTGGTAATATACCAAATTATGATAATTGTAGCTGCTGTAAAAAGCCTATGTATTATATTTTATAGTGGTAATATACCAAATTATGATAATTGTAGCTGCTGTAAAAAGCCTATGTATTATATTTTATAGTGGTAATATACCAAATTATGATAATTGTAGCTGCTGTAAAAAGCCTATGTATTATATTTTATAGTGGTAATATACCAAATTATGATAATTGTAGCTGCTGTAAAATGCCTATGTATTATATTTTATAGTGGTAATATACCAAATTATGATAATTGTAGCTTCTGTAAAAAGCCTATGTATTATATTTTATAGTGGTAATATACCAAATTATGATAATTTAACTGCTGTAAAATGCCTATGTATTATATTTTATAGTGGTAATATACCAAATTATGATAATTGTAGCTGCTGTAAAATGCCTATGTATTATATTTTATAGTGGTAATATACCAAATTATGATAATTGTAGCTGCTGTAAAATGCCTATGTATTATATTTTTTAGTGGTAATATACCAAATTATGATAATTGTAACTGCTGTAAAATGCCTATGTATTATATTTTATAGTGGTAATATACCAAATTATGATAATTGGAACTGCTGTAAAATGCCTATGTATTATATTTTATAGTGGTAATATACCAAATTATGATAATTGTAACTGCTGTAAAATGCCTATGTATTATATTTTATAGTGGTAATATACCAAATTATGATAATTGTAGCTGCTGTAAAAGGCCTATGTATTATATTTTATAGTGGTAATATACCAAATTATGATAATTGTAGTTGCTGTAAAAAGCCTATGTATTATATTTTATAGTGGTAATATACCAAATTATGATAATTGTAGCTGCTGTAAAAAGCCTATGTATTATATTTTATAGTGGGAATATACCAAATTATGATAATTGTAGCTGCTGTAAAATGCCTATGTATTATATTTTATAGTGGTAATATACCAAATTATGATAATTGTAACTTCTGTAAAAAGCCTATGTATTATATTTTATAGTGGTAATATACCAAATTATGATAATTTAACTGCTGTAAAATGCCTATGTATTATATTTTATAGTGGTAATATACCAAATTATGATAATTGTAGCTGCTGTAAAATGCCTATGTATTATATTTTATAGTGGTAATATACCAAATTATGATAATTGTAACTGCTGTAAAATGCCTATGTATTATATCTTATAGTGGTAATATACCAAATTATGATAATTGTAGCTGCTGTAAAATGCCTATGTATTATATTTTATAGTGGTAATATACCAAATTATGATAATTGTAGCTGCTGTAAAATGCCTATGTATTATATTTTATAGTGGTAATATTCCAAATTATGATAATTGTAGCTGCTGTAAAATGCCTATGTATTATATTTTATAGTGGTAATATACCAAATTATGATAATTGTAACTGCTGTAAAATGCCTATGTATTATATTTTATAGTGGTAATATTCCAAATTATGATAATTGTAGCTGCTGTAAAATGCCTTGGTATTATATTTGATAGTGGTAATATACCAAATAATGATAATTGTAGCTGCTGTAAAATGCCTATGTATTATATTTTATAGTGGTAATATACCAAATTATGATAATTGTAGCTGCTGTAAAAAGCCTATGTATTATATTTTATTGTGGTAATATTCCATATTATGATAATTGTAGCTGCTGTAAAAAGCCTATGTATTATATTTTATAGTGGTAATATACCAAATTATGATAATTGTAGCTGCTGCAAAATGCCTATGTATTATAATTTATAGTGGTAATATACCAAATTATGATAATTGTAGCTGCGGTAAAATGCCTATGTATTATATTTTATAGTGGTAATATACCAAATTATGATAATTGTAACTGCTGTAAAATGCCTATGTATTATATTTTATAGTGGTAATATACCAAATTATGATAATTGTAGCTGCTGTTAAATGCCTATGTATTATATTTTATAGTGGTAATATACCAAATTATGATAATTGTAGCTGCTGTAAAATGCCTATGTATTATATTTTATAGTGGTAATATACCAAATTATGATAATTGTAACTGCTGTAAAATGCCTATGTATTATATTTTATAGTGGTAATATACCAAATTATGATAATTGTAACTGCTGTAAAATGCCTATGTATTATATTTTATAGTGGTAATATACCAAATTATGATAATTGTAGCTGCTGTAAAATGCCTATGTATTATATTTTATAGTGGTAATATACCAAATTATGATAATTTTAGCTGCTGTAAAATGCCTATGTATTATATTTTATAGTGGTAATATACCAAATTATGATAATTGTAACTGATCTAAAATGCCTATGTATTATATTTTATAGTGGTAATATACCTAATTATGATAATTGTAGCTGCTGTAAAATGCCTATGTATTATATTTTATAGTGGTAATATACCAAATTATGATAATTTTAGCTGCTGTAAAATGCCTATGTATTATATTTTATAGTGGTAATATACCAAATTATGATAATTGTAACTGATCTAAAAAGCCTATGTATTATATTTTATAGTGGTAATATACCAAATTATGATAATTGTAGCTGCTGTAAAATGCCTATATATTATATTTTATAGTGGTAATATTCCAAATTATGATAATTGTAACTGGTGTAAAATGCCTATGTATTATATTTTATAGTGGTAATATTCCAAATTATGATAATTGTAGCTGCTGTAAAATGCCTATGTATTATATTTTACAGTGGTAATATTCCAAATTATGATAATTGTAGCTGCTGTAAAATGCCTATGTATTATATTTTATAGTGGTAATATACCAAATTATGATAATTGTAGCTGCTGTAAAATGCCTATGTTTTATATTTTATAGTGGTAATATACCAAATTATGATAATTGTAGCTGCTGTAAAAAGCCTATGTATTATATTTTATAGTGGTAATATACCAAATTATGATAATTGTAACTGCTGTAAAATGCCTATGTTTTATATTTTATAGTGGTAATATACCACATTATGATAATTGTAGCTGCTGTAAAAAGCCTATGTATTATATTTTATAGTGGTAATATACCTAATTATGATAATTGTAACTGCTGTAAAAAGCCTATGTATTATATTTTATAGTGGTAATATACCAAATTATGATAATTGTAGCTGCTGTAAAATGCCTATATATTATATTTTATAGTGGTAATATTCCAAATTATGATAATTGTAACTGGTGTAAAATGCCTATGTATTATATTTTATAGTGGTAATATTCCAAATTATGATAATTGTAGCTGCTGTAAAATGCCTATGTATTATATTTTATAGTGGTAATATTCCAAATTATGATAATTGTAGCTGCTGTAAAATGCCTATGTATTATATTTTATAGTGGTAATATACCAAATTATGATAATTGTAGCTGCTGTAAAATGCCTATGTTTTATATTTTATAGTGGTAATATACCAAATTATGATAATTGTAGCTGCTGTAAAAAGCCTATGTATTATATTTTATAGTGGTAATATACCAAATTATGATAATTGTAACTGCTGTAAAAAGCCTATGTATTATATTTTATAGTGGTAATATACCAAATTATGATAATTGTAACTGCTTGTAAAATGCCTATGTATTATATTTTATAGTGGTAATATACCAAATTATGATAGTTGTAACTGCTGTAAAATGCCTATGTATTATATTTTATAGTGGTAATATACCAAATTATGATAATTGTAGCTGCTGTAAAATGCCTATGTATTATATTTTATAGTGGTAATATACCAAATTATGATAATTGTAACTGCTGTTAAATGCCTATGTATTATATTTTATAGTGGTAATATACCAAATTATGATAATTTTATCTGCTGTAAAATGCCTATGTGTTATATTTTATAGTGGTAATATACCAAATTATGATAATTGTAGCTGCTGTAAAAAGCCTATGTATTATATTTTATAGTGGTAATATACCAAATTATGATAATTGTAGCTGCTGTAAAATGCTTATGTATTATATTTTATAGTGGTAATATACCACATTATGATAATTGTAGCTGCTGTAAAAAGCCTATGTAATATATTTTATAGTGGTAATATTCCAAATTATGATAATTGTAGCTGCTGTAAAATGCCTATGTATTATATTTTATAGTGGTAAAATACCAAATTATGATAATTGTAACTGCTGTAAAATGCCTATGTATTATATTTTATAGTGGTAATATACCAAATTATGATAATTGTAGCTGCTGTAAAATGCCTATGTATTATATTTTATAGTGGTAATATACCAAATTATGATAATTGTAGCTGCTGTAAAATGCCTATGTATTATATTTTTTAGTGGTAATATACCAAATTATGATAATTGTAACTGCTGTAAAATGCCTATGTATTATATTTTATAGTGGTAATATACCAAATTATGATAATTGGAACTGCTGTAAAATGCCTATGTATTATATTTTATAGTGGTAATATACCAAATTATGATAATTGTAACTGCTGTAAAATGCCTATGTATTATATTTTATAGTGGTAATATACCAAATTATGATAATTGTAGCTGCTGTAAAAGGCCTATGTATTATATTTTATAGTGGTAATATACCAAATTATGATAATTGTAGCTGCTGTAAAAAGCCTATGTATTATATTTTATAGTGGTAATATACCAAATTATGATAATTGTAGCTGCTGTAAAAAGCCTATGTATTATATTTTATAGTGGGAATATACCAAATTATGATAATTGTAGCTGCTGTAAAATGCCTATGTATTATATTTTATAGTGGTAATATACCAAATTATGATAATTGTAGCTTCTGTAAAAAGCCTATGTATTATATTTTATAGTGGTAATATACCAAATTATGATAATTTAACTGCTGTAAAATGCCTATGTATTATATTTTATAGTGGTAATATACCAAATTATGATAATTGTAGCTGCTGTAAAATGCCTATGTATTATATTTTATAGTGGTAATATACCAAATTATGATAATTGTAGCTGCTGTAAAATGCCTATGTATTATATTTTATGGTGGTAATATACCAAATTATGATAATTGTAGCTGCTGTAAAATGCCTATGTATTATATTTTATAGTGGTGATATTCCAAATTATGATAATTGTAGCTGCTGTAAAATGCCTATGTATTATATTTTATAGTGGTAATATACCAAATTATGATAATTGTAACTGCTGTAAAATGCCTATGTATTATATTTTATAGTGGTAATATTCCAAATTATGATAATTGTAGCTGCTGTAAAATGCCTTGGTATTATATTTGATAGTGGTAATATACCAAATAATGATAATTGTAGCTGCTGTAAAATGCCTATGTATTATATTTTATAGTGGTAATATACCAAATTATGATAATTGTAGCTGCTGTAAAAAGCCTATGTATTATATTTTATTGTGGTAATATTCCAAATTATGATAATTGTAGCTGCTGTAAAAAGCCTATGTATTATATTTTATAGTGGTAATATACCAAATTATGATAATTGTAGCTGCTGCAAAATGCCTATGTATTATAATTTATAGTGGTAATATACCAAATTATGATAATTGTAGCTGCGGTAAAATGCCTATGTATTATATTTTATAGTGGTAATATACCAAATTATGATAATTGTAACTGCTGTAAAATGCCTATGTATTATATTTTATAGTGGTAATATACCAAATTATGATAATTGTAGCTGCTGTTAAATGCCTATGTATTATATTTTATAGTGGTAATATACCAAATTATGATAATTGTAGCTGCTGTAAAATGCCTATGTATTATATTTTATAGTGGTAATATACCAAATTATGATAATTGTAACTGCTGTAAAATGCCTATGTATTATATTTTATAGTGGTAATATACCAAATTATGATAATTGTAACTGCTGTAAAATGCCTATGTATTATATTTTATAGTGATAATATACCAAATTATGATAATTGTAGCTGCTGTAAAATGCCTATGTATTATATTTTATAGTGGTAATATACCAAATTATGATAATTGTAGCTGCTGTAAAATGCCTATGTATTATATTTTATAGTGGTAATATACCAAATTATGATAATTGTAGCTGCTGTAAAAAGCCTATGTATTATATTTTATAGTGGTAATATACCAAATTATGATAATTGTAGCTGCTGTAAAAAGCCTATGTATTATATTTTATAGTGGTAATATACCAAATTATGATAATTGTAGCTGCTGTAAAAAGCCTATGTATTATATTTTATAGTGGTAATATACCAAATTATGATAATTGTAGCTGCTGTAAAATGCCTATGTATTATATTTTATAGTGGTAATATACCAAATTATGATAATTGTAGCTTCTGTAAAAAGCCTATGTATTATATTTTATAGTGGTAATATACCAAATTATGATAATTTAACTGCTGTAAAATGCCTATGTATTATATTTTATAGTGGTAATATACCAAATTATGATAATTGTAACTGCTGTAAAATGCCTATGTATTATATTTTATAGTTGTAATACACCAAATTATGATAATTGTAACTGCTGTAAAATGCCTATGTATTATATTTTATAGTGGTAATATACCAAATTATGATAATTGTAACTGATCTAAAATGCCTATGTGTTATATTTTATAGTGGTAATATACCAAATTGTGATAATTGTAACTGCTGTTAAATGCCTATGTATTATATTTTATAGTGGTAATATACCAAATTATGATAATTGTAGCTGCTGTAAAATGCCTATATATTATATTTTATAGTGGTAATATTCCAAATTATGATAATTGTAGCTGGTGTAAAATGCCTATGTATTATATTTTATAGTGGTAATATTCCAAATTATGATAATTGTAGCTGCTGTAAAATGCCTATGTATTATATTTTATAGTGGTAATATACCAAATTATGATAATTGTAGCTGCTGTAAAATGCCTAAATATGGTCAACTGAATGCAGTAGTTGTATAATACTGAATAATGCTAAATTTAAATTCTTATATCAATTTCGTTGAACAGGTCAATCCGGTCAGGCTAAACTTGGGTATATCACGTCCGAGATAGGTAAATCTATTACACACAGTATTGTATTCTCCCCTTCGTTTCCCCAAGCTCCGGCACTTGTATATGGACTCAGCCATTTGGATTCAACTGAACAAGAAAATGTCCGCATCTCAACTGCTCTAACTGGTCTAACTAAAGATGGATTTTCGTTTAAAATTGCATCATGGAAGCCTACTCTGGCCTACGATGCAATTGATGGCCTGTCCAACATAATTCTGCCTTGTAATACTCAGATGTTGCAGAAGAACTCTATTATAACATATAAAGGACTTTTAATGAAACTTTCTTCATATTTCAATACAAGAATGATAAACATTGTTGTATAACTGTTAATATTAAGAGAAATCACATCAAAGAAAATAATTTGATGTCTATTTATAGCTTTTCTTTACTTATATATTTATATATTAATAAAAGGAATTCATCAATTCATTCTATATTATCTTTTATGTTTTAACTCCATCGGTGGTGTAACGGTTAGCGTGCTCGCCTCGGGGGCGGTAGATCGTGAGTTCGAGCCCAAATCGTGTCAAACCAAAAACTGTAAAATTGGTATTTGCTGGCAATTGGAACAAATATTCCTTTTTATATACATATAAGTAAACTGCTTTCTCCACAGTGTGGTACAACCCAACCGAAAGGGGTGTCTACGATAGTTGTATCAGACCAATTCAAACCTCACATTTAAGTCTGGACATTAATATGTGACTCGTGCATAGAAAAAAGAAAAGTTTGATGAAGATACCAAAGGGGTAATTAGAAGATGTAAGTCGAACAAGGGTAGACAATGTAATTGCCAAGAGAAAAGATACAAAAAGACAAACAACGTTTACCTCCTACATAATTAGTTGTGTTAAACTTGTTTTCGTCATGAACATAGCTGAAATATTTATCATATGACGTTTAACAACGTCAACCTATTACTAAGAAATTATCCAAAACAAAGTCATATATCAAAAGAAAATTTACAGATACAAAGAGGGTATTAGAAGCCGTAAATAGAAGAAAGACAGTTAATACAATGTCTAAAAGAAATGGGGCTAAAAGACAAACAGTTGTCCACAAAAGCATACCAATAAAACAAAAGATTGAGCAACACGAACCCTATTAAAAACGAAGATGAACTCAGCTGCAATGGACAGGTAGAAGTTTATGTTCCCATACCGTCGTGTCACTCATGTTAGAAACCCGAAAATTAAAAGATAGTCTCTCAAATGTCGATCTTTATGGAATTTCCATTTCTCCACTGTTGCAGGCATATTCCCGATGCAATCATAAATACGCTTAATCCAATTTGCACTATGCACCGATTCAGTATTAGGAAACGTTTGAAGATACCAAAGGGTAATAGAGGCTGTAAATAGAAGGATAGACAATGCAATGGTCAAACGTTTGAAGATACCTAAGATTAATTAGAGGCTGTAAATAGAAGGAGGAGATACCAAAGGGTAATTAGAGGCTGTAAATAGAAAGATAGACAATGCAATGATCAAACGTTTGAAGACACCTAAGGGTAATTAGAGGCTGTAAATAGAAGGATAGACAATGCAATGGGCAAACGTTTGAAGATACCAAAGGGTAATAGAGGCTGT
This sequence comes from Bathymodiolus brooksi, assembly GCA_963680875.1. Classification (NCBI taxonomy): domain Eukaryota; kingdom Metazoa; phylum Mollusca; class Bivalvia; order Mytilida; family Modiolidae; genus Bathymodiolus; species Bathymodiolus brooksi. The sequence goes on along the minus strand of OY804585.1, from coordinate 43,363,477 downwards.
AAATAGAAGGATAGACAATGCAATGGTCAAACGTTTGAAGATACCTAAGAGTAATTAGAGGCTGTAAATAGAAGGAGAAGATACCAAAGGGTAATTAGAGGCTGTAAATAGAAGGATAGACAATGCAATGGTCAAACGTTTGAAGACACCTAAGGGTAATTAGAGGCTGTAAATAGAAGGAAAGACAATGCAATGGGCAAACGTTTGAAGATACCAAAGGGTAATTAGAGGCTGTAAATAGAAGGAGAAGATACGAAAGGGTAATTAGAGGCTGCAAATAGAAGGATAGACAATGCAATGGGCAAACGTTTTAAGATATCAAAGGGTAATTAGAGGCTGTAAATAGAAGGATAGACACTGCAATTGTCAAGATACCAAAGGGAAATTAGAGGCCGTAAATAGAAGGATAGACAATGCGATGGTCAAGATACCACAGGGTAATTAGAGGCTGTAAATAGAATGATAGACAATGCAATGGTCAATATACCAAAGGGTAATTAGAGGGGGTAAATAGAAGGATAGACAATGCAATGGTCAAGATACCAAAGGGTAATTAGAGGCTGTAAATAGAAGGATAGACCATGCAGTGATCAAGATATCTAAGGGTAATTAGAGGCTGTAAATAGAAGGATAGACAATGCAATGATCAAGATACCTAAGGGTAATTAGAGGCTGTAAATAGAAGGATAGACAATGCAATGATCAAGCTACCTAAGAGTAATTAGAGGCTGTAAATAGAAGGAGAAGATACGAAAGGGTAATTAGAGGCTGCAAATAGAAGGATAGACAATGCAATGGGCAAACGTTTTAAGATATCAAAGGGTAATTAGAGGCTGTAAATAGAAGGATAGACACTGCAATTGTCAAGATACCAAAGGGAAATTAGAGGCCGTAAATAGAAGGATAGACAATGCGATGGTCAAGATACCACAGGGTAATTAGAGGCTGTAAATGGAATGATAGACAATGCAATGGTCAATATACCAAAGGGTAATTAGAGGGGGTAAATAGAAGGATAGACAATGCAATGGTCAAGATACCAAAGGGTAATTAGAGGCTGTAAATAGAAGGATAGACCATGCAGTGATCAAGATATCTAAGGGTAATTAGAGGCTGTAAATAGAAGGATAGACAATGCAATGATCAAGATACCTAAGGGTAATTAGAGGCTGTAAATAGAAGGATAGACAATGCAATGATCAAGCTACCTAAGAGTAATTAGAGGCTGTAAATAGAAGGATAGACAATGCAATGGTCAAGATACCTAAGGGTAATTAGAGGCTGTAAATAGAAGGATAAACAATGCAATGGTCAAGATACCAAAGGGTAATTAGAGGCTGTAAATAGAAGGATAGACAATGCAGTGATCAAGATACCTAAGGGTAATTAGAGGCTGTAAATAGAAGGATAGACAATGCAATGGTCAAGATACCAAAGGGTAATTAGGGGCTGTAAATAGAAGGTTAGACAATGCAGTGATCAATATATCTAAGGGTAATTAGAGGCTGTAAATAGAAGGATAGACAATGCAGTGATCAAGATATCTAAGGGTAATATTAGAGGCTGTAAATAGAAGGATAGACAATGCAGTGAACAAGATATCTAAGGGTAATTAGAGGCTGTAAATAGAAGGATAGACAATGCAATGGTCAAGATACCAAAGGGAAATTAGAGGCGGTAAATAGAAGGATAGACAATGCAATGGTCAAGATACCAAATGGTAATTAGAGGCTGTAAATAGAAGGATAGACAATGCAGTGATCAAGATATCTAAGGGTAATTAGAGGCTGTAAATAGAAGGATGGACAATGCAATGGTCAATATACCAAAGGGTAATTAGAGGCTACAAATAGAAAGATAGACAATGCGATGGTCAAGATACCTAAGGGTAATTAGAGGCTGTAAATAGAAGGATAGAATTTGCAATGGTCAAGATACCAAAGGGTAATTAGAGGCTGTAAATAGAAGGATAGACAATGCAGTGATCAATATATCTAAGGGTAATTAGAGGCTGTAAATAGAAGGATAGACAATGCAGTGATCAAGATATCAAAGGGTAATTAGAGGCTGTAAATAGAAAGATAGACAATGCAATGGTCAAGATACCAAAGGGTAATTAGAGGCTGTAAATAGAAGCATAAACAATACAATGGTCAATATACCTAGGGGTAATTATAGGCTGTAAATAGAAGGATAGACAATGCAATGGTCAGGATACCAAAGGGTAATTAGAGGCTGTAAATAGAAGGATAGACAATGCAATGATCAAAATACCTAAGGGTAATTAGAGGCTGTAAATAGAAGGATAGACAATGCAGTGATCAAGATATCTAAGGGTAATTAGAGGCTGTAAATAGAAGGATAGACAATGCAATGATCAAGATACCTAAGGGTAACTAGAACCTGTAAATAGAAGGATAGACAATACAATGGTCAAGATAGCTAAGGGTAATTAGAGGCTGTAAATAGAAGGATAGACAATGCAATGGTCAAGATACCAAAGGGTAATTATAGGCTGTAAATAGAAGGATAGACAATGCAATGGTCAAGATACCAAAGGGTAATTAGAGGCTGTAAATAGAAGGATAGACAATGCAATGCTCAAGATACCTAAGGGTAATTAGAGGCTGCAAATAGAAGGATAGATACCGCAATGGTCAAGATACCTAAGGTTATTAGAGGCTGTAAATAGAAGGATAGACAATGCAGTGATCAAGATATCTAAGGGTAACTAGAACCTGTAAATAGAAGGATCGACAATACAATGGTCAAGATACCTAATTGTAATTAGAGGCTGTAAATAAAAGGATAGACAATGCAATGGTCAAGATACCAAAGGGTAATTAGAGGCTGTAAATAGAAGGATAGATAATGCAATAGTCAAGATACCTAAGGGTAACTAGAGGCTGTAAATAGAAGGATAGACAATGCAATGGTCAAGATACCTAAGGGTAATTAGAGGCTGCAAATAGAAGGATAGACAACGCAATGGTCAAGATACATAAGGGTAATTAGAGGCTGTAAATAGAAGGATAGACAATGCAATGGTCAAGATACCAAAGGGTAATTAGAGGCTGCAAATAGAAGGATAGACAACGCAATGGTCAAGATACCTAAGGGTATTTAGAGGCTGTAAATAAAAGGATAGACAATGCAATGGTCAAGATACCAAAAGGTAATTAGAGGCTTTAAATAGAAGAATAGATAATGCAATAGTCAAGATACCTACGGGTAACTAGAGGCTGTAAATAGAGGGATAGACAATGCAATGGTCAAGATACCTAAGGGTAATTAGAGGCTGTAAATAGAAGGATAGACAATGCAATAGTCAAGATACCTAAGGGTAACTAGAACCTGTATATAGAAGGATAGATAATGCAATAGTCAAGATACCTAAGGGTAACTAGAGGCTGTAAATAGAAGTATAGACAATGCAATGATCAAGATACCTAAGGGTAATTAGAGGCTGTAAATAGAAGGGTAGACAATGCAGTGATCAAGATATCTAAGGGTAATTAGAGGCTGTAAATAGAAGGATAGACAATGCAATGGTCAAGATACCTAAGGGTAATTAGAGGCTGTAAATAAAAGGATAGACAATGCAATAGTCAAGATACCTAAGGGTAACTAGCACCTGTAAATAGAAGGATAGACAATACAATGGTCAAGATACCTAAGGGTAATTAGAGGCTGTAAATAAAAGGATAGACAATGCAATGGTCAAGATACCAAAGGGTAATTAGAGGCTGTAAATAGAAGGATAGACAATGCAATGGTCAAGATACCAAAGGGTAATTAGAGGCTGCAAATAGAAGGATAGACAACGCAATGGTCAAGATACCTAAGGGTAATTAGAGGCTGTAAATAGAAGGATAGACAATGCAATGGACAAGATACCAAAGGGTAATTAGAGGCTGTAAATAGAAGGATAGACAATGCAATGGTCATGATACCTAAGGGTAATTAGAGGCTGTAAATAGAAGGATAGACAATGCAATGGTCAAGATACCAAAGGGTAATAAGGGGCTGTAAATAGAAGGATAGACAATGCAGTGATCAAGATATCTAAGGGTAATTAGAGGCTGTAAATAGAAGGATAGACAATGCAATGGTCATGATACCTAAGGGTAATTAGAGGCTGTAAATAGAAGGATAGACAATGCAATGGTCAAGAGACCAAAGGGTAATTAGTGGCTGTAAATAGAAGGATAGACAATGCAATGGTCAAGATACCTAAGGGTATTTAGAGGCTGTAAATAGAAGGATAGACAATGCAGTGATCAAGATATATAAGGGTAACTAGATGCTGTAAATAGAAGGATAGAAAATACAATGGTCAAGATGCCTAAGGGTAATTAGATGCTGTAAATAAAAGGATAGACAATGCAATGGTCAAGATACCAAAGGGTAATTAGATGCTGTAAACAAAAGGATAGACAATGCAATGGTCAAGATACCAAAGGGTAATTAGATGCTGTAAATAGAAGGATAGATAATGCAATAGTCAAGATACCTAAGGGTAACTAGAAGCTGTAAATAGAAGGATAGAAAATACAATGGTCAAGATGCCTAAGGGTAATTAGATGCTGTAAACAAAAGGATAGACAATGCAATGGTCAAGATACCAAAGGGTAATTAGATGCTGTAAATAGAAGGATAGATAATGCAATGGTCAAAATACCTAAGGGTAATTAGAGGCTGTAAATAGAAGGATAGACAATGCAATGATCAAGATACCTAAGGGTAATTAGTGACTGTAAATAGAATGATAGACAATGCAATAGGCAAGATACCTAAGGGTAACTAGAACCTGTAAATAGAAGGATAGACAATACAATGGTCAAGATACCTAAGGGTAATTAGAGGCTGTAAATAAAAGGATAGACAATGCAATGGTCAAGATACCAAAGGGTAATTAGAGGCTGTAAATAGAAGGATAGACAATGCAATGGTCAAGATACCAAAGGGTAATTAGAGGCTGTAAATAGAAGGATAGACAATGCAATGGTCAAGATACCTAAGGGTAATTAGAGGCTGCAAATAGAAGGATAGACAACGCAATGGTCAAGATACCTAAGGGTAATTAGAGGCTGTAAATAAAAGTATAGACAATGCAATGGTCAAGATAACAAAGGGTAATTAGAGGCTGCAAATAGAAGGATAGACAACGCAATGGTCAAGATACCTAAGGGTAATTATAGGCTGTAAATAGAAGGATAGACAATGCAATGGTCAAGATACCAAAGAGTAATTAGGGGCTGTAAATAGAAGGATAGACAATGCAGTGGTCAAGATATCTAAGGGTAATTAGAAGCTGTAAATAGAAGGATAGACAATGCAATGGTCATGATACCTAAGGGTAGTTAGAGGCTGTAAATAGAAGGATAGACAATGCAATGGTCAAGATACCAAAGGGTAATTAGAGGCTGTAAATAGAAGCATAGACAATGCAATGGTCAAGATACCTAAGAGTAATTAGAGGCTGTAAATAGAAGGATAGACAATGCAGTGATCAAGATATCAAAGGGTAATTAGAAGCTGTAAATAGAAGGACAGAAAATACAATGGTCAAGATACCTAAGGGTAATTAGAGGCTGTAAATAAAAGGATAGACAATGCAATGGTCAATATACCAAAGGGTAATTAGATGCTGTAAACAAAAGGATAGACAATGCAATGGTCAAGATACCAAAGGGTAATTAGAGGCTGTAAATAGAAGGATAGACAATGCAGTGATCAAGATATGTAATGGTAATTAGAGGCTGTAAATAGAAGGATAGACAATGCAATAATCAAGACACCTAAGGGTAATTAGAGGCTGTAAATCGAAGGATAGACAATACAATGGTCAGGATATCTATGGGTAATTAGAGGCTGTAAATAAAAGGATAGACAATGCAATGGTCAAGATAGCAAAAGGTAAATAGAGGCTGTAAATAGAAGGATAGACAATGCAGTGATCAAGATATCTAAGGGTAATTAGAGGCTGTAAATAGAAGGATAGACAATGCAATGGTCAAGATACCTAAGGGTTATTAGAGGCTGTCAATTGAAGCATAGACAATGCAATAGTCAAGATACCTAAGGTTAATTAGAGGCTGTAAATAGAAGGATAGACAATACAATGGTCAAGATACCAAAGGGTAATTAGAGGCTGTAAATAGAAGGATAGACAATGCAATGGTCAAGATACCTAAGGGTAATTAGAGGCTGTAAATAAAAGGATAGACAATGCAATAGTCAAGATACCTAAGGGTAACTAGCACCTGTAAATAGAAGGATAGACAATACAATGGTCAAGATACCTAAGGGTAATTAGAGGCTGTAAATAAAAGGATAGACAATGCAATGGTCAAGATACCAAAGGGTAATTAGAGGCTGTAAATAGAAGGATAGACAATGCAATGGTCAAGATACCAAAGGGTAATTAGAGGCTGCAAATAGAAGGATAGACAACGCAATGGTCAAGATACCTAAGGGTAATTAGAGGCTGTAAATAGAAGGATAGACAATGCAATGGACAAGATACCAAAGGGTAATTAGAGGCTGTAAATAGAAGGATAGACAATGCAATGGTCATGATACCTAAGGGTAATTAGAGGCTGTAAATAGAAGGATAGACAATGCAATGGTCAAGATACCAAAGGGTAATAAGGGGCTGTAAATAGAAGGATAGACAATGCAGTGATCAAGATATCTAAGGGTAATTAGAGGCTGTAAATAGAAGGATAGACAATGCAATGGTCATGATACCTAAGGGTAATTAGAGGCTGTAAATAGAAGGATAGACAATGCAATGGTCAAGAGACCAAAGGGTAATTAGTGGCTGTAAATAGAAGGATAGACAATGCAATGGTCAAGATACCTAAGGGTATTTAGAGGCTGTAAATAGAAGGATAGACAATGCAGTGATCAAGATATATAAGGGTAACTAGATGCTGTAAATAGAAGGATAGAAAATACAATGGTCAAGATGCCTAAGGGTAATTAGATGCTGTAAATAAAAGGATAGACAATGCAATGGTCAAGATACCAAAGGGTAATTAGATGCTGTAAACAAAAGGATAGACAATGCAATGGTCAAGATACCAAAGGGTAATTAGATGCTGTAAATAGAAGGATAGATAATGCAATAGTCAAGATACCTAAGGGTAACTAGAAGCTGTAAATAGAAGGATAGAAAATACAATGGTCAAGATGCCTAAGGGTAATTAGATGCTGTAAACAAAAGGATAGACAATGCAATGGTCAAGATACCAAAGGGTAATTAGATGCTGTAAATAGAAGGATAGATAATGCAATGGTCAAAATACCTAAGGGTAATTAGAGGCTGTAAATAGAAGGATAGACAATGCAATGATCAAGATACCTAAGGGTAATTAGTGACTGTAAATAGAATGATAGACAATGCAATAGGCAAGATACCTAAGGGTAACTAGAACCTGTAAATAGAAGGATAGACAATACAATGGTCAAGATACCTAAGGGTAATTAGAGGCTGTAAATAAAAGGATAGACAATGCAATGGTCAAGATACCAAAGGGTAATTAGAGGCTGTAAATAGAAGGATAGACAATGCAATGGTCAAGATACCAAAGGGTAATTAGAGGCTGTAAATAGAAGGATAGACAATGCAATGGTCAAGATACCTAAGGGTAATTAGAGGCTGCAAATAGAAGGATAGACAACGCAATGGTCAAGATACCTAAGGGTAATTAGAGGCTGTAAATAAAAGTATAGACAATGCAATGGTCAAGATAACAAAGGGTAATTAGAGGCTGCAAATAGAAGGATAGACAACGCAATGGTCAAGATACCTAAGGGTAATTATAGGCTGTAAATAGAAGGATAGACAATGCAATGGTCAAGATACCAAAGAGTAATTAGGGGCTGTAAATAGAAGGATAGACAATGCAGTGGTCAAGATATCTAAGGGTAATTAGAAGCTGTAAATAGAAGGATAGACAATGCAATGGTCATGATACCTAAGGGTAGTTAGAGGCTGTAAATAGAAGGATAGACAATGCAATGGTCAAGATACCAAAGGGTAATTAGAGGCTGTAAATAGAAGCATAGACAATGCAATGGTCAAGATACCTAAGAGTAATTAGAGGCTGTAAATAGAAGGATAGACAATGCAGTGATCAAGATATCAAAGGGTAATTAGAAGCTGTAAATAGAAGGATAGAAAATACAATGGTCAAGATACCTAAGGGTAATTAGAGGCTGTAAATAAAAGGATAGACAATGCAATGGTCAATATACCAAAGGGTAATTAGATGCTGTAAACAAAAGGATAGACAATGCAATGGTCAAGATACCAAAGGGTAATTAGAGGCTGTAAATAGAAGGATAGACAATGCAGTGATCAAGATATGTAATGGTAATTAGAGGCTGTAAATAGAAGGATAGACAATGCAATAATCAAGACACCTAAGGGTAATTAGAGGCTGTAAATCGAAGGATAGACAATACAATGGTCAGGATATCTATGGGTAATTAGAGGCTGTAAATAAAAGGATAGACAATGCAATGGTCAAGATAGCAAAAGGTAAATAGAGGCTGTAAATAGAAGGATAGACAATGCAGTGATCAAGATATCTAAGGGTAATTAGAGGCTGTAAATAGAAGGATAGACAATGCAATGGTCAAGATACCTAAGGGTTATTAGAGGCTGTCAATTGAAGCATAGACAATGCAATAGTCAAGATACCTAAGGTTAATTAGAGGCTGTAAATAGAAGGATAGACAATACAATGGTCAAGATACCAAAGGGTAATTAGAGGCTGTAAATAGAAGGATAGACAATGCAATGGTCAAGATACCAAAGGGTAATTAGAGGCTGTAAATAGAAGGATAGACAATGCAATGGTCAAGATACCTAAGGGTAATTAGAGGCTGTAAATAGAAGGATAGACAATGCAGTGATCAAAATAGCTAAGGGTAATTAGATGCTGTAAATAGAAGGATAGACAATGCAATAGTCAAGATTCCTAAGGGTAACTAGAGGCTGTAAATAGAAGGATAGACAATGCAATGGTCAAGATACCTAAGAGTAATTAGAGGCTGTAAATAAAAGGATAGACAATGCAATGGTCAAGATACCAAAGGGTAAATAGAGGCTGTAAATAGAAGGATAGATAATGCAATGGTCAAGATACCTAAGGGTAACTAGAGGCTGTAAATAGAAGGAAAGACAATGCAATGGTCAAGATACCAAAGGGTAATTAGAGGCTGTGAATAGAAGGATAGACAATGCAAAGGTCAAGATACCAAAGGGTAATTAGAGGCTGTAATTAGAAGGATAGACAATGCAATGGTCAAGATACCTAAGGGTAATTAGAGGCTGTAAATAAAAGGATAGACAATGCAATGGTCAAGATACCAAAGGGTAATTAGAGGCTGTAAATAGAAGGATAGACAATGCAATGGTCAAGATACCAAAGGGTAATTAGAGGCTGCAAATAGAAGGATAGACAACGCAATGGTCAAGATACCTAAGGGTAATTAGAGGCTGTAAATAGAAGGATAGACAATGCAATGGACAAGATACCAAAGGGTAATTAGAGGCTGTAAATAGAAGGATAGACAATGCAATGGTCATGATACCAAAGGGTAATTAGAGGCTGTAAATAGAAGGATAGACAATGCAATGGTCAAGATACCAAAGGGTAATAAGGGGCTGTAAATAGAAGGATAGACAATGCAGTGATCAAGATATCTAAGGGTAATTAGAGGCTGTAAATAGAAGGATAGACAATGCAATGGTCATGATACCTAAGGGTAATTAGAGGCTGTAAATAGAAGGATAGACAATGCAATGGTCAAGAGACCAAAGGGTAATTAGTGGCTGTAAATAGAAGGATAGACAATGCAATGGTCAAGATACCTAAGGGTATTTAGAGGCTGTAAATAGAAGGATAGACAATGCAGTGATCAAGATATATAAGGGTAACTAGATGCTGTAAATAGAAGGATAGAAAATACAATGGTCAAGATGCCTAAGGGTAATTAGATGCTGTAAATAAAAGGATAGACAATGCAATGGTCAAGATACCAAAGGGTAATTAGATGCTGTAAACAAAAGGATAGACAATGCAATGGTCAAGATACCAAAGGGTAATTAGATGCTGTAAATAGAAGGATAGATAATGCAATAGTCAAGATACCTAAGGGTAACTAGAAGCTGTAAATAGAAGGATAGAAAATACAATGGTCAAGATGCCTAAGGGTAATTAGATGCTGTAAACAAAAGGATAGACAATGCAATGGTCAAGATACCAAAGGGTAATTAGATGCTGTAAATAGAAGGATAGATAATGCAATGGTCAAAATACCTAAGGGTAATTAGAGGCTGTAAATAGAAGGATAGACAATGCAATGATCAAGATACCTAAGGGTAATTAGTGACTGTAAATAGAATGATAGACAATGCAATAGGCAAGATACCTAAGGGTAACTAGAACCTGTAAATAGAAGGATAGACAATACAATGGTCAAGATACCTAAGGGTAATTAGAGGCTGTAAATAAAAGGATAGACAATGCAATGGTCAAGATACCAAAGGGTAATTAGAGGCTGTAAATAGAAGGATAGACAATGCAATGGTCAAGATACCAAAGGGTAATTAGAGGCTGTAAATAGAAGGATAGACAATGCAATGGTCAAGATACCTAAGGGTAATTAGAGGCTGCAAATAGAAGGATAGACAACGCAATGGTCAAGATACCTAAGGGTAATTAGAGGCTGTAAATAAAAGTATAGACAATGCAATGGTCAAGATAACAAAGGGTAATTAGAGGCTGCAAATAGAAGGATAGACAACGCAATGGTCAAGATACCTAAGGGTAATTATAGGCTGTAAATAGAAGGATAGACAATGCAATGGTCAAGATACCAAAGAGTAATTAGGGGCTGTAAATAGAAGGATAGACAATGCAGTGGTCAAGATATCTAAGGGTAATTAGAAGCTGTAAATAGAAGGATAGACAATGCAATGGTCATGATACCTAAGGGTAGTTAGTGGCTGTAAATAGAAGGATAGACAATGCAATGGTCAAGATACCAAAGGGTAATTAGAGGCTGTAAATAGAAGCATAGACAATGCAATGGTCAAGATACCTAAGAGTAATTAGAGGCTGTAAATAGAAGGATAGACAATGCAGTGATCAAGATATCAAAGGGTAATTAGAAGCTGTAAATAGAAGGATAGAAAATACAATGGTCAAGATACCTAAGGGTAATTAGAGGCTGTAAATAAAAGGATAGACAATGCAATGGTCAATATACCAAAGGGTAATTAGATGCTGTAAACAAAAGGATAGACAATGCAATGGTCAAGATACCAAAGGGTAATTAGAGGCTGTAAATAGAAGGATAGACAATGCAGTGATCAAGATATGTAATGGTAATTAGAGGCTGTAAATAGAAGGATAGACAATGCAATAATCAAGACACCTAAGGGTAATTAGAGGCTGTAAATCGAAGGATAGACAATACAATTGTCAGGATATCTATGGGTAATTAGAGGCTGTAAATAAAAGGATAGACAATGCAATGGTCAAGATAGCAAAAGGTAAATAGAGGCTGTAAATAGAAGGATAGACAATGCAGTGATCAAGATATCTAAGGGTAATTAGAGGCTGTAAATAGAAGGATAGACAATGCAATGGTCAAGATACCTAAGGGTTATTAGAGGCTGTCAATTGAAGCATAGACAATGCAATAGTCAAGATACCTAAGGTTAATTAGAGGCTGTAAATAGAAGGATAGACAATACAATGGTCAAGATACCAAAGGGTAATTAGAGGCTGTAAATAGAAGGATAGACAATGCAATGGTCAAGATACCAAAGGGTAATTAGAGGCTGTAAATAGAAGGATAGACAATGCAATGGTCAAGATACCTAAGGGTAATTAGAGGCTGTAAATAGAAGGATAGACAATGCAGTGATCAAAATAGCTAAGGGTAATTAGATGCTGTAAATAGAAGGATAGACAATGCAATAGTCAAGATTCCTAAGGGTAACTAGAGGCTGTAAATAGAAGGATAGACAATGCAATGGTCAAGATACCTAAGAGTAATTAGAGGCTGTAAATAAAAGGATAGACAATGCAATGGTCAAGATACCAAAGGGTAAATAGAGGCTGTAAATAGAAGGATAGATAATGCAATGGTCAAGATACCTAAGGGTAACTAGAGGCTGTAAATAGAAGGAAAGACAATGCAATGGTCAAGATACCAAAGGGTAATTAGAGGCTGTGAATAGAAGGATAGACAATGCAAAGGTCAAGATACCAAAGGGTAATTAGAGGCTGTAATTAGAAGGATAGACAATGCAATGGTCAAGATACCTAAGGGTAATTAGAGGCTGTAAATAAAAGGATAGACAATGCAATGGTCAAGATACCAAAGGGTAAATAGAGGCTGTAAATAGAAGGATAGAAAATGCAATGGTCAAGATACCTAAGGGTAATTAGAGGCTGTAAATAGAAGGAAAGACAATGCAATGGTCAAGATACCAAAGGGTAATTAGAGGCTGTGAATAGAAGGATAGACAATGCAAAGGTCAAGATACCAAAGGGTAATTAGAGGCTGTAAATAGAAGGATAGACAATGCAATGGTCAAGATACCAAAGGGTAATTAGAGGCTGTAAATAGAAGCAGAGACAATGCAATGGTCAAGATACCTAAGGGTAATTAGAGGCTGTAAATAGAAGGATAGACAATGCAATGATCAAGATATCTAAGGATTATTAGAGGTTGTAAATAGAAGAATAGACAATGCAATGGTCAAGATACCTAAGGGTAATTAGAGGCTGTAAATTGAAGCATAGACAATGCAATAGTCAAGATACCTAAGGTTAATTAGAGGCGGTAAATAGAAGGATAGACAATACAATGGTCAATATACCTAAGGGTAATTAGAGGCTGTAAATAGAAGGATAGACAATGCAATGGTCAAGATACCAAAGGGTAATTCTAGGCTGTAAATAGAAGGATAGACAATGCAATGGTCAAGATACCAAAGGGTAATTAGAGGCTGTAAATAGAAGGATAGACAATGCAATGGTCAAGATACCTAAGGGTAATTAGAGGCTGTCAATTGAAGCATAGACGATGCAATAGTCAAGATACCTAAGGTTAATTAGAGGCTGTAAATAGAAAGATAGACAATGCAATGGTTAAGATACCTAAGGGTAATTAGAGGCTGTAAATAGAAGGATAGACAACGCATTGGTCAAGATACCTAATGGTAATTAGAGGCTGTAAATAGAAGAATAGACAACGCAATGGTCAAGATACCTAAGGGTAATTATAGGCTGTAAATTGAAGCATAGACGATGCAATAGTCAAGATACCTAAGGTTAATTAGAGGCTGTAAATAGAAGGAAAGACAATGCAATGGTCAAGATACCAAAGGGTAATTAGAGGCTGTGAATAGAAGGATAGACAATGCAAAGGTCAAGATACCAAAGGGTAATTAGAGGCTGTAAATAGAAGGATAGACAATGCAATGGTCAAGATACCAAAGGGTAATTAGAGGCTGTAAATAGAAGCAGAGACAATGCAATGGTCAAGATACCTAAGGGTAATTAGAGGCTGTAAATAGAAGGATAGACAATGCAATGATCAAGATATCTAAGGATTATTAGAGGTTGTAAATAGAAGAATAGACAATGCAATGGTCAAGATACCTAAGGGTAATTAGAGGCTGTAAATTGAAGCATAGACAATGCAATAGTCAAGATACCTAAGGTTAATTAGAGGCGGTAAATAGAAGGATAGACAATACAATGGTCAATATACCTAAGGGTAATTAGAGGCTGTAAATAGAAGGATAGACAATGCAATGGTCAAGATACCAAAGGGTAATTCTAGGCTGTAAATAGAAGGATAGACAATGCAATGGTCAAGATACCAAAGGGTAATTAGAGGCTGTAAATAGAAGGATAGACAATGCAATGGTCAAGATACCTAAGGGTAATTAGAGGCTGTCAATTGAAGCATAGACGATGCAATAGTCAAGATACCTAAGGTTAATTAGAGGCTGTAAATAGAAAGATAGACAATGCAATGGTCAAGATACCTAAGGGTAATTAGAGGCTGCAAATAGAAGGATAGACAACGCATTGGTCAAGATACCTAATGGTAATTAGAGGCTGTAAATAGAAGAATAGACAACGCAATGGTCAAGATACCTAAGGGTAATTATAGGCTGTAAATAGAAGGATAGACAATGCAATGGTCAAGATACCAAAGGGTAATTAGGGGCTGTAAATAGAAGGATAGACAATGCAGTGATCAAGATATCTAAGGGTAATTAGAGGCTGTAAATAGAAGGATAGACAATGCAATGGTAATGATACCTAAGGATAATTAGAGGCTGTAAATAGAAGGATAGACAATGCAGTGATCAAGATATCTAAGGGTAATTAGAGGCTGTAAATAGAAGGATAGACAATGCAATGGTCATGATACCTAAGGATAATTAGAGGCTGTAAATAGAAGGATAGACAATGCAATGGTCAAGAGACCAAAGGGTAATTAGTGGCTGTAAATAGAAGGATAGACAATGCAATGGTCAAGATACCTAAGGGTATTTAGAGGCTGTAAATAGAAGGATAGACAATGCAGTGATCAAGATATATAAGGGTAACTAGAAGCTGTAAATAGAAGGATAGAAAATACAATGGTCAAGATGCCTAAGGGTAATTAGATGCTGTTAATAAAAGGATAGACATTGCAATGGTCAAGATACCAAAGGGTAATTAGATGCTGTAAACAAAAGGATAGACAATGCAATGGTCAAGATACCAAAGGGTAATTAGATGCTGTAAATAGAAGGATAGATAATGCAATAGTCAAGATTCCTAAGGGTAACTAGAAGCTGTAAATAGAAGGATAGAAAATACAATGGTCAAGATGCCTAAGGGTAATTAGATGCTGTAAACAAAAGGATAGACAATGCAATGGTCAAGATACCAAAGGGTAATTAGATGCTGTAAATAGAAGGATAGATAATGCAATGGTCAAAATACCTAAGGGTAATTAGAGGCTGTAAATAGAAGGATAGACAATGCAATGATCAAGATACCTAAGGGTAATTAGAGGCTGTAAATAGAATGATAGACAATGCAATAGGCAAGATACCTAAGGGTAACTAGAACCTGTAAATAGAAGGATAGACAATACAATGGTCAAGATACCTAAGGGTAATTAGAGGCTGTAAATAAAAGGATAGACAATGCAATGGTCAAGATACCAAAGGGTAATTAGAGGCTGTAAATAGAAGGATAGACAATGCAATGGTCAAGATACCAAAGGGTAATTAGAGGCTGTAAATAGAAGGATAGACAATGCAATGGTCAAGATACCTAAGGGTAATTAGAGGCTGCAAATAGAAGTATAGACAATGCAATGGTCAAGATACCAAAGGGTAATTAGAGTCTGCAAATAGAAGGATAGACAACGCAATGGTCAAGATACCTAAGGGTAATTATAGGCTGTAAATAGAAGGATAGACAATGCAATGGTCAAGATACCAAAGGGTAATTAGGGGCTGTAAATAGAAGGATAGACAATGCAGTGGTCAAGATATCTAAGGGTAATTAGAGGCTGTAAATAGAAGGATAGACAATGCCATGGTCATGATACCTAAGGGTAGTTAGAGGCTGTAAATAGAAGGATAGACAATGCAATGGTCAAGATACCAAAGGGTAATTAGAGGCTGTAAATAGAAGGATAGACAATGCAATGGTCAAGATACCTAAGAGTAATTAGAGGCTGTAAATAGAAGGATAGACAATGCAGTGATCAAGATACCTAAGGGTAATTAGAGGCTGTAAATAAAAGTATAGACAATGCAATGGTCAAGATACCAAAGGGTAATTAGAGGCTGCAAATAGAAGGATAGACAACGCAATGGTCAAGATACCTAAGGGTAATTATAGGCTGTAAATAGAAGGATAGACAATGCAATGGTCAAGATACCAAAGGGTAATTAGGGGCTGTAAATAGAAGGATAGACAATGCAGTGGTCAAGATATCTAAGGGTAATTAGAAGCTGTAAATAGAAGGATAGACAATGCAATGGTCATGATACCTAAGGGTAGTTAGAGGCTGTAAATAGAAGGATGGACAATGCAATGGTCAAGATACCTAAGGGTAATTAGAGGCTGTAAATAGAAGCATAGACAATGCAATGGTCAAGATACCTAAGAGTAATTAGAGGCTGTAAATAGAAGGATAGACAATGCAGTGATCAAGATATCAAAGGGTAATTAGAGGCTGTAAATAGAAGGATAGAAAATACAATGGTCAAGATACCTAAGGGTAATTAGAGGCTGTAAATAAAAGGATAGACAATGCAATGGTCAAGATATTACCAAAGGGTAATTAGATGCTGTAAACAAAAGGATAGACAATGCAATGGTCAAGATACCAAAGGGTAATTAGAGGCTGTAAATAGAAGGATAGACAATGCA
Source organism: Bathymodiolus brooksi (assembly GCA_963680875.1). NCBI lineage: Eukaryota > Metazoa > Mollusca > Bivalvia > Mytilida > Modiolidae > Bathymodiolus > Bathymodiolus brooksi. The sequence continues at coordinate 43,346,990 of OY804585.1, read as the reverse complement.
GTGATCAAGATATGTAATGGTAATTAGAGGCTGTAAATAGAAGGATAGACAATGCAATAATCAAGACACCTAAGGGTAATTAGAGGCTGTAAATCGAAGGATAGACAATACAATGGTCAGGATATCTATGGGTAATTAGAGGCTGTAAATAAAAGGATAGACAATGCAATGGTCAAGATACCAAAGGGTAAATAGAGGCTGTAAATAGAAGGATAGACAATGCAGTGATCAAGATATCTAAGGGTAATTAGAGGCTGTAAATAGAAGGATAGACAATGCAATGGTCAAGATACCTAAGGGTAATTAGAGGCTGTCAATTGAAGCATAGACAATGCAATAGTCAAGATACCTAAGGTTAATTAGAGGCTGTAAATAGAAGGATAGACAATACAATGGTCAAGATACCAAAGGGTAATTAGAGGCTGTAAATAGAAGGATAGACAATGCAATGGTCAAGATACCAAAGGGTAATTAGAGGCTGTAAATAGAAGGATAGACAATGCAATGGTCAAGATACCTAAGGGTAATTAGAGGCTGTAAATAGAAGGATAGACAATGCAGTGATCAAAATATCTAAGGGTAATTAGAGGCTGTAAATAGAAGGATAGACAATGCAATAGTCAAGATTCCTAAGGGTAACTAGAGGCTGTAAATAGAAGGATAGACAATGCATTGGTCAAGATACCTAAGAGTAATTAGAGGCTGTAAATAAAAGGATAGACAATGCAATGGTCAAGATACCAAAGGGTAAATAGAGGCTGTAAATAGAAGGATAGATAATGCAATGGTCAAGATAGCTAAGGGTAACTAGAGGCTGTAAATAGAAGGAAAGACAATGCAATGGTCAAGATACCAAAGGGTAATTAGAGGCTGTGAATAGAAGGATAGACAATGCAAAGGTCAAGATACCAAAGGGTAATTAGAGGCTGTAAATAGAAGGATAGACAATGCAATGGTCAAGATACCTAAGGGTAATTAGAGGCTGTAAATAAAAGGATAGACAATGCAATGGTCAAGATACCAAAGGGTAAATAGAGGCTGTAAATAGAAGGAAAGACAATGCAATGGTCAAGATACCAAAGGGTAATTAGAGGCTGTGAATAGAAGGATAGACAATGCAAAGGTCAAGATACCAAAGGGTAATTAGAGGCTGTAAATAGAAGGATATACAATGCAATGGTCAAGATACCAAAGGGTAATTAGAGGCTGTAAATAGAAGCAGAGACAATGCAATGGTCAAGATACCTAAGGGTAATTAGAGGCTGTAAATAGAAGGATAGACAATGCAGTGATCAAGATATCTAAGGATTATTAGAGGTTGTAAATAGAAGAATAGACAATGCAATGGTCAAGATACCTAAGGGTAATTAGAGGCTGTCAATTGAAGCATAGACAATGCAATAGTCAAGATACCTAAGGTTAATTAGAGGCTGTAAATAGAAGGATAGACAATACAATGGTCAATATACCTAAGGGTAATTAGAGGCTGTAAATAGAAGGATAGACAATGCAATGGTCAAGATACCAAAGGGTAATTCTAGGCTGTAAATAGAAGGATAGACAATGCAATGGTCAAGATACCAAAGGGTAATTAGAGGCTGTAAAGAGAAGGATAGACAATGCAATGGTCAAGATACCTAAGGGTAATTAGAGGCTGTCAATTGAAGCATAGACAATGCAATAGTCAAGATACCTAAGGTTAATTAGAGGCTGTAAATAGAAGGATAGACAATGCAATGGTCAATATACCTAAGGGTAATTAGAGGCTGCAAATAGAAGGATAGACAACGCAATGGTCAAGATACCTAAGGGTAATTAGAGGCTGTAAATAGAAGAATAGACAATGCAATGGTCAAGATACCAAAGGGTAATTAGAGGCTGCAAATAGAAGGATAGACAACGCAATGGTCAAGATACCTAAGGGTAATTATAGGCTATAAATAGAAGGATAGACAATGCAATGGTCAAGATACCAAAGGGTAATTAGGGGCTGTAAATAGAAGGATAGACAATGCAGTGATCAAGATATCTAAGGGTAATTAGAGGCTGTAAATAGAAGGATAGACAATGCAATGGTCATGATACCTAAGGGTAATTAGAGGCTGTAAATAGAAGGATAGACAATGCAATGGTCAAGAGACCAAAGGGTAATTAGTGGCTGTAAATAGAAGGATAGACAATGCAATGGTCAAGATACCTAAGGGTATTTAGAGGCTGTAAATAGAAGGATAGACAATGCAGTGATCAAGATATATAAGGGTAACTAGAAGCTGTAAATAGAAGGATAGAAAATACAATGGTCAAGATGCCTAAGGGTAATTAGATGCTGTAAATAAAAGGATAGACATTGCAATGGTCAAGATACCAAAGGGTAATTAGATGCTGTAAACAAAAGGATAAACAATGCAATGGTCAAGATACCAAAGGGTAATTAGATGCTGTAAATAGAAGGATAGATAATGCAATAGTCAAGATACCTAAGGGTAACTAGAAGCTGTAAATAGAAGGATAGAAAATACAATGGTCAAGATGCCTAAGGGTAATTAGATGCTGTAAACAAAAGGATAGACAATGCAATGGTCAAGATACCAAAGGGTAATTAGATGCTGTAAATAGAAGGATAGATAATGCAATGGTCAAAATACCTAAGGGTAATTAGAGGCTGTAAATAGAAGGATAGACAATGCAATGATCAAGATACCAAAGGGTAATTAGAGGCTGTAAATAGAATGATAGACAATGCAATAGGCAAGATACCTAAGGGTAACTAGAACCTGTAAATAGAAGGATAGACAATACAATGGTCAAGATACCTAAGGGTAATTAGAGGCTGTAAATGAAAGGATAGACAATGCAATGGTCAAGATACCAAAGGGTAATTAGAGGCTGTAAATAGAAGGATAGACAATGCAATGGTCAAGATACCAAAGGGTAATTAGAGGCTGTAAATAGAAGGATAGACAATGCAATGGTCAAGATACCTAAGGGTAATTAGAGGCTGCAAATAGAAGGATACACAACGCAATGGTCAAGATACCTAAGGGTAATTAGAGGCTGTAAATAAAAGTATAGACAATGCAATGGTCAAGATACCAAAGGGTAATTAGAGTCTGCAAATAGAAGGATAGACAACGCAATGGTCAAGATACCTAAGGGTAATTATAGGCTGTAAATAGAAGGATAGACAATGCAGTGGTCAAGATACCTAAGAGTAATTAGAGGCTGTAAATAGAAGGATAGACAATGCAGTGATCAAGATATCAAAGGGTAATTAGAGGCTGTAAATAGAAGGATAGAAAATACAATGGTCAAGATACCTAAGGGTAATTAGAGGCTGTAAATAAAAGGATAGACAATGCAATGGTCAAGATACCAAAGGGTAATTAGATGCTGTAAATATAAGGATAGATAATGCAATGGTCAAGATACCTAAGGGTATTTAGAGGCTGTAAATAGAAGGATAGACAATGCAATGGTCAAGATACCAAAGGGTAATTAGAGGCTGTAAATAGAAGGATAGACAATGCAGTGATCAAGATATGTAATGGTAATTAGAGGATGTAAATAGAAGGATAGACAATGCAATAATCAAGACACCTAAGGGTAATTAGAGGCTGTAAATCGAAAGATAGACAATACAATGGTCAGGATATCTATGGGTAATTAGAGGCTGTAAATAAAAGGATAGACAATGCAATGGTAAAGATACCAAAGGGTAAATAGAGGCTGTAAATAGAAGGATAGACAATGCAGTGCTCAAGATATCTAAGGGTAATTAGAGGCTGTAAATAAAAGGATAGACAATGCAATGGTCAAGATACCTAAGGGTAATTAGAGGCTGTCAATTGAAGCATAGACAATGCAATAGTCAAGATACCTAAGATTAATTAGAGGCTGTAAATAGAAGGATAGACAATACAATGGTCAAGATACCTAAGGGTAATTAGAGGCTGTAAATAGAAGGATAGACAATGCAATGGTCAAGATACCAAAGGGTAATTAGAGGTTGTAAATAGAAGGATAGAAAATGCAATGGTCAAGATACCTAAGGGTAATTTGAGGCTGTAAATAGAAGGATAGACAATGCAGTGATCAAGATATCAAAGGGTAATTAGAGGCTGTAAATAGAAGGATAGACAATGCAATAGTCATGATTCCTAAGGGTAACTAGAGGCTGTAAATAGAAGGATAGACAATGCAATGGTCAAGATACCTAAGGGTAATTAGAGGCTGTAAATAAAAGGATAGACAATGCAATGGTCAAGATACCAAAGAGTAAATAGAGGCTGTAAATAGAGGCTGTAAATAGAAGGATAGATAATGCAATGGTCAAGATACCTAAGGGTAATTAGAGGCTGTAAATAGAAGGAAAAACAATGCAATGGTCAAGATACCAAAGGGTAATTAGAGGCTGTGAATAGAAGGATAGGCAATGCAAAGGTCAAGATACCAAAGGGTAATTAGAGGCTGTAAATAGAAGGATAGACAATGCAATGGTCAAGATACCTAAGGGTAATTAGAGGCTGTAAATAGAAGGATAGACAATGCAGTGATCAAGATATCTAAGGATTATTAGAGGTTGTAAATAGAAGAATAGACAATGCAATGGTCAAGATACCTAAGGGTAATTAGAGGCTGTAAATTGAAGCATAGACAATGCAATAGTCAAGATACCTAAGGTTAATTAGAGGCTGTAAATAGAAGGATAGACAATGCAGTGATCAAGATATCAAAGGGTAATTAGAGGCTGTAAATAGAAGGATAGAAAATACAATGGTCAAGATACCTAAGGGTAATTAGAGGCTGTAAATAAAAGGATAGACAATGCAATGGTCAAGATACCAAAGGGTAATTAGAGGCTGTAAATAGAAGGATAGACAATGCAGTGATCAAAATATCTAAGGGTAATTAGAGGCTGTAAATAGAAGGATAGACAATGCAATAGTCAAGATTCCTAAGGGTAACTAGAGGCTGTAAATAGAAGGATAGACAATGCATTGGTCAAGATACCTAAGAGTAATTAGAGGCTGTAAATAAAAGGATAGACAATGCAATGGTCAAGATACCAAAGGGTAAATAGAGGCTGTAAATAGAAGGATAGATAATGCAATGGTCAAGATAGCTAAGGGTAACTAGAGGCTGTAAATAGAAGGAAAGACAATGCAATGGTCAAGATACCAAAGGGTAATTAGAGGCTGTGAATAGAAGGATAGACAATGCAAAGGTCAAGATACCAAAGGGTAATTAGAGGCTGTAAATAGAAGGATAGACAATGCAATGGTCAAGATACCTAAGGGTAATTAGAGGCTGTAAATAAAAGGATAGACAATGCAATGGTCAAGATACCAAAGGGTAAATAGAGGCTGTAAATAGAAGGAAAGACAATGCAATGGTCAAGATACCAAAGGGTAATTAGAGGCTGTGAATAGAAGGATAGACAATGCAAAGGTCAAGATACCAAAGGGTAATTAGAGGCTGTAAATAGAAGGATATACAATGCAATGGTCAAGATACCAAAGGGTAATTAGAGGCTGTAAATAGAAGCAGAGACAATGCAATGGTCAAGATACCTAAGGGTAATTAGAGGCTGTAAATAGAAGGATAGACAATGCAGTGATCAAGATATCTAAGGATTATTAGAGGTTGTAAATAGAAGAATAGACAATGCAATGGTCAAGATACCTAAGGGTAATTAGAGGCTGTAAATTGAAGCATAGACAATGCAATAGTCAAGATACCTAAGGTTAATTAGAGGCTGTAAATAGAAGGATAGACAATACAATGGTCAATATACCTAAGGGTAATTAGAGGCTGTAAATAGAAGGATAGACAATGCAATGGTCAAGATACCAAAGGGTAATTCTAGGCTGTAAATAGAAGGATAGACAATGCAATGGTCAAGATACCAAAGGGTAATTAGAGGCTGTAAAGAGAAGGATAGACAATGCAATGGTCAAGATACCTAAGGGTAATTAGAGGCTGTCAATTGAAGCATAGACAATGCAATAGTCAAGATACCTAAGGTTAATTAGAGGCTGTAAATAGAAGGATAGACAATGCAATGGTCAATATACCTAAGGGTAATTAGAGGCTGCAAATAGAAGGATAGACAACGCAATGGTCAAGATACCTAAGGGTAATTAGAGGCTGTAAATAGAAGAATAGACAATGCAATGGTCAAGATACCAAAGGGTAATTAGAGGCTGTAAATAGAAGGATAGACAACGCAATGGTCAAGATACCTAAGGGTAATTATAGGCTATAAATAGAAGGATAGACAATGCAATGGTCAAGATACCAAAGGGTAATTAGGGGCTGTAAATAGAAGGATAGACAATGCAGTGATCAAGATATCTAAGGGTAATTAGAGGCTGTAAATAGAAGGATAGACAATGCAATGGTCATGATACCTAAGGGTAATTAGAGGCTGTAAATAGAAGGATAGACAATGCAATGGTCAAGAGACCAAAGGGTAATTAGTGGCTGTAAATAGAAGGATAGACAATGCAATGGTCAAGATACCTAAGGGTATTTAGAGGCTGTAAATAGAAGGATAGACAATGCAGTGATCAAGATATATAAGGGTAACTAGAAGCTGTAAATAGAAGGATAGAAAATACAATGGTCAAGATGCCTAAGGGTAATTAGATGCTGTAAATAAAAGGATAGACATTGCAATGGTCAAGATACCAAAGGGTAATTAGATGCTGTAAACAAAAGGATAAACAATGCAATGGTCAAGATACCAAAGGGTAATTAGATGCTGTAAATAGAAGGATAGATAATGCAATAGTCAAGATACCTAAGGGTAACTAGAAGCTGTAAATAGAAGGATAGAAAATACAATGGTCAAGATGCCTAAGGGTAATTAGATGCTGTAAACAAAAGGATAGACAATGCAATGGTCAAGATACCAAAGGGTAATTAGATGCTGTAAATAGAAGGATAGATAATGCAATGGTCAAAATACCTAAGGGTAATTAGAGGCTGTAAATAGAAGGATAGACAATGCAATGATCAAGATACCAAAGGGTAATTAGAGGCTGTAAATAGAATGATAGACAATGCAATAGGCAAGATACCTAAGGGTAACTAGAACCTGTAAATAGAAGGATAGACAATACAATGGTCAAGATACCTAAGGGTAATTAGAGGCTGTAAATGAAAGGATAGACAATGCAATGGTCAAGATACCAAAGGGTAATTAGAGGCTGTAAATAGAAGGATAGACAATGCAATGGTCAAGATACCAAAGGGTAATTAGAGGCTGTAAATAGAAGGATAGACAATGCAATGGTCAAGATACCTAAGGGTAATTAGAGGCTGCAAATAGAAGGATACACAACGCAATGGTCAAGATACCTAAGGGTAATTAGAGGCTGTAAATAAAAGTATAGACAATGCAATGGTCAAGATACCAAAGGGTAATTAGAGTCTGCAAATAGAAGGATAGACAACGCAATGGTCAAGATACCTAAGGGTAATTATAGGCTGTAAATAGAAGGATAGACAATGCAGTGGTCAAGATACCTAAGAGTAATTAGAGGCTGTAAATAGAAGGATAGACAATGCAGTGATCAAGATATCAAAGGGTAATTAGAGGCTGTAAATAGAAGGATAGAAAATACAATGGTCAAGATACCTAAGGGTAATTAGAGGCTGTAAATAAAAGGATAGACAATGCAATGGTCAAGATACCAAAGGGTAATTAGATGCTGTAAATATAAGGATAGATAATGCAATGGTCAAGATACCTAAGGGTATTTAGAGGCTGTAAATAGAAGGATAGACAATGCAATGGTCAAGATACCAAAGGGTAATTAGAGGCTGTAAATAGAAGGATAGACAATGCAGTGATCAAGATATGTAATGGTAATTAGAGGCTGTAAATAGAAGGATAGACAATGCAATAATCAAGACACCTAAGGGTAATTAGAGGCTGTAAATCGAAGGATAGACAATACAATGGTCAGGATATCTATGGGTAATTAGAGGCTGTAAATAAAAGGATAGACAATGCAATGGTAAAGATACCAAAGGGTAAATAGAGGCTGTAAATAGAAGGATAGACAATGCAGTGATCAAGATATCTAAGGGTAATTAGAGGCTGTAAATAAAAGGATAGACAATGCAATGGTCAAGATACCTAAGGGTAATTAGAGGCTGTCAATTGAAGCATAGACAATGCAATAGTCAAGATACCTAAGATTAATTAGAGGCTGTAAATAGAAGGATAGACAATACAATGGTCAAGATACCTAAGGGTAATTAGAGGCTGTAAATAGAAGGATAGACAATGCAATGGTCAAGATACCAAAGGGTAATTAGAGGTTGTAAATAGAAGGATAGAAAATGCAATGGTCAAGATACCTAAGGGTAATTTGAGGCTGTAAATAGAAGGATAGACAATGCAGTGATCAAGATATCAAAGGGTAATTAGAGGCTGTAAATAGAAGGATAGACAATGCAATAGTCATGATTCCTAAGGGTAACTAGAGGCTGTAAATAGAAGGATAGACAATGCAATGGTCAAGATACCTAAGGGTAATTAGAGGCTGTAAATAAAAGGATAGACAATGCAATGGTCAAGATACCAAAGAGTAAATAGAGGCTGTAAATAGAGGCTGTAAATAGAAGGATAGATAATGCAATGGTCAAGATACCTAAGGGTAATTAGAGGCTGTAAATAGAAGGAAAAACAATGCAATGGTCAAGATACCAAAGGGTAATTAGAGGCTGTGAATAGAAGGATAGGCAATGCAAAGGTCAAGATACCAAAGGGTAATTAGAGGCTGTAAATAGAAGGATAGACAATGCAATGGTCAAGATACCTAAGGGTAATTAGAGGCTGTAAATAGAAGGATAGACAATGCAGTGATCAAGATATCTAAGGATTATTAGAGGTTGTAAATAGAAGAATAGACAATGCAATGGTCAAGATACCTAAGGGTAATTAGAGGCTGTAAATTGAAGCATAGACAATGCAATAGTCAAGATACCTAAGGTTAATTAGAGGCTGTAAATAGAAGGATAGAAAATACAATGGTCAAGATACCTAAGGGTAATTAGAGGCTGTAAATAAAAGGATAGACAATGCAATGGTCAAGATACCAAAGGGTAATTAGATGCTGTAAATATAAGGATAGATAATGCAATGGTCAAGATACCTAAGGGTATTTAGAGGCTGTAAATAGAAGGATAGACAATGCAATGGTCAAGATACCAAAGGGTAAATAGAGGCTGTAAATAGAAGGATAGACAATGCAATAATCAAGACACCTAAGGGTAATTAGAGGCTGTAAATCGAAGGATAGACAATACAATGGTCAGGATATCTATGGGTAATTAGAGGCTGTAAATAAAAGGATAGACAATGCAATGGTAAAGATACCAAAGGGTAAATAGAGGCTGTAAATAGAAAGATAGACAATGCAGTGATCAAGATATCTAAGGGTAATTAGAGGCTGTAAATAGAAGGATAGACAATGCAATGGTCAAGATACCTAAGGGTAATTAGAGGCTGTCAATTGAAGCATAGACAATGCAATAGTCAAGATACCTAAGATTAATTAGAGGCTGTAAATAGAAGGATAGACAATACAATGGTCAAGATACCTAAGGGTAATTAGAGGCTGTAAATAGAAGGATAGACAATGCAATGGTCAAGATACCAAAGGGTAATTAGAGGCTGTAAATAGAAGGATAGAAAATGCAATGGTCAAGATACCTAAGGGTAATTTGAGGCTGTAAATAGAAGGATAGACAATGCAGTGATCAAGATATCAAAGGGTAATTAGAGGCTGTAAATAGAAGGATAGACAATGCAATAGTCATGATTCCTAAGGGTAACTAGAGGCTGTAAATAGAAGGATAGACAATGCAATGGTCAAGATACCTAAGGGTAATTAGAGGCTGTAAATAAAAGGATAGACAATGCAATGGTCAAGATACCAAAGAGTAAATAGAGGCTGTAAATAGAGGCTGTAAATAGAAGGATAGATAATGCAATGGTCAAGATACCTAAGGGTAATTAGAGGCTGTAAATAGAAGGAAAGACAATGCAATGGTCAAGATACCAAAGGGTAATTAGAGGCTGTGAATAGAAGGATAGGCAATGCAAAGGTCAAGATACCAAAGGGTAATTAGAGGCTGTAAATAGAAGGATAGACAATGCAATGATCAAGATACCAAAGGGTAATTAGAGGCTGTAAATAGAAGCAGAGACAATGCAATGGTCAAGATACCTAAGGGTAATTAGAGGCTGTAAATAGAAGGATAGACAATGCAGTGATCAAGATATCTAAGGATTATTAGAGGTTGTAAATAGAAGAATAGACAATGCAATGGTCAAGATACCTAAGGGTAATTAGAGGCTGTAAATTGAAGCATAGACAATGCAATAGTCAAGATACCTAAGGTTAATTAGAGGCTGTAAATAGAAGGATAGACAATACAATGGTCAAGATACCTAAGGGTAATTAGAGGCTGTAAATAGAAGGATAGACAATGCAATGGTCAAGATACCAAAGGGTAATTATAGGCTGTAAATAGAAGGATAGACAATGCAATGGTCAAGATACCAAAGGGTAATTAGAGGCTGTAAATAGAAGGATAGACAATGCAATGGTCAAGATACCTAAGGGTAATTAGAGGCTGTCAATTGAAGCATAGACAATGCAATGGTCAATATACCTAAGGTAAATTAGAGGCTGTAAATAGAAGGATAGACAATACAATGGTCAAGATACTTAAGGGTAATTAGAGGCTGTAAATAGAAGGATAGACAATGCAATGGTCAAGATACCAAAGGGTAATTAGAGGCTCTAAATAGAAGGATAGACAATGCAATGGTCAAGATACCTAAGGGTAATTAAAGGCTGTAAATAGAAGGATAGACAATGCAGTGATCAAGATATCTAAGGGTAATTAGAGGCTGTAAATAGAAGGATAGACAATGCAATAGTCAAGATTCCTAAGGGTAACTAGAGGCTGTAAATAGAAGGATAGACAATGCAATGGTCAAGATACCTAAGGGTAATTAGAGGCTGTAAATAAAAGGATAGACAATGCAATGGTCAAGATACCAAAGGGTAATTAGAGGCTGCAAATAGAAGTATAGACAATGCAATGGTCAAGATACCAAAGGGTAATTAGAGTCTGCAAATAGAAGGATAGACAACGCAATGGTCAAGATACCTAAGGGTAATTATAGGCTGTAAATAGAAGGATAGACAATGCAATGGTCAAGATACCAAAGGGTAATTAGGGGCTGTAAATAGAAGGATAGACAATGCAGTGGTCAAGATATCTAAGGGTATTTAGAGGCTGTAAATAGAAGGATAGACAATGCCATGGTCATGATACCTAAGGGTAGTTAGAGGCTGTAAATAGAAGGATAGACAATGCAATGGTCAAGATACCAAAGGGTAATTAGAGGCTGTAAATAGAAGGATAGACAATGCAATGGTCAAGATACCTAAGAGTAATTAGAGGCTGTAAATAGAAGGATAGACAATGCAGTGATCAAGATATCAAAGGGTAATTAGAGGCTGTAAATAGAAGGATAGAAAATACAATGGTCAAGATACCTAAGGGTAATTAGAGGCTGTAAATAAAAGTATAGACAATGCAATGGTCAAGATACCAAAGGTAATTAGAGGCTGCAAAAAGAAGGATAGACAACGCAATGGTCAAGATACCTAAGGGTAATAATAGGCTGTAAATAGAAGGATAGACAATGCAATGGTCAAGATACCAAAGGGTAATTAGGGGCTGTAAATAGAAGGATAGACAATGCAGTGGTCAAGATATCTAAGGGTAATTAGAAGCTGTAAATAGAAGCATAGACAATGCAATGGTCAAGATACCAAAGGGTAATTAGAGGCTGTAAATAGAAGCATAGACAATGCAATGGTCAAGATACCTAAGAGTAATTAGAGGCTGTAAATAGAAGGATAGACAATGCAGTGATCAAGATATCAAAGGATAATTAGAGGCTGTAAATAGAAGGATAGAAAATACAATGGTCAAGATACCTAAGGGTAATTAGAGGCTGTAAATAAAAGGATAGACAATGCAATGGTCAAGATATTACCAAAGGGTAATTAGATGCTGTAAACAAAAGGATAGACAATGCAATGGTCAAGATACCAAAGGGTAATTAGAGGCTGTAAATAGAAGGATAGACAATGCAGTGATCAAGATATGTAATGGTAATTAGAGGCTGTAAATAGAAGGATAGACAATGCAATAATCAAGACACCTAAGGGTAATTAGAGGCTGTAAATCGAAGGATAGACAATACAATGGTCAGGATATCTATGGGTAATTAGAGGCTGTAAATAAAAGGATAGACAATGCAATGGTCAAGATACCAAAGGGTAAATAGAGGCTGTAAATAGAAGGATAGACAATGCAGTGATCAAGATATCTAAGGGTAATTAGAGGCTGTAAATAGAAGGATAGACAATGCAATGGTCAAGATACCTAATGGTAATTAGAGGCTGTCAATTGAAGCATAGACAATGCAATAGTCAAGATACCTAAGGTTAATTAGAGGCTGTAAATAGAAGGATAGACAATACAATGGTCAAGATACCAAAGGGTAATTAGAGGTTGTAAATAGAAGGATAGACAATGCAATGTTCAAGATACCAAAGGGTAATTAGAGGCTGTAAATAGAAGGATAGACAATGTAATGGTCAAGATACCTAAGGGTAATTAGAGGCTGTAAATAGAAGGATAGACAATGCAGTGATCAAAATATCTAAGGGTAATTAGAGGCTGTAAATAGAAGGATAGACAATGCAATAGTCAAGATTCCTAAGGGTAACTAGAGGCTGTAAATAGAAGGATAGACAATGCAATGGTCAAGATACTTAAGAGTAATTAGAGGCTGTAAATAAAAGGATAGACAATGCAATGGTCAAGATACCAAAGGGTAAATAGAGGCTGTAAATAGAAGGATAGATAATGCAATGGTCAAGATACCTAAGGGTAACTAGAGGCTGTAAATAGAAGGAAAGACAATGCAATGGTCAAGATACCAAAGGGTAATTAGAGGCTGTGAATAGAAGGATAGACAATGCAAAGGTCAAGATACCAAAGGGTAATTAGAGGCTGTAAATAGAAGGATAGACAATGCAATGGTCAAGATACCTAAGGGTAATTAGAGGCTGTAAATAAAAGGATAGACAATGCAATGGTCAAGATACCAAAGGGTAAATAGAGGCTGTAAATAAAAGGATAGAAAATGCAATGGTCAAGATACCTAAGGGTAATTAGAGGCTGTAAATAGAAGGAAAGACAATGCAATGGTCAAGATACCAAAGGGTAATTAGAGGCTGTGAATAGAAGGATAGACAATGCAAAGGTCAAGATACCAAAGGGTAATTAGAGGCTGTAAATAGAAGGATATACAATGCAATGGTCAAGATACCAAAGGGTAATTAGAGGCTGTAAATAGAAGCAGAGACAATGCAATGGTCAAGATACCTAAGGGTAATTAGAGGCTGTAAATAGAAGGATAGACAATGCAGTGATCAAGATATCTAAGGATTATTAGAGGTTGTAAATAGAAGAATAGACAATGCAATGGTCAAGATACCTAAGGGTAATTAGAGGCTGTAAATTGAAGCATAGACAATGCAATAGTCAAGATACCTAAGGTTAATTAGAGGCTGTAAATAGAAGGATAGACAATACAATGGTCAATATACCTAAGGGTAATTAGAGGCTGTAAATAGAAGGATAGACAATGCAATGGTCAAGATACCAAAGGGTAATTCTAGGCTGTAAATAGAAGGATAGACAATGCAATGGTCAAGATACCAAAGGGTAATTAGAGGCTGTAAAGAGAAGGATAGACAATGCAATGGTCAAGATACCTAAGGGTAATTAGAGGCTGTCAATTGAAGCATAGACAATGCAATAGTCAAGATACCTAAGGTTAATTAGAGGCTGTAAATAGAAGGATAGACAATGCAATGGTCAAGATACCTAAGGGTAATTAGAGGCTGCAAATAGAAGGATAAACAACGCAATGGTCAAGATACCTAAGGGTAATTAGAGGCTGTAAATAGAAGAATAGACAATGCAATGGTCAAGATACCAAAGGGTAATTAGAGGCTGCAAATAGAAGGATAGACAACGCAATGGTCAAGATACCTAAGGGTAATTATAGGCTGTAAATAGAAGGATAGACAATGCAATGGTCAAGATACCAAAGGGTAATTAGGGGCTGTAAATAGAAGGATAGACAATGCAGTGATCAAGATATCTAAGGGTAATTATAGGCTGTAAATGGAAGGATAGACAATGCAATGGTCATGATACCTAAGGGTAATTAGAGGCTGTAAATAGAAGGATAGACAATGCAATGGTCAAGAGACCAAAGGGTAATTAGTGGCTGTAAATAGAAGGATAGACAATGCAATGGTCAAGATACCTAAGGGTATTTAGAGGCTGTAAATAGAAGGATAGACAATGCAGTGATCAAGATATATAAGGGTAACTAGAAGCTGTAAATAGAAGGATAGAAAATACAATGGTCAAGATGCCTAAGGGTAATTAGATGCTGTAAATAAAAGGAGAGACATTGCAATGGTCAAGATACCAAAGGGTAATTAGATGCTGTAAACAAAAGGATAGACAATGCAATGGTCAAGATACCAAAGGGTAATTAGATGCTGTAAATAGAAGGATAGATAATGCAATAGTCAAGATACCTAAGGGTAACTAGAAGCTGTAAATAGAAGGATAGAAAATACAATGGTCAAGATGCCTAAGGGTAATTAGATGCTGTAAACAAAAGGATAGACAATGCAATGGTCAAGATACCAAAGGGTAATTAGATGCTGTAAATAGAAGGATAGATAATGCAATGGTCAAAATACCTAAGGGTAATTAGAGGCTGTAAATAGAAGGATAGACAATGCAGTGATCAAGATATCTAAGGATTATTAGAGGTTGTAAATAGAAGAATAGACAATGCAATGGTCAAGATACCTAAGGGTAATTAGAGGCTGTAAATTGAAGCATAGACAATGCAATAGTCAAGATACCTAAGGTTAATTAGAGGCTGTAAATAGAAGGATAGACAATACAATGGTCAATATACCTAAGGGTAATTAGAGGCTGTAAATAGAAGGATAGACAATGCAATGGTCAAGATACCAAAGGGTAATTCTAGGCTGTAAATAGAAGGATAGACAATGCAATGGTCAAGATACCAAAGGGTAATTAGAGGCTGTAAAGAGAAGGATAGACAATGCAATGGTCAAGATACCTAAGGGTAATTAGAGGCTGTCAATTGAAGCATAGACAATGCAATAGTCAAGATACCTAAGGTTAATTAGAGGCTGTAAATAGAAGGATAGACAATGCAATGGTCAAGATACCTAAGGGTAATTAGAGGCTGCAAATAGAAGGATAAACAACGCAATGGTCAAGATACCTAAGGGTAATTAGAGGCTGTAAATAGAAGAATAGACAATGCAATGGTCAAGATACCAAAGGGTAATTAGAGGCTGCAAATAGAAGGATAGACAACGCAATGGTCAAGATACCTAAGGGTAATTAGAGGCTGTAAATAGAAGGATAGACAATGCAATGGTCAAGATACCAAAGGGTAATTAGGGGCTGTAAATAGAAGGATAGACAATGCAGTGATCAAGATATCTAAGGGTAATTATAGGCTGTAAATGGAAGGATAGACAATGCAATGGTCATGATACCTAAGGGTAATTAGAGGCTGTAAATAGAAGGATAGACAATGCAATGGTCAAGAGACCAAAGGGTAATTAGTGGCTGTAAATAGAAGGATAGACAATGCAATGGTCAAGATACCTAAGGGTATTTAGAGGCTGTAAATAGAAGGATAGACAATGCAGTGATCAAGATATATAAGGGTAACTAGAAGCTGTAAATAGAAGGATAGAAAATACAATGGTCAAGATGCCTAAGGGTAATTAGATGCTGTAAATAAAAGGAGAGACATTGCAATGGTCAAGATACCAAAGGGTAATTAGATGCTGTAAACAAAAGGATAGACAATGCAATGGTCAAGATACCAAAGGGTAATTAGATGCTGTAAATAGAAGGATAGATAATGCAATAGTCAAGATACCAAAGGGTAACTAGAAGCTGTAAATAGAAGGATAGAAAATACAATGGTCAAGATGCCTAAGGGTAATTAGATGCTGTAAACAAAAGGATAGACAATGCAATGGTCAAGATACCAAAGGGTAATTAGATGCTGTAAATAGAAGGATAGATAATGCAATGGTCAAAATACCTAAGGGTAATTAGAGGCTGTAAATAGAAGGATAGACAATGCAATGATCAAGATACCAAAGGGTAATTAGAGGCTGTAAATAGAATGATAGACAATGCAATAGGCAAGATACCTAAGGGTAACTAGAACCTGTAAATAGAAGGATAGACAATACAATGGTCAAGATACCTAAGGGTAATTAGAGGCTGTAAATGAAAGGATAGACAATGCAATGGTCAAGATACCAAAGGGTAATTAGAGGCTGTAAATAGAAGGATAGACAATGCAATGGTCAAGATACCAAAGGGTAATTAGAGGCTGTAAATAGAAGGATAGACAATGCAATGGTCAAGATACCTAAGGGTAATTAGAGGCTGCAAATAGAAGGATAGACAACGCAATGGTCAAGATACCTAAGGTAATTAGAGGCTGTAAATAAAAGTATAGACAATGCAATGGTCAAGATACCAAAGGGTAATTAGAGTCTGCAAATAGAAGGATAGACAACGCAATGGTCAAGATACCTAAGGGTAATTATAGGCTGTAAATAGAAGGATAGACAATGCAATGGTCAAGATACCAAAGGGTAATTAGGGGCTGTAAATAGAAGGATAGACAATGCAGTGGTCAAGATATCTAAGGGTAATTAGAGGCTGTAAATAGAAGGATAGACAATGCCATGGTCATGATACCTAAGGGTAGTTAGAGGCTGTAAATAGAAGGATAGACAATGCAATGGTCAAGATACCAAAGGGTAATTAGAGGCTGTAAATAGAAGCATAGACAATGCAATGGTCAAGATACCTAAGAGTAATTAGAGGCTGTAAATAGAAGGATAGACAATGCAGTGATCAAGATATCAAAGGGTAATTAGAGGCTGTAAATAGAAGGATAGAAAATACAATGGTCAAGATACCTATGGGTAATTAGAGGCTGTAAATAAAAGGATAGACAATGCAATGGTCAAGATACCAAAGGGTAATTAGATGCTGTAAATATAAGGATAGATAATGCAATGGTCAAGATACCTAAGGGTATTTAGAGGCTGTAAATAGAAGGATAGACAATGCAAATGTCAAGATACCAAAGGGTAATTAGAGGCTGTAAATAGAAGGATAGACAATGCAGTGATCAAGATATGTAATGGTAATTAGAGGCTGTAAATAGAAGGATAGACAATGCAATAATCAAGACACCTAAGGGTAATTAGAGGCTGTAAATCGAAGGATAGACAATACAATGGTCAGGATATCTATGGGTAATTAGAGGCTGTAAATAAAAGGATAGACAATGCAATGGTAAAGATACCAAAGGTTAAATAGAGGCTGTAAATAGAAGGATAGACAATGCAGTGATCAAGATATCTAAGGGTAATTAGAGGCTGTAAATAGAAGGATAGACAATGCAATGGTCAAGATACCTAAGGGTAATTAGAGGCTGTCAATTGAAGCATAGACAATGCAATAGTCAAGATACCTAAGATTAATTAGAGGCTGTAAATAGAAGGATAGACAATACAATGGTCAATATACCTAAGGGTAATTAGAGCCTGTAAATAGAAGGATAGACAATGCAATGGTCAAGATACCAAAGGGTAATTAGAGGCTGTAAATAGAGGATAGACAATGCAAGGGTCAAGATACCTAAGGGTAATTAGAGGCTGTAAATAGAAGGATAGACAATGCAGTGATCAAGATATCTAAGGGTAATTAGAGGCTGTAAATAAAAGGATAGACAATGCAATGGTCAAGATACCAAAGAGTAAATAGAGGCTGTAAATAGAGGCTGTAAATAGAAGGATAGATAATGCAATGGTCAAGATACCTAAGGGTAATTAGAAGCTGTAAATAGAAGGAAAGACAATGCAATGGTCAAGATACCAAAGGGTAATTAGAGGCTGTGAATAGAAGGATAGACAATGCAAAGGTCAAGATACCAAAGGGTAATTAGAGGCTGTAAATAGAAGGATAGACAATGCAATGGTCAAGATACCAAAGGGTAATTAGAGGCTGTAAATAGAAGGATAGACAATGCAGTGATCAAGATATCTAAGGATTATTAGAGGTTGTCAATAGAAGAATAGACAATGCAATGGTCAAGATACCTAAGGGTAATTAGAGGCTGTAAATTGAAGCATAGACAATGCAATAGTCAAGATACCTAAGGTTAATTAGAGGCTGTAAATAGAAGGATAGACAATACAATGGTCAAGATACCTAAGGGTAATTAGAGGCTGTAAATAGAAGGATAGACAATGCAATGGTCAAGATACCAAAGGGTAATTATAGGCTGTAAATAGAAGGATAGACAATGCAATGGTCAAGATACCAAAGGGTAATTAGAGGCTGTAAATAGAAGGATAGACAATGCAATGGTCAAGATACCTAAGGGTAATTAGAGGCTGTCAATTGAAGCATAGACAATGCAATAGTCAAGATACCTAAGGTAAATTAGAGGCTGTAAATAGAAGGATAGACAATACAATGGTCAAGATACCTAAGGGTAATTAGAGGCTGTAAATAGAAGGATAGACAATGCAATGGTCAAGATACCAAAGGGTAATTAGAGGCTCTAAATAGAAGGATAGACAATGCAATGGTCAAGATACCTAAGGGTAATTAAAGGCTGTAAATAGAAGGATAGACAATGCAGTGATCAAGATATCTAAGGGTAATTAGAGGCTGTAAATAGAAGGATAGACAATGCAATAGTCAAGATTCCTAAGGGTAACTAGAGGCTGTAAATAGAAGGATAGACAATGCAATGGTCAAGATACCTAAGGGTAATTAGGGGCTGTAAATAAAAGGATAGACAATGCAATGGTCAAGATACCAAAGGGTAAATAGAGGCTGTAAATAGAAGGATAGATAATGCAATGGTCAAGATACCTAAGGGTAATTAGAGGCTGTAAATAGAAGTATAGACAATGCAATGGTCAAAATACCAAAGGGTAATTAGAGGCTGTAAATAGAAGTATAGACAATGCAATGGTCAAAATACCAAAGGGTAATTAGAGGCTGTAATTAGAAGCAGAGACAATGCAATGGTCAAGATACCAAAGGGTAATTAGAGGCTGTAAATAGAAGGATAGACAATGCAGTGATCAAGATATCAAAGGATTATTAGAGGTTGTAAATAGAAGAATAGACAATGCAATGGTCAAGATACCTAAGGGTAATTAGAGGCTGTAAATTGAAGCATAGACAATGCAATAGTCAAGATACCTAAGGTTAATTAGAGGCTGTAAATAGAAGGATTGACAATACAATGGTCAAGATACCTAAGGGTAATTAGAGGCTGTAAATAGAAGGATAGACAATGCAATGGTCAAGATACCAAAGGGTAATTAGAGGCTGTAAATAGAAGGATAGACAATGCAATGGTCAAGATACCGAAGGGTAATTAGAGGCTGTAAATAGAAGGATAGACAATGCAGTGATCAAGATATCTAAGGGTAATTAGAGGCTGTAAATAGAAGGATAGACAATGCAATGGTCATGATACCTAAGGGTAATTAGAGGCTGTAAATTGAAGCATAGACAATGCAATAGTCAAGATACCTAAGGTTAATTAGAGGCTGTAAATAGAAGGATTGACAATACAATGGTCAAGATACCTAAGGGTAATTAGAGGCTGTAAATAAAAGGATAGACAATGCAATGGTCAAGATACCAAAGGGTAATTAGAGGCTGTAAATAGAAGGATAGACAATGCAATGGTCAAGATACCTAAGGGTAATTAGAGGCTGTAAATAGAAGGATAGACAATGCAGTGATCAAGATATCTAAGGGTAATTAGAGGCTGTAAATAGAAGGATAGACAATGCAGTGATCAAGATATCTAAGGGTAATTAGAGGCTGTAAATAAAAGGATAGACAGTGCAATGGTCAAGATACCAAAGGGTAATTAGATGCTGTAAATAGAAGGATAGATAATGCAATGGCCAAGATACCTAAGGGTAATTAGAGGCTGTAAATAGAAGGATAGACAATGCAATGGTCAAGATACCTAATGGTAATTAGAGGCTGTAAATAGAAGGATAGACAATGCAATGGTCAAGATATCTAAGGGTAAATAGAGGCTGTAAATAGAAGGATAGACAATGCAATGGTCAAGATACCAAAGGGTAATTAGAGGCTGTAAATAGAAGGATAGACAATGCAATAGTCAAGATACCTAAGGGTAATTAGAGGCTGTAAATAGAAGGATAGACAATGAAGTGATCAAGATATCTAAGGGTAATTAGAGGCTGTAAATAAAAGGATAGACAATGCAATGGTCAAGATACCAAAGGGTAAATAGAGGCTGTAAATAGAGGCTGTAAATAGAAGGATAGATAATGCAATGGTCAAGATACCTAAGGGTAATTAGAGGCTGTAAATAGAAGGAAAGACAATGCAATGGTCAATATACCAAAGGGTAATTAGAGGCTGTGAATAGAAGGATAGACAATGCAAAGGTCAAGATACCAAAGGGTAATTAGAGGCTGTAAATAGAAGGATAGACAATGCAATGGTCAAGATACCAAAGGGTAATTAGAGGCTGTAAATAGAAGCAGAGACAATGCAATGGTCAAGATACCTAAGGGTAATTAGAGGCTGTAAATAGAAGGATAGACAATGCAGTGATCAAGATATCTAAGGATTATTAGAGGTTGTAAATAGAAGAATAGACAATGCAATGGTCAAGATACCTAAGGGTAATTAGAGGCTGTAAATTGAAGCATAGACAAGCATTAGTCAAGATACCTAAGGTTAATTAGAGGCTGTAAATAGAAGGATAGACAATACAATGGTCAAGACACCTAAGGGTAATTAGAGGCTGTAAATAGAAGGATAGACAATGCAATGGTCAAGATACCAAAGGGTAATTATAGGCTGTAAATAGAAGGATAGACAATGCAATGGTCAAGATACCAAAGGGTAATTAGAGGCTGTAAATAGAAGGATAGACAATGCAATGGTCAAGATACCTAAGGGTAATTAGAGGCTGTCAATTGAAGCATAGACAATGCAATAGTCAAGATACCTAAGGGTAATTAGAGGCTGTAAATTGAAGCATAGACAAGCATTAGTCAAGATACCTAAGGTTAATTAGAGGCTGTAAATAGAAGGATAGACAATACAATGGTCAAGACACCTAAGGGTAATTAGAGGCTGTAAATAGAAGGATAGACAATGCAATGGTCAAGATACCAAAGGGTAATTATAGGCTGTAAATAGAAGGATAGACAATGCAATGGTCAAGATACCAAAGGGTAATTAGAGGCTGTAAATAGAAGGATAGACAATGCAATGGTCAAGATACCTAAGGGTAATTAGAGGCTGTCAATTGAAGCATAGACAATGCAATAGTCAAGATACCTAAGGTAAATTAGAGGCTGTAAATAGAAGGATAGACAATACAATGGTCAAGATACCTAAGGGTAATTAGAGGCTGTAAATAGAAGGATAGACAATGCAATGGTCAAGATACCAAAGGGTAATTAGAGGCTCTAAATAGAAGGATAGACAATGCAATGGTCAAGATACCTAAGGGTAATTAAAGGCTGTAAATAGAAGGATAGACAATGCAGTGATCAAGATATCTAAGGGTAATTAGAGGCTGTAAATAGAAGGATAGACAATGCAATAGTCAAGATTCCTAATGGTAACTAGAGGCTGTAAATAGAAGGATAGACAATGCAATGGTCAAGATACCTAAGGGTAATTAGAGGCTGTATATAAAAGGATAGACAATGCAATGGTCAAGATACCAAAGGGTAAATAGAGGCTGTAAATAGAAGGATAGATAATGCAATGGTCAAGATACCTAAGGGTAATTAGAGACTGTAAATAGAAGGAAAGACAATGCAATGGTCAAGATACCAAAGGGTAATTAGAGGCTGTGAATAGAAGGATAGACAATGCAAAGGTCAAGATACCAAAGGGTAATTAGAGGCTGTAAATAAAAGTATAGACAATGCAATGGTCAAAATACCAAAGGGTAATTAGAGGCTGTAAATAGAAGCAGAGACAATGCAATGGTCAAGATACCAAAGGGTAATTAGAGGCTGTAAATAGAAGGATAGACAATGCAGTGATCAAGATATCTAAGGATTATTAGAGGTTGTAAATAGAAGAATAGACAATGCAATGGTCAAGATACCTAAGGGTAATTAGAGGCTGTAGATTGAAGCATAGACAATGCAATAGTCAAGATACCTAAGGTTAATTAGAGGCTGTAAATAGAAGGATTGCCAATACAATGGTCAAGATACCTAAGGGTAATTAGAGGCTGTAAATAGAAGGATAGACAATGCAATGGTCAAGATACCAAAAGGTAATTATAGGCTGTAAATAGAAGGATAGACAATGCAATGGTCAAGATACCAAAGGGTAATTAGAGGCTGTAAATAGAAGGATAGACAATGCAATGGTCAAGATACCTAAGGGTAATTAGAGGCTGTAAATAGAAGGATAGACAATGCAGTGATCAAGATATCAAAGGGTAATTAGAGGCTGTAAATAGAAGGATAGACAATGCAATGGTCATGATACCAAAGGGTAATTAGAGGCTGTAAATAGAAGGATAGACAATGCAATGGTCATGATACCTAAGTGTAATTAGAGGCTGTAAATAGAAGGATAGACAATGCAGTGATCAAGATATCTAAGGGTAATTAGAGGCTGTAAATAGAAGGATAGACAATGCAATAGTCAAGACACCTAAGGGTAACTAGAAGCTGTAAATAGAAGGATAGAAAATACAATGGTCAAGATACCTAAGGGTAATTAGAGGCTGTAAATAAAAGGATAGACAGTGCAATGGTCAAGATACCAAAGGGTAATTAGATGCTGTAAATAGAAGGATAGATAATGCAATGGCCAAGATACCTAAGGGTAATTAGAGGCTGTAAATAGAAGGATACACAATGCAATGGTCAAGATACCTAAGGGTAATTAGAGGCTGTAAATAGAAGGATAGACAATGCAATGGTCAAGATATCTAAGGGTAAATAGAGGCTGTAAATAGAAGGATAGACAATGCAATGGTCAAGATACCAAAGGGTAATTAGAGGCTGTAAATAGAAGGATAGACAATGCAATAGTCAAGATACCTAAGGGTAATTAGAGGCTGTAAATAGAAGGATAGACAATGAAGTGATCAAGATATCTAAGGGTAATTAGAGGCTGTAAATAAAAGGATAGACAATGCAATGGTCAAGATACCAAAGGTTAAATAGAGGCTGTAAATAGAAGGATAGATAATGCAATGGTCAAGATACCTAAGGGTAATTAGAGGCTGTAAATAGAAGGAAAGACAATGCAATGGTCAAGATACCAAAGGGTAATTAGAGGCTGTGAATAGAAGGATAGACAATGCAAAGGTCAAGATACCAAAGGGTAATTAGAGGCTGTAAATAGAAGGATAGACAATGCAATGGTCAAGATACCAAAGGGTAATTAGAGGCTGTAAATAGAAGCAGAGACAATGCAATGGTCAAGATACCTAAGGGTAATTAGAGGCTGTAAATAGAAGGATAGACAATGCAGTGATCAAGATATCTAAGGATTATTAGAGGTTGTAAATAGAAGAATAGACAATGCAATGGTCAAGATACCTAAGGTTAATTAGAGGCTGTAAATAGAAGGATAGACAATACAATGGTCAAGATACCTAAGGGTAATTAGAGGCTGTAAATAGAAGGATAGACAATGCAATGGTCAAGATACCAAAGGGTAATTATAGGCTGTAAATAGAAGGATAGACAATGCAATGGTCAAGATACCAAAGGGTAATTAGAGGCTGTAAATAGAAGGATAGACAATGCAATGGTCAAGATACCTAAGGGTAATTAGAGGCTGTAAATAGAAGGATAGACAATGCACTGATCAAGATACCTAAGGGTAACTAGAAGCTGTAAATAGAAGGATAGAAAATACAATGGCCAAGATACCTAAGGGTAATTAGAGGCTGTAAATAGAAGGATAGATAATGCAATGGCCAAGATACCTAAGGGTAATTAGAGGCTGTAAATAGAAGGATAGACAGTGCAATGGTCAAGATACCAAAGGGTAATTAGATGCTGTAAATAGAAGGATAGATAATGCAATGGCCAAGATACCTAAGGGTAATTAGAGGCTGTAAATAGAAGGATACACAATGCAATGGTCAAGATACCTAAGGGTAATTAGAGGCTGTAAATAGAAGGATAGACAATGCAATGGTCAAGATATCTAAGGGTAAATAGAGGCTGTAAATAGAAGGATAGACAATGCAATGGTCAAGATACCAAAGGGTAATTAGAGGCTGTAAATAGAAGGATAGACAATGCAATAGTCAAGATACCTAAGGGTAATTAGAGGCTGTAAATAGAAGGATAGACAATGAAGTGATCAAGATATCTAAGGGTAATTAGAGGCTGTAAATAAAAGGATAGACAATGCAATGGTCAAGATACCAAAGGTTAAATAGAGGCTGTAAATAGAAGGATAGATAATGCAATGGTCAAGATACCTAAGGGTAATTAGAGGCTGTAAATAGAAGGAAAGACAATGCAATGGTCAAGATACCAAAGGGTAATTAGAGGCTGTGAATAGAAGGATAGACAATGCAAAGGTCAAGATACCAAAGGGTAATTAGAGGCTGTAAATAGAAGGATAGACAATGCAATGGTCAAGATACCAAAGGGTAATTAGAGGCTGTAAATAGAAGCAGAGACAATGCAATGGTCAAGATACCTAAGGGTAATTAGAGGCTGTAAATAGAAGGATAGACAATGCAGTGATCAAGATATCTAAGGATTATTAGAGGTTGTAAATAGAAGAATAGACAATGCAATGGTCAAGATACCTAAGGTTAATTAGAGGCTGTAAATAGAAGGATAGACAATACAATGGTCAAGATACCTAAGGGTAATTAGAGGCTGTAAATAGAAGGATAGACAATGCAATGGTCAAGATACCAAAGGGTAATTATAGGCTGTAAATAGAAGGATAGACAATGCAATGGTCAAGATACCAAAGGGTAATTAGAGGCTGTAAATAGAAGGATAGACAATGCAATGGTCAAGATACCTAAGGGTAATTAGAGGCTGTAAATAGAAGGATAGACAATGCACTGATCAAGATACCTAAGGGTAACTAGAAGCTGTAAATAGAAGGATAGAAAATACAATGGCCAAGATACCTAAGGGTAATTAGAGGCTGTAAATAGAAGGATAGATAATGCAATGGCCAAGATACCTAAGGGTAATTAGAGGCTGTAAATAGAAGGATAGACAGTGCAATGGTCAAGATACCAAAGGGTAATTAGATGCTGTAAATAGAAGGATAGATAATGCAATGGCCAAGATACCTAAGGGTAATTAGAGGCTGTAAATAGAAGGATAGACAATGCAATGGTCAAGATACCTAATGGTAATTAGAGGCTGTAAATAGAAGGATAGACAATGCAATGGTCAAGATACCTAAGGGTATTTAGAGGCTGTAAATAGAAAGATAGACAATGCAGTGATCAAGATACCTAAGGATAATTAGAGGCTGTAAATTGAAGCATAGACAATGCAATAGTCAAGATACCTAAGGTTAATTAGAGGCTGTAATTAGAAGGATAGACAATATAATGGTCAAGATATCTAAGGGTAAATAGAGGCTGTAAATAGAAGGATAGACAATGCAATGGTCAAGATACCAAAGGGTAATTAGAGGCTGTAAATAGGAGGATAGACAATGCAGTGATCAAGATATCTAAGGATTATTAGAGGTTGTAAATAGAAGAATAGACAATGCAATGGTCAAGATACCTAAGGTTAATTAGAGGCTGTAAATAGAAGGATAGACAATACAATGGTCAAGATACCTAAGGGTAATTAGAGGCTGTAAATAGAAGGATAGACAATGCAATGGTCAAGATACCAAAGGGTAATTATAGGCTGTAAATAGAAGGATAGACAATGCAATGGTCAAGATACCAAAGGGTAATTAGAGGCTGTAAATAGAAGGATAGACAATGCAATGGTCAAGATACCTAAGGGTAATTAGAGGCTGTAAATAGAAGGATAGACAATGCACTGATCAAGATACCTAAGGGTAACTAGAAGCTGTAAATAGAAGGATAGAAAATACAATGGCCAAGATACCTAAGGGTAATTAGAGGCTGTAAATAGAAGGATAGATAATGCAATGGCCAAGATACCTAAGGGTAATTAGAGGCTGTAAATAGAAGGATAGACAGTGCAATGGTCAAGATACCAAAGGGTAATTAGATGCTGTAAATAGAAGGATAGATAATGCAATGGCCAAGATACCTAAGGGTAATTAGAGGCTGTAAATAGAAGGATAGACAATGCAATGGTCAAGATACCTAATGGTAATTAGAGGCTGTAAATAGAAGGATAGACAATGCAATGGTCAAGATACCTAAGGGTAATTAGAGGCTGTAAATAGAAAGATAGACAATGCAGTGATCAAGATACCTAAGGATAATTAGAGGCTGTAAATTGAAGCATAGACAAGGCAATAGTCAAGATACCTAAGGTTAACTAGAGGCTGTAATTAGAAGGATAGACAATACAATGGTCAAGATATCTAAGGGTAAATAGAGGCTGTAAATAGAAGGATAGACAATGCAATTGTCAAGATACCAAAGGGTAATTAGAGGCTGTAAATAGGAGGATAGACAATGCAATAGTCAAGATACCTAAGGGTAATTAGAGGCTGTAAATAGAAGGATAGACAATGAAGTGATCAAGATATCTAAGGGTAATTAGAGGCTGTAAATCGAAGGATAGACAATGCAATAGTCAAGATTCCTATGGGTAACTAGAGGCTGTAAATAGAAGGATAGACAATACAATGGTCAAGATACCTAAGAGTAATTAGAGGCTGTAAATAAAAGGATAGACAATTCAATGGTCAAGATACCAAAGGGTAATTAGAGGCTGTAAATAGAAGGATAGACAATGCAGTGATCAAGATATGTAATGGTAATTAGAGCTGTAAATAGAAGGATAGACAATGCAATAATCAAGACACCTAAGGGTAATTAGAGGCTGTAAATCGAAGGATAGACAATACCATGGTCAGGATATCTATGGGTAATTAGAGGCTGTAAATAGAAGGATAGACAATGCAATGGTCAAGATACCAAAGGGTAAATAGAGGCTGTAAATAGAAGGATAGACAATGCAGTGATCAAGATATCTAAGGGTAATTAGAGGCTGTAAATAGAAGGATAGACAATACAATGGTCAAGATACCTAAGAGTAATTAGAGGCTGTAAATAAAAGGATAGACAATTCAATGGTCAAGATACCAAAGGGTAATTAGAGGCTGTAAATAGAAGGATAGACAATGCAGTGATCAAGATATGTAATGGTAATTAGAGCTGTAAATAGAAGGATAGACAATGCAATAATCAAGACACCTAAGGGTAATTAGAGGCTGTAAATCGAAGGATAGAATATACCATGGTCAGGATATCTATGGGTAATTAGAGGCTGTAAATGGAAGGATAGACAATGCAATGGTCAAGATACCAAAGGGTAAATAGAGGCTGTAAATAGAAGGATAGACAATACAATGGTCAAGATACCTAAGGGTAATTAGAGGCTGTAAATAGAAGGATAGACAATGCAATGGTCAAGATACCAAAGGGTAATTAGAGGCTCTAAATAGAAGGATAGACAATGCAATGGTCAAGATACCTAAGGGTAATTAAAGGCTGTAAATAGAAGGATAGACAATGCAGTGATCAAGATATCTAAGGGTAATTAGAGGCTGTAAATAGAAGGATAGACAATGCAATAGTCAAGATTCCTAAGGGTAACTAGAGGCTGTAAATAGAAGAATAGACAATGCAATGGTCAAGATACCTAAGGGTAATTAGAGGCTGTAAATAAAAGGATAGACAATGCAATGGTCAAGATACCAAAGGGTAAATAGAGGCTGTAAATAGAAGGATAGATAATGCAATGGTCAAGATACCTAAGGGTAATTAGAGGCTGTAAATAGAAGTATAGACAATGCAATGGTCAAAATACCAAAGGGTAATTAGAGGCTGTAAATAGAAGCAGAGACAATGCAATGGTCAAGATACCAAAGGGTAATTAGAGGCTGTAAATAGAAGGATAGACAATGCAGTGATCAAGATATCTAAGGATTATTAGAGGTTGTAAATAGAAGAATAGACAATGCAATGGTCAAGATACCTAAGGGTAATTAGAGGCTGTAAATTGAAGCATAGACAATGCAATAGTCAAGATACCTAAGGTTAATTAGAGGCTGTAAATAGAAGGATTGACAATACAATGGTCAAGATACCTAAGGGTAATTAGAGGCTGTAAATAAAAGGATAGACAGTGCAATGGTCAAGATACCAAAGGGTAATTAGATGCTGTAAATAGAAGGATAGATAATGCAATGGCCAAGATACCTAAGGGTAATTAGAGGCTGTAAATAGGAGGATACACAATGCAATGGTCAAGATACCTAATGGTAATTAGAGGCTGTAAATAGAAGGATAGACAATGCAATGGTCAAGATATCTAAGGGTAAATAGAGGCTGTAAATAGAAGGATAGACAATGCAATGGTCAAGATACCAAAGGGTAATTAGAGGCTGTAAATAGAAGGAT
Source organism: Bathymodiolus brooksi (assembly GCA_963680875.1). Classification (NCBI taxonomy): domain Eukaryota; kingdom Metazoa; phylum Mollusca; class Bivalvia; order Mytilida; family Modiolidae; genus Bathymodiolus; species Bathymodiolus brooksi. The sequence continues at coordinate 43,318,099 of OY804585.1, read as the reverse complement.
AGACAATGCAATAGTCAAGATACCTAAGGGTAATTAGAGGCTGTAAATAGAAGGATAGACAATGAAGTGATCAAGATATCTAAGGGTAATTAGAGGCTGTAAATAAAAGGATAGACAATGCAATGGTCAAGATACCAAAGGTTAAATAGAGGCTGTAAATAGAAGGATAGATAATGCAATGGTCAAGATACCTAAGGGTAATTAGAGGCTGTAAATAGAAGGAAAGACAATGCAATGGTCAAGATACCATAGGGTAATTAGAGGCTGTAAATAGAAGCAGAGACAATGCAATGGTCAAGATACCTAAGGGTAATTAGAGGCTGTAAATAGAAGGATAGACAATGCAGTGATCAAGATATCTAAGGATTATTAGAGGTTGTAAATAGAAGAATAGACAATGCAATGGTCAAGATACCTAAGTTTAATTAGAGGCTGTAAATAGAAGGATAGACAATACAATGGTCAAGATACCTAAGGGTAATTAGAGGCTGTAAATAGAAGGATAGACAATGCAATGGTCAAGATACCAAAGGGTAATTATAGGCTGTAAATAGAAGGATAGACAATGCAATGGTCAAGATACCAAAGGGTAATTAGAGGCTGTAAATAGAAGGATAGACAATGCAATGGTCAAGATACCTAAGGGTAATTAGAGGCTGTAAATAGAAGGATAGACAATGCACTGATCAAGATATTTAAGGGTAATTAGAGGCTGTAAATAGAAGGATAGACAATGCAATGGTCATGATACCTAAGGGTAATTAGAGGCTGTAAATAGAAGGATAGACAATGCAATGGTCATGATACCTAAGTGTAATTAGAGGCTGTAAATAGAAGGATAGACAATGCAGTGATCAAGATATCTAAGGGTAATTAGTGGCTGTAAATAGAAGGATAGACAATGCAATAGTCAAGATACCTAAGGGTAACTAGAAGCTGTAAATAGAAGGATAGAAAATACAATGGCCAAGATACCTAAGGGTAATTAGAGGCTGTAAATAGAAGGATAGATAATGCAATGGCCAAGATACCTAAGGGTAATTAGAGGCTGTAAATAGAAGGATAGACAGTGCAATGGTCAAGATACCAAAGGGTAATTAGATGCTGTAAATAGAAGGATAGATAATGCAATGGCCAAGATACCTAAGGGTAATTAGAGGCTGTAAATAGAAGGATAGACAATGCAATGGTCAAGATACCTAATGGTAATTAGAGGCTGTAAATAGAAGGATAGACAATGCAATGGTCAAGATACCTAAGGGTAATTAGAGGCTGTAAATAGAAAGATAGACAATGCAGTGATCAAGATACCTAAGGATAATTAGAGGCTGTAAATTGAAGCATAGACAATGCAATAGTCAAGATACCTAAGGTTAATTAGAGGCTGTAATTAGAAGGATAGACAATACAATGGTCAAGATATCTAAGGGTAAATAGAGGCTGTAAATATAAGGATAGACAATGCAATGGTCAAGATACCAAAGGGTAATTAGAGGCTGTAAATAGAAGGATAGACAATGAAATAGTCAAGATACCTAAGGGTAATTAGAGGCTGTAAATAGAAGGATAGACAATGAAGTGATCAAGATATCTAAGGGTAATTAGGGGCTGTAAATCGAAGGATAGACAATGCAATAGTCAAGATTCCTATGGGTAACTAGAGGCTGTAAATAGAAGGATAGACAATACAATGGTCAAGATACCTAAGAGTAATTAGAGGCTGTAAATAAAAGGATAGACAATTCAATGGTCAAGATACCAAAGGGTAATTAGAGGCTGTAAATAGAAGGATAGACAATGCAGTGATCAAGATATGTAATTGTAATTAGAGCTGTAAATAGAAGGATAGACAATGCAATAATCAAGACACCTAAGGGTAATTAGAGGCTGTAAATCGAAGGATAGACAATACCATGGTCAGGATATCTATGGGTAATTAGAGGCTGTAAATAGAAGGATAGACAATGCAATGGTCAAGATACCAAAGGGTAAATAGAGGCTGTAAATAGAAGGATAGACAATGCAGTGATCAAGATATCTAAGGGTAATTAGAGGCTGTAAATAGAAGGATAGACAATACAATGGTCAAGATACCTAAGAGTAATTAGAGGCTGTAAATAAAAGGATAGACAATTCAATGGTCAAGATACCAAAGGGTAATTAGAGGCTGTAAATAGAAGGATAGACAATGCAGTGATCAAGATATGTAATGGTAATTAGAGCTGTAAATAGAAGGATAGACAATGCAATAATCAAGACACCTAAGGGTAATTAGAGGCTGTAAATCGAAGGATAGACAATACCATGGTCAGGATATCTATGGGTAATTAGAGGCTGTAAATAGAAGGATAGACAATGCAATGGTCAAGATACCAAAGGGTAAATAGAGGCTGTAAATAGAAGGATAGACAATGCAGTGATCAAGATATCTAAGGGTAATTAGAGGCTGTAAATAGAAGGATAGACAATGCAATGGTCAAGATACCTAATGGTAATTATAGGCTGTCAATTGAAGCATAGACAATGCAATAGTCAAGATACCTAAGGTTAATTAGAGGCTGTAAATAGAAGGATAGACAATGCAATGGTCACGATACCAAAGGGTAATTAGAGGCTGTAAATAGAAGGATAGACAATGCAGTGATCAAGATATCTAAGGATTATTAGAGGTTGTAAATAGAAGAATAGACAATGCAATGGTCAAGATACCTAAGGTTAATTAGAGGCTGTAAATAGAAGGATAGACAATACAATGGTCAAGATACCTAAGGGTAATTAGAGGCTGTAAATAGAAGGATAGACAATGCAATGGTCAAGATACCAAAGGGTAATTATAGGCTGTAAATTGAAGCATAGACAATGCAATGGTCAAGATACCAAAGGGTAATTAGAGGCTGTAAATAGAAGGATAGACAATGCAATGGTCAAGATACCTAAGGGTAATTAGAGGCTGTAAATAGAAGGATAGACAATGCACTGATCAAGATATCTAAGGGTAATTAGAGGCTGTAAATAGAAGGATAGACAATGCAATGGTCATGATACCTAAGGGTAATTAGAGGCTGTAAATAGAAGGATAGACAATGCAATGGTCATGATACCTAAGTGTAATTAGAGGCTGTAAATAGAAGGATAGACAATGCAGTGATCAAGATATCTAAGGGTAATTAGTGGCTGTAAATAGAAGGATAGACAATGCAATAGTCAAGATACCTAAGGGTAACTAGAAGCTGTAAATAGAAGGATAGAAAATACAATGGCCAAGATACCTAAGGGTAATTAGAGGCTGTAAATAGAAGGATAGATAATGCAATGGCCAAGATACCTAAGGGTAATTAGAGGCTGTAAATAGAAGGATAGACAGTGCAATGGTCAAGATACCAAAGGGTAATTAGATACTGTAAATAGAAGGATAGATAATGCAATGCCCAAGATACCTAAGGGTAATTAGAGGCTGTAAATAGAAGGATAGACAATGCAATGGTCAAGATACCTAATGGTAATTAGAGGCTGTAAATAGAAGGATAGACAATGCAATGGTCAAGATACCTAAGGGTAATTAGAGGCTGTAAATAGAAAGATAGACAATGCAGTGATCAAGATACCTAAGGATAATTAGAGGCTGTAAATTGAAGCATAGACAATGCAATAGTCAAGATACCTAAGGTTAATTAGAGGCTGTAATTAGAAGGATAGACAATACAATGGTCAAGATATCTAAGGGTAAATAGAGGCTGTAAATATAAGGATAGACAATGCAATGGTCAAGATACCAAAGGGTAATTAGAGGCTGTAAATAGAAGGATAGACAATGAAATAGTCAAGATACCTAAGGGTAATTAGAGGCTGTAAATAGAAGGATAGACAATGAAGTGATCAAGATATCTAAGGGTAATTAGAGGCTGTAAATCGAAGGATAGACAATGCAATAGTCAAGATTCCTATGGGTAACTAGAGGCTGTAAATAGAAGGATAGACAATACAATGGTCAAGATACCTAAGAGTAATTAGGGGCTGTAAATAAAAGGATAGACAATTCAATGGTCAAGATACCAAAGGGTAATTAGAGGCTGTAAATAGAAGGATAGACAATGCAGTGATCAAGATATGTAATGGTAATTAGAGCTGTAAATAGAAGGATAGACAATGCAATAATCAAGACACCTAAGGGTAATTAGAGGCTGTAAATCGAAGGATAGACAATACCATGGTCAGGATATCTATGGGTAATTAGAGGCTGTAAATAGAAGGATAGACAATGCAATGGTCAAGATACCAAAGGGTAAATAGAGGCTGTAAATAGAAGGATAGACAATGCAGTGATCAAGATATCTAAGGGTAATTAGAGGCTGTAAATAGAAGGATAGACAATACAATGGTCAAGATACCTAAGAGTAATTAGAGGCTGTAAATAAAAGGATAGACAATTCAATGGTCAAGATACCAAAGGGTAATTAGAGGCTGTAAATAGAAGGATAGACAATGCAGTGATCAAGATATGTAATGGTAATTAGAGCTGTAAATAGAAGGATAGACAATGCAATAATCAAGACACCTAAGGGTAATTAGAGGCTGTAAATCGAAGGATAGACAATACCATGGTCAGGATATCTATGGGTAATTAGAGGCTGTAAATAGAAGGATAGACAATGCAATGGTCAAGATACCAAAGGGTAAATAGAGGCTGTAAATAGAAGGATAGACAATGCAGTGATAAAGATATCTAAGGGTAATTAGAGGCTGTAAATAGAAGGATAGACAATGCAATGGTCAAGATACCTAATGGTAATTATAGGCTGTCAATTGAAGCATAGACAATGCAATAGTCAAGATACCTAAGGTTAATTGGAGGCTGTAAATAGAAGGATAGACAATACAATGGTCAAGATACCAAAGGGTAATTAGAGGCTGTAAATAGAAGGATAGACAATGCAATGGTCACGATACCAAAGGGTAATTAGAGGCTGTAAATAGAAGGATAGACAATGCAGTGATCAAGATATCTAAGGGTAATTAGAGGCTGTAAATAGAAGGATAGACAATGCAATAGTCAAGATTCCTAAGGGTAATTAGAGGCTGTAAATAGAAGGATAGACAATGCAGTGATCAAGATATCTAAGGGTAATTAGAGGCTCTAAATAGAAGGATAGACAATGCAATAGTCAAGATACCTAAGGTTAATTGGAGGCTGTAAATAGAAGGATAGACAATACAATGGTCAAGATACCAAAGGGTAATTAGAGGCTGTAAATAGAAGTATAGACAATGCAATGGTCAAGATACCAAAGGGTAATTAGAGGCTGTAAATAGAAGGATAGACAATGCAGTGATCAAGATATCTAAGGGTAATTAGAGGCTGTAAATAGAAGGATAGACAATGCAATAGTCAAGATTCCTAAGGGTAATTAGAGGCTGTAAATAGAAGGATAGACAATGCAGTGATCAAGATATCTAAGGGTAATTAGAGGCTCTAAATAGAAGGATAGACAATGCAATAGTCAAGATACCTAAGGGTAACTAGAAGCTGTAAATAGAAGGATAGAAAATACAATGGCCAAGATACCTAAGGGTAATTAGAGGCTGTAAATAAAAGGATAGACAGTGCAATGGTCAAGATACCAAAGGGTAATTAGATGCTGTAAATAGAAGGATAGATAATGCAATGGCCAAGATACCTAAGGGTAATTAGAGGCTGTAAATAGAAGGATAGACAATGCAATGGTCAAGATACCTAATGGTAATAAGAGGCTGTAAATAGAAGGATAGACAATGCAATGGTCAAGATACCTAAGGGTAATTAGAGGCTGTAAATAGAAAGATAGACAATGCAGTGATCAAGATACCTAAGGATAATTAGAGGCTGTAAATTGAAGCATAGACAATGCAATAGTCAAGATACCTAAGGTTAATTAGAGGCTGTAAATAGAAGGATAGACAATACAATGGTCAAGATATCTAAGGGTAAATAGAGGCTGTAAATAGAAGGATAGACAATGCAATAGTCAAGATACCTAAGGGTAATTAGAGGCTGTAAATAGAATGATAGACAATGAAGTGATCAAGATATCTAAGGGTAATTAGGGGCTGTAAATAGAAGGATAGACAATGCAATAGTCAAGATTCCTATGGGTAACTAGAGGCTGTAATTAGAAGGATAGACAATACAATGGTCAAGATACCTAAGAGTAATTAGAGGCTGTAAATAAAAGGATAGACAATGCAATGGTCAAGATACCAAAGGGTAATTAGAGGCTGTAAATAGAAGGATAGACAATGCAGTGATCAAGACACCTAAGGGTAATTAGAGGCTGTAAAACGAAAAATAGACAATACAATGGTCAGGATATCTATGGGTAATTAGAGGCTGTAAATAGAAAGATAGACAATGCAGTGATCAAGATACCAAAGGATAATTAGAGGCTGTAAATTGAAGCATAGACAATGCAATAGTCAAGATACCTAAGGTTAATTAGAGGCTGTAAATAGAAGGATAGACAATACAATGGTCAAGATATCTAAGGGTAAATAGAGGCTGTAAATAGAAGGATAGACAATGCAATGGTCAAGATACCAAAGGGTAATTAGAGGCTGTAAATAGAAGGATAGACAATGCAATAGTCAAGATACCTAAGGGTAATTAGCGGCTGTAAATAGAAGGATAGACAATGAAGTGATCAAGATATCTAAGGGTAATTAGAGGCTGTAAATAGAAGGATAGACAATGCAATAGTCAAGATTCCTATGGGTAACTAGAGGCTGTAAATAGAAGGATAGACAATACAATGGTCAAGATACCTAAGAGTAATTAGAGGCTGTAAATAAAAGGATAGACAATGCAATGGTCAAGATACCAAAGGGTAAATAGAGGCTGTAAATAGAAGGATAGACAATGCAGTGATCAAGATATCTAAGGGTAATTAGAGGCTGTAAATAGAAGGATAGACAATGCAATGGTCAAGATACCTAATGGTAATTATAGGCTGTCAATTGAAGCATAGACACTGCAATAGTCAAGATACCTAAGGTTAATTGGAGGCTGTAAATAGAAGGATAGACAATACAATGGTCAAGATACCAAAGGGTAATTAGAGGCTGTAAATAGAAGGATAGACAATGCAATGGTCAAGATACCAAAGGGTAATTAGAGGCTGTAAATAGAAGGATAGACAATGCAATGGTCAAGATACCTAAGGGTAATTAGAGGCTGTAAATAGAAGGATAGACAATGCAGTGATCAAGATATGTAATGGTAATTAGAGGCTGTAAATAGAAGGATAGACAATGCAATAATCAAGAAACCTAAGGTAATTAGAGGCTGTAAATCGAAGGATAGACAATACAATGGTCAGGATATCTATGGGTAATTAGAGGCTGTAAATAAAAGGATAGACAATGCAATGGTCAAGATACCAAAGGGTAAATAGAGGCTGTAAATAGAAGGATAGACAATGCAGTGATCAAGATATCTAAGGGTAATTAGAGGCTGTAAATAGAAGGATAGACAATGCAATGGTCAAGATACCTAATGGTAACTATAGGCTGTCAATTGAAGCATAGACACTGCAATAGTCAAGATACCTAAGGTTAATTGGAGGCTGTAAATAGAAGGATAGACAATACAATGGTCAAGATAACAAAGGGTAATTAGAGGCTGTAAATAGAAGGATAGACAATGCAATGGTCAAGATACCAAAGGGTAATTAGAGGCTGTAAATAGAAGGATAGACAATGCAATGGTCAAGATACCTAAGGGTAATTAGAGGCTGTAAATAGAAGGATAGACAATGCAGTGATCAAGATATCTAAGGGTAATTAGAGGCTGTAAATAGAAGGATAGACAATGCAATAGTCAAGATTCTTAAGGGTAATTAGAGGCTGTAAATAAAAGGATAGACAATGCAATGGTCAAGATACCAAAGGGTAAATAGAGGCTGTAAATAGAAGGATAGACAATGCAGTGATCAAGATATCTAAGGGTAATTAGAGGCTGTAAATAGAAGGATAGACAATGCAATGGTCAAGATACCTAATGGTAATTATAGGCTGTCAATTGAAGCATAGACACTGCAATAGTCAAGATACCTAAGGTTAATTAGAGGCTGTAAATAGAAGGATAGACAATACAATGGTCAAGATAACAAAGGGTAATTAGAGGCTGTAAATAGAAGGATAGACAATGCAATGGTCAAGATACCAAAGGGTAATTAGAGGCTGTAAATAGAAGGATAGACAATGCAATGGTCAAGATACCTAAGGGTAATTAGAGGCTGTAAATAGAAGGATAGACAATGCAGTGATCAATATATCTAAGGGTAATTAGAGGCTGTAAATAGAAGGATAGACAATGCAATAGTCAAGATTCCTAAGGGTAATTAGAGGCTGTAAATAGAAGGATAGACAATGCAGTGATCAAGATATCTAAGGGTAATTAGAGGCTGTAAATAGAAGGATAGACAATGCAATAGTCAAGATACCTAAGGGTAACTAGAAGCTGTAAATAGAAGGATAGAAAATACAATGGCCAAGATACCTAAGGGTAATTAGAGGCTGTAAATAGAAGGATAGATAATGCAATGGCCAAGATACCTAAGGGTAATTAGAGGCTGTAAATAGAAGGATAGACAGTGCAATGGTCAAGATACCAAAGGGTAATTAGATGCTGTAAATAGAAGGATAGATAATGCAATGGCCAAGATACCTAAGGGTAATTAGAGGCTGTAAATAGAAGGATAGACAATGCAATGGTCAAGATACCTAATGGTAATTAGAGGCTGTAAATAGAAGGATAGACAATGCAATGGTCAAGATACCTAAGGGTAATTAGAGGCTGTAAATAGAAAGATAGACAATGCAGTGATCAAGATACCTAAGGATAATTAGAGGCTGTAAATTGAAGCATAGACAATGCAATAGTCAAGATACCTAAGGTTAATTAGAGGCTGTAATTAGAAGGATAGACAATACAATGGTCAAGATATCTAAGGGTAAATAGAGGCTGTAAATATAAGGATAGACAATGCAATGGTCAAGATACCAAAGGGTAATTAGAGGCTGTAAATAGAAGGATAGACAATGAAATAGTCAAGATACCTAAGGGTAATTAGAGGCTGTAAATAGAAGGATAGACAATGAAGTGATCAAGATATCTAAGGGTAATTAGAGGCTGTAAATCGAAGGATAGACAATGCAATAGTCAAGATACCAAAGGGTAATTAGAGGCTGTAAATAGAAGGATAGACAATGCAATGGTCAAGATACCAAAGGGTAATTAGAGGCTGTAAATAGAAGGATAGACAATGCAATGGTCAAGATACCTAAGGGTAATTAGAGGCTGTAAATAGAAGGATAGACAATGCAGTGATCAAGATATGTAATGGTAATTAGAGGCTGTAAATAGAAGGATAGACAATGCAATAATCAAGAAACCTAAGGTAATTAGAGGCTGTAAATCGAAGGATAGACAATACAATGGTCAGGATATCTATGGGTAATTAGAGGCTGTAAATAAAAGGATAGACAATGCAATGGTCAAGATACCAAAGGGTAAATAGAGGCTGTAAATAGAAGGATAGACAATGCAGTGATCAAGATATCTAAGGGTAATTAGAGGCTGTAAATAGAAGGATAGACAATGCAATGGTCAAGATACCTAATGGTAACTATAGGCTGTCAATTGAAGCATAGACACTGCAATAGTCAAGATACCTAAGGTTAATTGGAGGCTGTAAATAGAAGGATAGACAATACAATGGTCAAGATAACAAAGGGTAATTAGAGGCTGTAAATAGAAGGATAGACAATGCAATGGTCAAGATACCAAAGGGTAATTAGAGGCTGTAAATAGAAGGATAGACAATGCAATGGTCAAGATACCTAAGGGTAATTAGAGGCTGTAAATAGAAGGATAGACAATGCAGTGATCAAGATATCTAAGGGTAATTAGAGGCTGTAAATAGAAGGATAGACAATGCAATAGTCAAGATTCTTAAGGGTAATTAGAGGCTGTAAATAAAAGGATAGACAATGCAATGGTCAAGATACCAAAGGGTAAATAGAGGCTGTAAATAGAAGGATAGACAATGCAGTGATCAAGATATCTAAGGGTAATTAGAGGCTGTAAATAGAAGGATAGACAATGCAATGGTCAAGATACCTAATGGTAATTATAGGCTGTCAATTGAAGCATAGACACTGCAATAGTCAAGATACCTAAGGTTAATTAGAGGCTGTAAATAGAAGGATAGACAATACAATGGTCAAGATAACAAAGGGTAATTAGAGGCTGTAAATAGAAGGATAGACAATGCAATGGTCAAGATACCAAAGGGTAATTAGAGGCTGTAAATAGAAGGATAGACAATGCAATGGTCAAGATACCTAAGGGTAATTAGAGGCTGTAAATAGAAGGATAGACAATGCAGTGATCAATATATCTAAGGGTAATTAGAGTCTGTAAATAGAAGGATAGACAATGCAATAGTCAAGATTCCTAAGGGTAATTAGAGGCTGTAAATAGAAGGATAGACAATGCAGTGATCAAGATATCTAAGGGTAATTAGAGGCTGTAAATAGAAGGATAGACAATGCAATAGTCAAGATACCTAAGGGTAACTAGAAGCTGTAAATAGAAGGATAGAAAATACAATGGCCAAGATACCTAAGGGTAATTAGAGGCTGTAAATAGAAGGATAGATAATGCAATGGCCAAGATACCTAAGGGTAATTAGAGGCTGTAAATAGAAGGATAGACAGTGCAATGGTCAAGATACCAAAGGGTAATTAGATGCTGTAAATAGAAGGATAGATAATGCAATGGCCAAGATACCTAAGGGTAATTAGAGGCTGTAAATAGAAGGATAGACAATGCAATGGTCAAGATACCTAATGGTAATTAGAGGCTGTAAATAGAAGGATAGACAATGCAATGGTCAAGATACCTAAGGGTAATTAGAGGCTGTAAATAGAAAGATAGACAATGCAGTGATCAAGATACCTAAGGATAATTAGAGGCTGTAAATTGAAGCATAGACAATGCAATAGTCAAGATACCTAAGGTTAATTAGAGGCTGTAATTAGAAGGATAGACAATACAATGGTCAAGATATCTAAGGGTAAATAGAGGCTGTAAATATAAGGATAGACAATGCAATGGTCAAGATACCAAAGGGTAATTAGAGGCTGTAAATAGAAGGATAGACAATGAAATAGTCAAGATACCTAAGGGTAATTAGAGGCTGTAAATAGAAGGATAGACAATGAAGTGATCAAGATATCTAAGGGTAATTAGAGGCTGTAAATCGAAGGATAGACAATGCAATAGTCAAGATTCCTATGGGTAACTAGAGGCTGTAAATAGAAGGATAGACAATACAATGGTCAAGATACCTAAGAGTAATTAGAGGCTGTAAATAAAAGGATAGACAATTCAATGGTCAAGATACCAAAGGGTAATTAGAGGCTGTAAATAGAAGGATAGACAATGCAGTGATCAAGATATGTAATGGTAATTAGAGCTGTAAATAGAAGGATAGACAATGCAATAATCAAGACACCTAAGGGTAATTAGAGGCTGTAAATCGAAGGATAGACAATACCATGGTCAGGATATCTATGGGTAATTAGAGGCTGTAAATAGAAGGATAGACAATGCAATGGTCAAGATACCAAAGGGTAAATAGAGGCTGTAAATAGAAGGATAGACAATGCAGTGATCAAGATATCTAAGGGTAATTAGAGGCTGTAAATAGAAGGATAGACAATACAGTGGTCAAGATACCTAAGAGTAATTAGAGGCTGTAAATAAAAGGATAGACAATTCAATGGTCAAGATACCAAAGGGTAATTAGAGGCTGTAAATAGAAGGATAGACAATGCAGTGATCAAGATATGTAATGGTAATTAGAGCTGTAAATAGAAGGATAGACAATGCAATAATCAAGACACCTAAGGGTAATTAGAGGCTGTAAATCGAAGGATAGACAATACCATGGTCAGGATATCTATGGGTAATTAGAGGCTGTAAATAGAAGGATACACAATGCAATGGTCAAGATACCAAAGGGTAAATAGAGGCTGTAAATAGAAGGATAGACAATGCAGTGATAAAGATATCTAAGGGTAATTAGAGGCTGTAAATAGAAGGATAGACAATGCAATGGTCAAGATACCTAAGGGTAATTAGAGGCTGTAAATAGAAGGATAGACAATGCAGTGATCAAGATATCTAAGGGTAATTAGAGGCTGTAAATAGAAGGATAGACAATGCAATAGTCAAGATTCTTAAGGGTAATTAGAGGCTGTAAATAAAAGGATAGACAATGCAATGGTCAAGATACCAAAGGGTAAATAGAGGCTGTAAATAGAAGGATAGACAATGCAGTGATCAAGATATCTAAGGGTAATTAGAGGCTGTAAATAGAAGGATAGACAATGCAATGGTCAAGATACCTAATGGTAATTATAGGCTGTCAATTGAAGCATAGACACTGCAATAGTCAAGATACCTAAGGTTAATTAGAGGCTGTAAATAGAAGGATAGACAATACAATGGTCAAGATAACAAAGGGTAATTAGAGGCTGTAAATAGAAGGATAGACAATGCAATGGTCAAGATACCAAAGGGTAATTAGAGGCTGTAAATAGAAGGATAGACAATGCAATGGTCAAGATACCTAAGGGTAATTAGAGGCTGTAAATAGAAGGATAGACAATGCAGTGATCAAGATATCTAAGGGTAATTAGAGGCTGTAAATAGAAGGATAGACAATGCAATAGTCAAGATTCCTAAGGGTAATTAGAGGCTGTAAATAGAAGGATAGACAATGCAGTGATCAAGATATCTAAGGGTAATTAGAGGCTGTAAATAGAAGGATAGACAATGCAATAGTCAAGATACCTAAGGGTAACTAGAAGCTGTAAATAGAAGGATAGAAAATACAATGGCCAAGATACCTAAGGGTAATTAGAGGCTGTAAATAGAAGGATAGATAATGCAATGGCCAAGATACCTAAGGGTAATTAGAGGCTGTAAATAGAAGGATAGACAGTGCAATGGTCAAGATACCAAAGGGTAATTAGATGCTGTAAATAGAAGGATAGATAATGCAATGGCCAAGATACCTAAGGGTAATTAGAGGCTGTAAATAGAAGGATAGACAATGCAATGGTCAAGATACCTAATGGTAATTAGAGGCTGTAAATAGAAGGATAGACAATGCAATGGTCAAGATACCTAAGGGTAATTAGAGGCTGTAAATAGAAAGATAGACAATGCAGTGATCAAGATACCTAAGGATAATTAGAGGCTGTAAATTGAAGCATAGACAATGCAATAGTCAAGATACCTAAGGTTAATTAGAGGATGTAATTAGAAGGATAGACAATACAATGGTCAAGATATCTAAGGGTAAATAGAGGCTGTAAATATAAGGATAGACAATGCAATGGTCAAGATACCAAAGGGTAATTAGAGGCTGTAAATAGAAGGATAGACAATGAAATAGTCAAGATACCTAAGGGTAATTAGAGGCTGTAAATAGAAGGATAGACAATGAAGTGATCAAGATATCTAAGGGTAATTAGAGGCTGTAAATCGAAGGATAGACAATGCAATAGTCAAGATTCCTATGGGTAACTAGAGGCTGTAAATAGAAGGATAGACAATACAATGGTCAAGATACCTAAGAGTAATTAGAGGCTGTAAATAAAAGGATAGACAATTCAATGGTCAAGATACCAAAGGGTAATTAGAGGCTGTAAATAGAAGGATAGACAATGCAGTGATCAAGATATGTAATGGTAATTAGAGCTGTAAATAGAAGGATAGACAATGCAATAATCAAGACACCTAAGGGTAATTAGAGGCTGTAAATCGAAGGATAGACAATACCATGGTCAGGATATCTATGGGTAATTAGAGGCTGTAAATAGAAGGATAGACAATGCAATGGTCAAGATACCAAAGGGTAAATAGAGGCTGTAAATAGAAGGATAGACAATGCAGTGATCAAGATATCTAAGGGTAATTAGAGGCTGTAAATAGAAGGATAGACAATACAATGGTCAAGATACCTAAGAGTAATTAGAGGCTGTAAATAAAAGGATAGACAATTCAATGGTCAAGATACCAAAGGGTAATTAGAGGCTGTAAATAGAAGGATAGACAATGCAGTGATCAAGATATGTAATGGTAATTAGAGCTGTAAATAGAAGGATAGACAATGCAATAATCAAGACACCTAAGGGTAATTAGAGGCTGTAAATCGAAGGATAGACAATACCATGGTCAGGATATCTATGGGTAATTAGAGGCTGTAAATAGAAGGATAGACAATGCAATGGTCAAGATACCAAAGGGTAAATAGAGGCTGTAAATAGAAGGATAGACAATGCAGTGATAAAGATATCTAAGGGTAATTAGAGGCTGTAAATAGAAGGATAGACAATGCAATGGTCAAGATACCTAAGGGTAATTAGAGGCTGTAAATAGAAGGATAGACAATGCAATAGTCAAGATTCTTAAGGGTAATTAGAGGCTGTAAATAAAAGGATAGACAATGCAATGGTCAAGATACCAAAGGGTAAATAGAGGCTGTAAATAGAAGGATAGACAATGCAGTGATCAAGATATCTAAGGGTAATTAGAGGCTGTAAATAAAAGGATAGACAATGCAATGGTCAAGATACCTAATGGTAATTATAGGCTGTCAATTGAAGCATAGACACTGCAATAGTCAAGATACCTAAGGTTAATTAGAGGCTGTAAATAGAAGGATAGACAATACAATGGTCAAGATAACAAAGGGTAATTAGAGGCTGTAAATAGAAGGATAGACAATGCAATGGTCAAGATACCAAAGGGTAATTAGAGGCTGTAAATAGAAGGATAGACAATGCAATGGTCAATATACCTAAGGGTAATTAGAGGCTGTAAATAGAAGGATAGACAATGCAGTGATCAAGATATCTAAGGGTAATTAGAGGCTGTAAATAGAAGGATAGACAATGCAATAGTCAAGATTCCTAAGGGTAATTAGAGGCTGTAAATAGAAGGATAGACAATGCAGTGATCAAGATATCTAAGGGTAATTAGAGGCTGTAAATAGAAGGATAGACAATGCAATAGTCAAGATACCTAAGGGTAACTAGAAGCTGTAAATAGAAGGATAGAAAATACAATGGCCAAGATACCTAAGGGTAATTAGAGGCTGTAAATAGAAGGATAGATAATGCAATGGCCAAGATACCTAAGGGTAATTAGAGGCTGTAAATAGAAGGATAGACAGTGCAATGGTCAAGATACCAAAGGGTAATTAGATGCTGTAAATAGAAGGATAGATAATGCAATGGCCAAGATACCTAAGGGTAATTAGAGGCTGTAAATAGAAGGATAGACAATGCAATGGTCAAGATACCTAATGGTAATTAGAGGCTGTAAATAGAAGGATAGACAATGCAATGGTCAAGATACCTAAGGGTAATTAGAGGCTGTAAATAGAAAGATAGACAATGCAATGATCAAGATACCTAAGGATAATTAGAGGCTGTAAATTGAAGCATAGACAATGCAATAGTCAAGATACCTAAGGTTAATTAGAGGCTGTAAATTGAAGCATAGACAATGCAATAGTCAAGATACCTAAGGTTAATTAGAGGCTGTAATTAGAAGGATAGACAATACAATGGTCAAGATATCTAAGGGTAAATAGAGGCTGTAAATATAAGGATAGACAATGCAATGGTCAAGATACCAAAGGGTAATTAGAGGCTGTAAATAGAAGGATAGACAATGAAATAGTCAAGATACCTAAGGGTAATTAGAGGCTGTAAATAGAAGGATAGACAATGAAGTGATCAAGATATCTAAGGGTAATTAGAGGCTGTAAATCGAAGGATAGACAATGCAATAGTCAAGATTCCTATGGGTAACTAGAGGCTGTAAATAGAAGGATAGACAATACAATGGTCAAGATACCTAAGAGTAATTAGAGGCTGTAAATAAAAGGATAGACAATTCAATGGTCAAGATACCAAAGGGTAATTAGAGGCTGTAAATAGAAGGATAGACAATGCAGTGATCAAGATATGTAATGGTAATTAGAGCTGTAAATAGAAGGATAGACAATGCAATAATCAAGACACCTAAGGGTAATTAGAGGCTGTAAATCGAAGGATAGACAATACCATGGTCAGGATATCTATGGGTAATTAGAGGCTGTAAATAGAAGGATAGACAATGCAATGGTCAAGATACCAAAGGGTAAATAGAGGCTGTAAATAGAAGGATAGACAATGCAGTGATCAAGATATCTAAGGGTAATTAGAGGCTGTAAATAGAAGGATAGACAATGCAATGGTCAAGATACCTAAGAGTAATTAGAGGCTGTAAATAAAAGGATAGACAATTCAATGGTCAAGATACCAAAGGGTAATTAGAGGCTGTAAATAGAAGGATAGACAATGCAGTGATCAAGATATGTAATGGTAATTAGAGCTGTAAATAGAAGGATAGACAATGCAATAATCAAGACACCTAAGGGTAATTAGAGGCTGTAAATCGAAGGATAGACAATACCATGGTCAGGATATCTATGGGTAATTAGAGGCTGTAAATAGAAGGATAGACAATGCAATGGTCAAGATACCAAAGGGTAAATAGAGGCTGTAAATAGAAGGATAGACAATGCAGTGATAAAGATATCTAAGGGTAATTAGAGGCTGTAAATAGAAGGATAGACAATGCAATGGTCAAGATACCTAAGGGTAATTAGAGGCTGTAAATAGAAGGATAGACAATGCAGTGATCAAGATATCTAAGGGTAATTAGAGGCTGTAAATAGAAGGATAGACAATGCAATAGTCAAGATTCTTAAGGGTAATTAGAGGCTGTAAATAAAAGGATAGACAATGCAATGGTCAAGATACCAAAGGGTAAATAGAGGCTGTAAATAGAAGGATAGACAATGCAGTGATCAAGATATCTAAGGGTAATTAGAGGCTGTAAATAGAAGGATAGACAATGCAATGGTCAAGATACCTAATGGTAATTATAGGCTGTCAATTGAAGCATAGACACTGCAATAGTCAAGATACCTAAGGTTAATTAGAGGCTGTAAATAGAAGGATAGACAATACAATGGTCAAGATAACAAAGGGTAATTAGAGGCTGTAAATAGAAGGATAGACAATGCAATGGTCAAGATACCAAAGGGTAATTAGAGGCTGTAAATAGAAGGATAGACAATGCAATGGTCAAGATACCTAAGGGTAATTAGAGGCTGTAAATAGAAGGATAGACAATGCAGTGATCAAGATATCTAAGGGTAATTAGAGGCTGTAAATAGAAGGATAGACAATGCAATAGTCAAGATTCCTAAGGGTAATTAGAGGCTGTAAATAGAAGGATAGACAATGCAGTGATCAAGATATCTAAGGGTAATTAGAGGCTGTAAATAGAAGGATAGACAATGCAATAGTCAAGATACCTAAGGGTAACTAGAAGCTGTAAATAGAAGGATAGAAAATACAATGGCCAAGATACCTAAGGGTAATTAGAGGCTGTAAATAGAAGGATAGATAATGCAATGGCCAAGATACCTAAGGGTAATTAGAGGCTGTAAATAGAAGGATAGACAGTGCAATGGTCAAGATACCAAAGGGTAATTAGATGCTGTAAATAGAAGGATAGATAATGCAATGGCCAAGATACCTAAGGGTAATTAGAGGCTGTAAATAGAAGGATAGACAATGCAATGGTCAAGATACCTAATGGTAATTAGAGGCTGTAAATAGAAGGATAGACAATGCAATGGTCAAGATACCTAAGGGTAATTAGAGGCTGTAAATAGAAAGATAGACAATGCAGTGATCAAGATACCTAAGGATAATTAGAGGCTGTAAATTGAAGCATAGACAATGCAATAGTCAAGATAACTAAGGTTAATTAGAGGCTGTAATTAGAAGGATAGACAATACAATGGTCAAGATATCTAAGGGTAAATAGAGGCTGTAAATATAAGGATAGACAATGCAATGGTCAAGATACCAAAGGGTAATTAGAGGCTGTAAATAGAAGGATAGACAATGAAATAGTCAAGATACCTAAGGGTAATTAGAGGCTGTAAATAGAAGGATAGACAATGAAGTGATCAAGATATCTAAGGGTAATTAGAGGCTGTAAATCGAAGGATAGACAATGCAATAGTCAAGATTCCTATGGGTAACTAGAGGCTGTAAATAGAAGGATAGACAATACAATGGTCAAGATACCTAAGAGTAATTAGAGGCTGTAAATAAAAGGATAGACAATTCAATGGTCAAGATACCAAAGGGTAATTAGAGGCTGTAAATAGAAGGATAGACAATGCAGTGATCAAGATATGTAATGGTAATTAGAGCTGTAAATAGAAGGATAGACAATGCAATAATCAAGACACCTAAGGGTAATTAGAGGCTGTAAATTGAAGGATAGACAATACCATGGTCAGGATATCTATGGGTAATTAGAGGCTGTAAATAGAAGGATAGACAATGCAATGGTCAAGATACCAAAGGGTAAATAGAGGCTGTAAATAGAAGGATAGACAATGCAGTGATCAAGATTTCTAAGGGTAATTAGAGGCTGTAAATAGAAGGATAGACAATACAATGGTCAAGATACCTAAGAGTAATTAGAGGCTGTAAATAAAAGGATAGACAATTCAATGGTCAAGATACCAAAGGGTAATTAGAGACTGTAAATAGAAGGATAGACAATGCAGTGATCAAGATATGTAATGGTAATTAGAGCTGTAAATAGAAGGATAGACAATGCAATAATCAAGACACCTAAGGGTAATTAGAGGCTGTAAATCGAAGGATAGACAATACCATGGTCAGGATATCTATGGGTAATTAGAGGCTGTAAATAGAAGGATAGACAATGCAATGGTCAAGATACCAAAGGGTAAATAGAGGCTGTAAATAGAAGGATAGACAATGCAGTGATAAAGATATCTAAGGGTAATTAGAGGCTGTAAATAGAAGGATAGACAATGCAATGGTCAAGATACCTAAGGGTAATTAGAGGCTGTAAATAGAAGGATAGACAATGCAGTGATCAAGATATCTAAGGGTAATTAGAGGCTGTAAATAGAAGGATAGACAATGCAATAGTCAAGATTCTTAAGGGTAATTAGAGGCTGTAAATAAAAGGATAGACAATGCAATGGTCAAGATACCAAAGGGTAAATAGAGGCTGTAAATAGAAGGATAGACAATGCAGTGATCAAGATATCTAAGGGTAATTAGAGGCTGTAAATAAAAGGATAGACAATGCAATGGTCAAGATACCTAATGGTAATTATAGGCTGTCAATTGAAGCATAGACACTGCAATAGTCAAGATACCTAAGGTTAATTAGAGGCTGTAAATAGAAGGATAGACAATACAATGGTCAAGATAACAAAGGGTAATTAGAGGCTGTAAATAGAAGGATAGACAATGCAATGGTCAAGATACCAAAGGGTAATTAGAGGCTGTAAATAGAAGGATAGACAATGCAATGGTCAAGATACCTAAGGGTAATTAGAGGCTGTAAATAGAAGGATAGACAATGCAGTGATCAAGATATCTAAGGGTAATTAGAGGCTGTAAATAGAAGGATAGACAATGCAATAGTCAAGATTCCTAAGGGTAATTAGAGGCTGTAAATAGAAGGATAGACAATGCAGTGATCAAGATATCTAAGGGTAATTAGAGGCTGTAAATAGAAGGATAGACAATGCAATAGTCAAGATACCTAAGGGTAACTAGAAGCTGTAAATAGAAGGATAGAAAATACAATGGCCAAGATACCTAAGGGTAATTAGAGGCTGTAAATAGAAGGATAGATAATGCAATGGCCAAGATACCTAAGGGTAATTAGAGGCTGTAAATAGAAGGATAGACAGTGCAATGGTCAAGATACCAAAGGGTAATTAGATGCTGTAAATAGAAGGATAGATAATGCAATGGCCAAGATACCTAAGGGTAATTAGAGGCTGTAAATAGAAGGATAGACAATGCAATGGTCAAGATACCTAATGGTAATTAGAGGCTGTAAATAGAAGGATAGACAATGCAATGGTCAAGATACCTAAGGGTAATTAGAGGCTGTAAATAGAAAGATAGACAATGCAATGATCAAGATACCTAAGGATAATTAGAGGCTGTAAATTGAAGCATAGACAATGCAATAGTCAAGATACCTAAGGTTAATTAGAGGCTGTAAATTGAAGCATAGACAATGCAATAGTCAAGATACCTAAGGTTAATTAGAGGCTGTAATTAGAAGGATAGACAATACAATGGTCAAGATATCTAAGGGTAAATAGAGGCTGTAAATATAAGGATAGACAATGCAATGGTCAAGATACCAAAGGGTAATTAGAGGCTGTAAATAGAAGGATAGACAATGAAATAGTCAAGATACCTAAGGGTAATTAGAGGCTGTAAATAGAAGGATAGACAATGAAGTGATCAAGATATCTAAGGGTAATTAGAGGCTGTAAATCGAAGGATAGACAATGCAATAGTCAAGATTCCTATGGGTAACTAGAGGCTGTAAATAGAAGGATAGACAATACAATGGTCAAGATACCTAAGAGTAATTAGAGGCTGTAAATAAAAGGATAGACAATTCAATGGTCAAGATACCAAAGGGTAATTAGAGGCTGTAAATAGAAGGATAGACAATGCAGTGATCAAGATATGTAATGGTAATTAGAGCTGTAAATAGAAGGATAGACAATGCAATAATCAAGACACCTAAGGGTAATTAGAGGCTGTAAATCGAAGGATAGACAATACCATGGTCAGGATATCTATGGGTAATTAGAGGCTGTAAATAGAAGGATAGACAATGCAATGGTCAAGATACCAAAGGGTAAATAGAGGCTGTAAATAGAAGGATAGACAATGCAGTGATCAAGATATCTAAGGGTAATTAGAGGCTGTAAATAGAAGGATAGACAATACAATGGTCAAGATACCTAAGAGTAATTAGAGGCTGTAAATAAAAGGATAGACAATTCAATGGTCAAGATACCAAAGGGTAATTAGAGGCTGTAAATAGAAGGATAGACAATGCAGTGATCAAGATATGTAATGGTAATTAGAGCTGTAAATAGAAGGATAGACAATGCAATAATCAAGACACCTAAGGGTAATTAGAGGCTGTAAATCGAAGGATAGACAATACCATGGTCAGGATATCTATGGGTAATTAGAGGCTGTAAATAGAAGGATAGACAATGCAATGGTCAAGATACCAAAGGGTAAATAGAGGCTGTAAATAGAAGGATAGACAATGCAGTGATAAAGATATCTAAGGGTAATTAGAGGCTGTAAATAGAAGGATAGACAATGCAATGGTCAAGATACCTAAGGGTAATTAGAGGCTGTAAATAGAAGGATAGACAATGCAGTGATCAAGATATCTAAGGGTAATTAGAGGCTGTAAATAGAAGGATAGACAATGCAATAGTCAAGATTCTTAAGGGTAATTAGAGGCTGTAAATAAAAGGATAGACAATGCAATGGTCAAGATACCAAAGGGTAAATAGAGGCTGTAAATAGAAGGATAGACAATGCAGTGATCAAGATATCTAAGGGTAATTAGAGGCTGTAAATAGAAGGATAGACAATGCAATGGTCAAGATACCTAATGGTAATTATAGGCTGTCAATTGAAGCATAGACACTGCAATAGTCAAGATACCTAAGGTTAATTAGAGGCTGTAAATAGAAGGATAGACAATACAATGGTCAAGATAACAAAGGGTAATTAGAGGCTGTAAATAGAAGGATAGACAATGCAATGGTCAAGATACCAAAGGGTAATTAGAGGCTGTAAATAGAAGGATAGACAATGCAATGGTCAAGATACCTAAGGGTAATTAGAGGCTGTAAATAGAAGGATAGACAATGCAGTGATCAAGATATCTAAGGGTAATTAGAGGCTGTAAATAGAAGGATAGACAATGCAATAGTCAAGATTCCTAAGGGTAATTAGAGGCTGTAAATAGAAGGATAGACAATGCAGTGATCAAGATATCTAAGGGTAATTAGAGGCTGTAAATAGAAGGATAGACAATGCAATAGTCAAGATACCTAAGGGTAACTAGAAGCTGTAAATAGAAGGATAGAAAATACAATGGCCAAGATACCTAAGGGTAATTAGAGGCTGTAAATAGAAGGATAGATAATGCAATGGCCAAGATACCTAAGGGTAATTAGAGGCTGTAAATAGAAGGATAGACAGTGCAATGGTCAAGATACCAAAGGGTAATTAGATGCTGTAAATAGAAGGATAGATAATGCAATGGCCAAGATACCTAAGGGTAATTAGAGGCTGTAAATAGAAGGATAGACAATGCAATGGTCAAGATACCTAATGGTAATTAGAGGCTGTAAATAGAAGGATAGACAATGCAATGGTCAAGATACCTAAGGGTAATTAGAGGCTGTAAATAGAAAGATAGACAATGCAGTGATCAAGATACCTAAGGATAATTAGAGGCTGTAAATTGAAGCATAGACAATGCAATAGTCAAGATACCTAAGGTTAATTAGAGGCTGTAATTAGAAGGATAGACAATACAATGGTCAAGATATCTAAGGGTAAATAGAGGCTGTAAATATAAGGATAGACAATGCAATGGTCAAGATACCAAAGGGTAATTAGAGGCTGTAAATAGAAGGATAGACAATGAAATAGTCAAGATACCTAAGGGTAATTAGAGGCTGTAAATAGAAGGATAGACAATGAAGTGATCAAGATATCTAAGGGTAATTAGAGGCTGTAAATCGAAGGATAGACAATGCAATAGTCAAGATTCCTATGGGTAACTAGAGGCTGTAAATAGAAGGATAGACAATACAATGGTCAAGATACCTAAGAGTAATTAGAGGCTGTAAATAAAAGGATAGACAATTCAATGGTCAAGATACCAAAGGGTAATTAGAGGCTGTAAATAGAAGGATAGACAATGCAGTGATCAAGATATGTAATGGTAATTAGAGCTGTAAATAGAAGGATAGACAATGCAATAATCAAGACACCTAAGGGTAATTAGAGGCTGTAAATCGAAGGATAGACAATACCATGGTCAGGATATCTATGGGTAATTAGAGGCTGTAAATAGAAGGATAGACAATGCAATGGTCAAGATACCAAAGGGTAAATAGAGGCTGTAAATAGAAGGATAGACAATGCAGTGATCAAGATATCTAAGGGTAATTAGAGGCTGTAAATAGAAGGATAGACAATACAATGGTCAAGATACCTAAGAGTAATTAGAGGCTGTAAATAAAAGGATAGACAATTCAATGGTCAAGATACCAAAGGGTAATTAGAGGCTGTAAATAGAAGGATAGACAATGCAGTGATCAAGATATGTAATGGTAATTAGAGCTGTAAATAGAAGGATAGACAATGCAATAATCAAGACACCTAAGGGTAATTAGAGGCTGTAAATCGAAGGATAGACAATACCATGGTCAGGATATCTATGGGTAATTAGAGGCTGTAAATAGAAGGATAGACAATGCAATGGTCAAGATACCAAAGGGTAAATAGAGGCTGTAAATAGAAGGATAGACAATGCAGTGATAAAGATATCTAAGGGTAATTAGAGGCTGTAAATAGAAGGATAGACAATGCAATGGTCAAGATACCTAAGGGTAATTAGAGGCTGTAAATAGAAGGATAGACAATGTAGTGATCAAGATATCTAAGGGTAATTAGAGGCTGTAAATAGAAGGATAGACAATGCAATAGTCAAGATTCTTAAGGGTAATTAGAGGCTGTAAATAAAAGGATAGACAATGCAATGGTCAAGATACCAAAGGGTAAATAGAGGCTGTAAATAGAAGGATAGACAATGCAGTGATCAAGATATCTAAGGGTAATTAGAGGCTGTAAATAAAAGGATAGACAATGCAATGGTCAAGATACCTAATGGTAATTATAGGCTGTCAATTGAAGCATAGACACTGCAATAGTCAAGATACCTAAGGTTAATTAGAGGCTGTAAATAGAAGGATAGACAATACAATGGTCAAGATAACAAAGGGTAATTAGAGGCTGTAAATAGAAGGATAGACAATGCAATGGTCAAGATACCAAAGGGTAATTAGAGGCTGTAAATAGAAGGATAGACAATGCAATGGTCAAGATACCTAAGGGTAATTAGAGGCTGTAAATAGAAGGATAGACAATGCAGTGATCAAGATATCTAAGGGTAATTAGAGGCTGTAAATAGAAGGATAGACAATGCAATAGTCAAGATTCCTAAGGGTAATTAGAGGCTGTAAATAGAAGGATAGACAATGCAGTGATCAAGATATCTAAGGGTAATTAGAGGCTGTAAATAGAAGGATAGACAATGCAATAGTCAAGATACCTAAGGGTAACTAGAAGCTGTAAATAGAAGGATAGAAAATACAATGGCCAAGATACCTAAGGGTAATTAGAGGCTGTAAATAGAAGGATAGATAATGCAATGGCCAAGATACCTAAGGGTAATTAGAGGCTGTAAATAGAAGGATAGACAGTGCAATGGTCAAGATACCAAAGGGTAATTAGATGCTGTAAATAGAAGGATAGATAATGCAATGGCCAAGATACCTAAGGGTAATTAGAGGCTGTAAATAGAAGGATAGACAATGCAATGGTCAAGATACCTAATGGTAATTAGAGGCTGTAAATAGAAGGATAGACAATGCAATGGTCAAGATACCTAAGGGTAATTAGAGGCTGTAAATAGAAAGATAGACAATGCAATGATCAAGATACCTAAGGATAATTAGAGGCTGTAAATTGAAGCATAGACAATGCAATAGTCAAGATACCTAAGGTTAATTAGAGGCTGTAATTAGAAGGATAGACAATACAATGGTCAAGATATCTAAGGGTAAATAGAGGCTGTAAATATAAGGATAGACAATGCAATGGTCAAGATACCAAAGGGTAATTAGAGGCTGTAAATAGAAGGATAGACAATGAAATAGTCAAGATACCTAAGGGTAATTAGAGGCTGTAAATAGAAGGATAGACAATGAAGTGATCAAGATATCTAAAGGTAATTAGAGGCTGTAAATCGAAGGATAGACAATGCAATAGTCAAGATTCCTATGGGTAACTAGAGGCTGTAAATAGAAGGATAGACAATACAATGGTCAAGATACCTAAGAGTAATTAGAGGCTGTAAATAAAAGGATAGACAATTCAATGGTCAAGATACCAAAGGGTAATTAGAGGCTGTAAATAGAAGGATAGACAATGCAGTGATCAAGATATGTAATGGTAATTAGAGCTGTAAATAGAAGGATAGACAATGCAATAATCAAGATACCTAAGGGTAATTAGAGGCTGTAAATCGAAGGATAGACAATACCATGGTCAGGATATCTATGGGTAATTAGAGGCTGTAAATAGAAGGATAGACAATGCAATGGTCAAGATACCAAAGGGTAAATAGAGGCTGTAAATAGAAGGATAGACAATGCAGTGATCAAGATATCTAAGGGTAATTAGAGGCTGTAAATAGAAGGATAGACAATACAATGGTCAAGATACCTAAGAGTAATTAGAGGCTGTAAATAAAAGGATAGACAATTCAATGGTCAAGATACCAAAGGGTAATTAGAGGCTGTAAATAGAAGGATAGACAATGCAGTGATCAAGATATGTAATGGTAATTAGAGCTGTAAATAGAAGGATAGACAATGCAATAATCAAGACACCTAAGGGTAATTAGAGGCTGTAAATCGAAGGATAGACAATACCATGGTCAGGATATCTATGGGTAATTAGAGGCTGTAAATAGAAGGATAGACAATGCAATGGTCAAGATACCAAAGGGTAAATAGAGGCTGTAAATAGAAGGATAGACAATGCAGTGATAAAGATATCTAAGGGTAATTAGAGGCTGTAAATAGAAGGATAGACAATGCAATGGTCAAGATACCTAAGGGTAATTAGAGGCTGTAAATAGAAGGATAGACAATGCAGTGATCAAGATATCTAAGGGTAATTAGAGGCTGTAAATAGAAGGATAGACAATGCAATAGTCAAGATTCTTAAGGGTAATTAGAGGCTGTAAATAAAAGGATAGACAATGCAATGGTCAAGATACCAAAGGGTAAATAGAGGCTGTAAATAGAAGGATAGACAATGCAGTGATCAAGATATCTAAGGGTAATTAGAGGCTGTAAATAGAAGGATAGACAATGCAATGGTCAAGATACCTAATGGTAATTATAGGCTGTCAATTGAAGCATAGACACTGCAATAGTCAAGATACCTAAGGTTAATTAGAGGCTGTAAATAGAAGGATAGACAATACAATGGTCAAGATAACAAAGGGTAATTAGAGGCTGTAAATAGAAGGATAGACAATGCAATGGTCAAGATACCAAAGGGTAATTAGAGGCTGTAAATAGAAGGATAGACAATGCAATGGTCAAGATACCTAAGGGTAATTAGAGGCTGTAAATAGAAGGATAGACAATGCAGTGATCAAGATATCTAAGGGTAATTCGAGGCTGTAAATAGAAGGATAGACAATGCAATAGTCAAGATTCCTAAGGGTAATTAGAGGCTGTAAATAGAAGGATAGACAATGCAGTGATCAAGATATCTAAGGGTAATTAGAGGCTGTAAATAGAAGGATAGACAATGCAATAGTCAAGATACCTAAGCGTAACTAGAAGCTGTAAATAGAAGGATAGAAAATACAATGGCCAAGATACCTAAGGGTAATTAGAGGCTGTAAATAGAAGGATAGATAATGCAATGGCCAAGATACCTAAGGGTAATTAGAGGCTGTAAATAGAAGGATAGACAGTGCAATGGTCAAGATACCAAAGGGTAATTAGATGCTGTAAATAGAAGGATAGATAATGCAATGGCCAAGATACCTAAGGGTAATTAGAGGCTGTAAATAGAAGGATAGACAATGCAATGGTCAAGATACCTAATGGTAATTAGAGGCTGTAAATAGAAGGATAGACAATGCAATGGTCAAGATACCTAAGGGTAATTAGAGGCTGTAAATAGAAAGATAGACAATGCAGTGATCAAGATACCTAAGGATAATTAGAGGCTGTAAATTGAAGCATAGACAATGCAATAGTCAAGATACCTAAGGTTAATTAGAGGCTGTAATTAGAAGGATAGACAATACAATGGTCAAGATATCTAAGGGTAAATAGAGGCTGTAAATATAAGGATAGACAATGCAATGGTCAAGATACCAAAGGGTAATTAGAGGCTGTAAATAGAAGGATAGACAATGAAATAGTCAAGATACCTAAGGGTAATTAGAGGCTGTAAATAGAAGGATAGACAATGAAGTGATCAAGATATCTAAGGGTAATTAGAGGCTGTAAATCGAAGGATAGACAATGCAATAGTCAAGATTCCTATGGGTAACTAGAGGCTGTAAATAGAAGGATAGACAATACAATGGTCAAGATACCTAAGAGTAATTAGAGGCTGTAAATAAAAGGATAGACAATTCAATGGTCAAGATACCAAAGGGTAATTAGAGGCTGTAAATAGAAGGATAGACAATGCAGTGATCAAGATATGTAATGGTAATTAGAGCTGTAAATAGAAGGATAGACAATGCAATAATCAAGACACCTAAGGGTAATTAGAGGCTGTAAATCGAAGGATAGACAATACCATGGTCAGGATATCTATGGGTAATTAGAGGCTGTAAATAGAAGGATAGACAATGCAATGGTCAAGATACCAAAGGGTAAATAGAGGCTGTAAATAGAAGGATAGACAATGCAGTGATCAAGATATCTAAGGGTAATTAGAGGCTGTAAATAGAAGGATAGACAATACAATGGTCAAGATACCTAAGAGTAATTAGAGGCTGTAAATAAAAGGATAGACAATTCAATGGTCAAGATACCAAAGGGTAATTAGAGGCTGTAAATAGAAGGATAGACAATGCAGTGATCAAGATATGTAATGGTAATTAGAGCTGTAAATAGAAGGATAGACAATGCAATAATCAAGACACCTAAGGGTAATTAGAGGCTGTAAATCGAAGGATAGACAATACCATGGTCAGGATATCTATGGGTAATTAGAGGCTGTAAATAGAAGGATAGACAATGCAATGGTCAAGATACCAAAGGGTAAATAGAGGCTGTAAATAGAAGGATAGACAATGCAGTGATAAAGATATCTAAGGGTAATTAGAGGCTGTAAATAGAAGGATAGACAATGCAATGGTCAAGATACCTAAGGGTAATTAGAGGCTGTAAATAGAAGGATAGACAATGCAGTGATCAAGATATCTAAGGGTAATTAGAGGCTGTAAATAGAAGGATAGACAATGCAATAGTCAAGATTCTTAAGGGTAATTAGAGGCTGTAAATAAAAGGATAGACAATGCAATGGTCAAGATACCAAAGGGTAAATAGAGGCTGTAAATAGAAGGATAGACAATGCAGTGATCAAGATATCTAAGGGTAATTAGAGGCTGTAAATAAAAGGATAGACAATGCAATGGTCAAGATACCTAATGGTAATTATAGGCTGTCAATTGAAGCATAGACACTGCAATAGTCAAGATACCTAAGGTTAATTAGAGGCTGTAAATAGAAGGATAGACAATACAATGGTCAAGATAACAAAGGGTAATTAGAGGCTGTAAATAGAAGGATAGACAATGCAATGGTCAAGATACCAAAGGGTAATTAGAGGCTGTAAATAGAAGGATAGACAATGCAATGGTCAAGATACCTAAGGGTAATTAGAGGCTGTAAATAGAAGGATAGACAATGCAGTGATCAAGATATCTAAGGGTAATTAGAGGCTGTAAATAGAAGGATAGACAATGCAATAGTCAAGATTCCTAAGGGTAATTAGAGGCTGTAAATAGAAGGATAGACAATGCAGTGATCAAGATATCTAAGGGTAATTAGAGGCTGTAAATAGAAGGATAGACAATGCAATAGTCAAGATACCTAAGGGTAACTAGAAGCTGTAAATAGAAGGATAGAAAATACAATGGCCAAGATACCTAAGGGTAATTAGAGGCTGTAAATAGAAGGATAGATAATGCAATGGCCAAGATACCTAAGGGTAATTAGAGGCTGTAAATAGAAGGATAGACAGTGCAATGGTCAAGATACCAAAGGGTAATTAGATGCTGTAAATAGAAGGATAGATAATGCAATGGCCAAGATACCTAAGGGTAATTAGAGGCTGTAAATAGAAGGATAGACAATGCAATGGTCAAGATACCTAATGGTAATTAGAGGCTGTAAATAGAAGGATAGACAATGCAATGGTCAAGATACCTAAGGGTAATTAGAGGCTGTAAATAGAAAGATAGACAATGCAATGATCAAGATACCTAAGGATAATTAGAGGCTGTAAATTGAAGCATAGACAATGCAATAGTCAAGATACCTAAGGTTAATTAGAGGCTGTAATTAGAAGGATAGACAATACAATGGTCAAGATATCTAAGGGTAAATAGAGGCTGTAAATATAAGGATAGACAATGCAATGGTCAAGATACCAAAGGGTAATTAGAGGCTGTAAATAGAAGGATAGACAATGAAATAGTCAAGATACCTAAGGGTAATTAGAGGCTGTAAATAGAAGGATAGACAATGAAGTGATCAAGATATCTAAAGGTAATTAGAGGCTGTAAATCGAAGGATAGACAATGCAATAGTCAAGATTCCTATGGGTAACTAGAGGCTGTAAATAGAAGGATAGACAATACAATGGTCAAGATACCTAAGAGTAATTAGAGGCTGTAAATAAAAGGATAGACAATTCAATGGTCAAGATACCAAAGGGTAATTAGAGGCTGTAAATAGAAGGATAGACAATGCAGTGATCAAGATATGTAATGGTAATTAGAGCTGTAAATAGAAGGATAGACAATGCAATAATCAAGACACCTAAGGGTAATTAGAGGCTGTAAATCGAAGGATAGACAATACCATGGTCAGGATATCTATGGGTAATTAGAGGCTGTAAATAGAAGGATAGACAATGCAATGGTCAAGATACCAAAGGGTAAATAGAGGCTGTAAATAGAAGGATAGACAATGCAGTGATCAAGATATCTAAGGGTAATTAGAGGCTGTAAATAGAAGGATAGACAATACAATGGTCAAGATACCTAAGAGTAATTAGAGGCTGTAAATAAAAGGATAGACAATTCAATGGTCAAGATACCAAAGGGTAATTAGAGGCTGTAAATAGAAGGATAGACAATGCAGTGATCAAGATATGTAATGGTAATTAGAGCTGTAAATAGAAGGATAGACAATGCAATAATCAAGACACCTAAGGGTAATTAGAGGCTGTAAATCGAAGGATAGACAATACCATGGTCAGGATATCTATGGGTAATTAGAGGCTGTAAATAGAAGGATAGACAATGCAATGGTCAAGATACCAAAGGGTAAATAGAGGCTGTAAATAGAAGGATAGACAATGCAGTGATAAAGATATCTAAGGGTAATTAGAGGCTGTAAATAGAAGGATAGACAATGCAATGGTCAAGATACCTAAGGGTAATTAGAGGCTGTAAATAGAAGGATAGACAATGCAGTGATCAAGATATCTAAGGGTAATTAGAGGCTGTAAATAGAAGGATAGACAATGCAATAGTCAAGATTCTTAAGGGTAATTAGAGGCTGTAAATAAAAGGATAGACAATGCAATGGTCAAGATACCAAAGGGTAAATAGAGGCTGTAAATAGAAGGATAGACAATGCAGTGATCAAGATATCTAAGGGTAATTAGAGGCTGTAAATAGAAGGATAGACAATGCAATGGTCAAGATACCTAATGGTAATTATAGGCTGTCAATTGAAGCATAGACACTGCAATAGTCAAGATACCTAAGGTTAATTAGAGGCTGTAAATAGAAGGATAGACAATACAATGGTCAAGATAACAAAGGGTAATTAGAGGCTGTAAATAGAAGGATAGACAATGCAATGGTCAAGATACCAAAGGGTAATTAGAGGCTGTAAATAGAAGGATAGACAATGCAATGGTCAAGATACCTAAGGGTAATTAGAGGCTGTAAATAGAAGGATAGACAATGCAGTGATCAAGATATCTAAGGGTAATTAGAGGCTGTAAATAGAAGGATAGACAATGCAATAGTCAAGATACCTAAGCGTAACTAGAAGCTGTAAATAGAAGGATAGAAAATACAATGGCCAAGATACCTAAGGGTAATTAGAGGCTGTAAATAGAAGGATAGATAATGCAATGGCCAAGATACCTAAGGGTAATTAGAGGCTGTAAATAGAAGGATAGACAGTGCAATGGTCAAGATACCAAAGGGTAATTAGATGCTGTAAATAGAAGGATAGATAATGCAATGGCCAAGATACCTAAGGGTAATTAGAGGCTGTAAATAGAAGGATAGACAATGCAATGGTCAAGATACCTAATGGTAATTAGAGGCTGTAAATAGAAGGATAGACAATGCAATGGTCAAGATACCTAAGGGTAATTAGAGGCTGTAAATAGAAAGATAGACAATGCAGTGATCAAGATACCTAAGGATAATTAGAGGCTGTAAATTGAAGCATAGACAATGCAATAGTCAAGATACCTAAGGTTAATTAGAGGCTGTAATTAGAAGGATAGACAATACAATGGTCAAGATATCTAAGGGTAAATAGAGGCTGTAAATATAAGGATAGACAATGCAATGGTCAAGATACCAAAGGGTAATTAGAGGCTGTAAATAGAAGGATAGACAATACAATGGTCAAGATTCCTATGGGTAACTAGAGGCTGTAAATAGAAGGATAGACAATGCAATGGTCAAGATACCAAAGGGTAATTAGAGGCTGTAAATAGAAGGATAGACAATGCAATGGTCAAGATACCTAAGGGTAATTAGAGGCTGTAAATAGAAGGATAGACAATGCAGTGATCAAGATATCTAAGGGTAATTAGAGGCTGTAAATAGAAGGATAGACAATGCAATAGTCAAGATTCCTAAGGGTAATTAGAGGCTGTAAATAGAAGGATAGACAATGCAGTGATCAAGATATCTAAGGGTAATTAGAGGCTGTAAATAGAAGGATAGACAATGCAATAGTCAAGATACCTAAGGGTAACTAGAAGCTGTAAATAGAAGGATAGAAAATACAATGGCCAAGATACCTAAGGGTAATTAGAGGCTGTAAATAGAAGGATAGATAATGCAATGGCCAAGATACCTAAGGGTAATTAGAGGCTGTAAATAGAAGGATAGACAGTGCAATGGTCAAGATACCAAAGGGTAATTAGATGCTGTAAATAGAAGGATAGATAATGCAATGGCCAAGATACCTAAGGGTAATTAGAGGCTGTAAATAGAAGGATAGACAATGCAATGGTCAAGATACCTAATGGTAATTAGAGGCTGTAAATAGAAGGATAGACAATGCAATGGTCAAGATACCTAAGGGTAATTAGAGGCTGTAAATAGAAAGATAGACAATGCAGTGATCAAGATACCTAAGGATAATTAGAGGCTGTAAATTGAAGCATAGACAATGCAATAGTCAAGATACCTAAGGTTAATTAGAGGCTGTAATTAGAAGGATAGACAATACAATGGTCAAGATATCTAAGGGTAAATAGAGGCTGTAAATATAAGGATAGACAATGCAATGGTCAAGATACCAAAGGGTAATTAGAGGCTGTAAATAGAAGGATAGACAATACAATGGTCAAGATTCCTATGGGTAACTAGAGGCTGTAAATAGAAGGATAGACAATGCAATGGTCAAGATACCAAAGGGTAATTAGAGGCTGTAAATAGAAGGATAGACAATGCAATGGTCAAGATACCTAAGGGTAATTAGAGGCTGTAAATAGAAGGATAGACAATGCAGTGATCAAGATATCTAAGGGTAATTAGAGGCTGTAAATAGAAGGATAGACAATGCAATAGTCAAGATTCCTAAGGGTAATTAGAGGCTGTAAATAGAAGGATAGACAATGCAGTGATCAAGATATCTAAGGGTAATTAGAGGCTGTAAATAGAAGGATAGACAATGCAATAGTCAAGATACCTAAGGGTAACTAGAAGCTGTAAATAGAAGGATAGAAAATACAATGGCCAAGATACCTAAGGGTAATTAGAGGCTGTAAATAGAAGGATAGATAATGCAATGGCCAAGATACCTAAGGGTAATTAGAGGCTGTAAATAGAAGGATAGACAGTGCAATGGTCAAGATACCAAAGGGTAATTAGATGCTGTAAATAGAAGGATAGATAATGCAATGGCCAAGATACCTAAGGGTAATTAGAGGCTGTAAATAGAAGGATAGACAATGCAATGGTCAAGATACCTAATGGTAATTAGAGGCTGTAAATAGAAGGATAGACAATGCAATGGTCAAGATACCTAAGGGTAATTAGAGGCTGTAAATAGAAAGATAGACAATGCAGTGATCAAGATACCTAAGGATAATTAGAGGCTGTAAATTGAAGCATAGACAATGCAATAGTCAAGATACCTAAGGTTAATTAGAGGCTGTAATTAGAAGGATAGACAATACAATGGTCAAGATATCTAAGGGTAAATAGAGGCTGTAAATATAAGGATAGACAATGCAATGGTCAAGATACCAAAGGGTAATTAGAGGCTGTAAATAGAAGGATAGACAATGAAATAGTCAAGATACCTAAGGGTAATTAGAGGCTGTAAATAGAAGGATAGACAATGAAGTGATCAAGATATCTAAGGGTAATTAGAGGCTGTAAATCGAAGGATAGACAATGCAATAGTCAAGATTCCTATGGGTAACTAGAGGCTGTAAATAGAAGGATAGACAATACAATGGTCAAGATACCTAAGAGTAATTAGAGGCTGTAAATAAAAGGATAGACAATTCAATGGTCAAGATACCAAAGGGTAATTAGAGGCTGTAAATAGAAGGATAGACAATGCAGTGATCAAGATATGTAATGGTAATTAGAGCTGTAAATAGAAGGATAGACAATGCAATAATCAAGACACCTAAGGGTAATTAGAGGCTGTAAATCGAAGGATAGACAATACCATGGTCAGGATATCTATGGGTAATTAGAGGCTGTAAATAGAAGGATAGACAATGCAATGGTCAAGATACCAAAGGGTAAATAGAGGCTGTAAATAGAAGGATAGACAATGCAGTGATCAAGATATCTAAGGGTAATTAGAGGCTGTAAATAGAAGGATAGACAATACAATGGTCAAGATACCTAAGAGTAATTAGAGGCTGTAAATAAAAGGATAGACAATTCAATGGTCAAGATACCAAAGGGTAATTAGAGGCTGTAAATAGAAGGATAGACAATGCAGTGATCAAGATATGTAATGGTAATTAGAGCTGTAAATAGAAGGATAGACAATGCAATAATCAAGACACCTAAGGGTAATTAGAGGCTGTAAATCGAAGGATAGACAATACCATGGTCAGGATATCTATGGGTAATTAGAGGCTGTAAATAGAAGGATGGACAATGCAATGGTCAAGATACCAAAGGGTAAATAGAGGCTGTAAATAGAAGGATAGACAATGCAGTGATAAAGATATCTAAGGGTAATTAGAGGCTGTAAATAGAAGGATAGACAATGCAATGGTCAAGATACCTAAGGGTAATTAGAGGCTGTAAATAGAAGGATAGACAATGCAGTGATCAAGATATCTCAGGGTAATTAGAGGCTGTCAATAGAAGGATAGACAATGCAATAGTCAAGATTCTTAAGGGTAATTAGAGGCTGTAAATAAAAGGATAGACAATGCAATGGTCAAGATACCAAAGGGTAAATAGAGGCTGTAAATAGAAGGATAGACAATGCAGTGATCAAGATATCTAAGGGTAATTAGAGGCTGTAAATAGAAGGATAGACAATGCAATGGTCAAGATACCTAATGGTAATTATAGGCTGTCAATTGAAGCATAGACACTGCAATAGTCAAGATACCTAAGGTTAATTAGAGGCTGTAAATAGAAGGATAGACAATACAATGGTCAAGATAACAAAGGGTAAATAGAGGCTGTAAATTGAAGCATAGACAATGCAATAGTCAAGATACCTAAGGTTAATTAGAGGCTGTAATTAGAAGGATAGACAATACAATGGTCAAGATATCTAAGGGTAAATAGAGGCTGTAAATATAAGGATAGACAATGCAATGGTCAAGATACCAAAGGGTAATTAGAGGCTGTAAATAGAAGGATAGACAATACAATGGTCAAGATTCCTATGGGTAACTAGAGGCTGTAAATAGAAGGATAGACAATGCAATGGTCAAGATACCAAAGGGTAATTAGAGGCTGTAAATAGAAGGATAGACAATGCAATGGTCAAGATACCTAAGGGTAATTAGAGGCTGTAAATAGAAGGATAGACAATGCAGTGATCAAGATATCTAAGGGTAATTAGAGGCTGTAAATAGAAGGATAGACAATGCAATAGTCAAGATTCCTAAGGGTAATTAGAGGCTGTAAATAGAAGGATAGACAATGCAGTGATCAAGATATCTAAGGGTAATTAGAGGCTGTAAATAGAAGGATAGACAATGCAATAGTCAAGATACCTAAGGGTAACTAGAAGCTGTAAATAGAAGGATAGAAAATACAATGGCCAAGATACCTAAGGGTAATTAGAGGCTGTAAATAGAAGGATAGATAATGCAATGGCCAAGATACCTAAGGGTAATTAGAGGCTGTAAATAGAAGGATAGACAGTGCAATGGTCAAGATACCAAAGGGTAATTAGATGCTGTAAATAGAAGGATAGATAATGCAATGGCCAAGATACCTAAGGGTAATTAGAGGCTGTAAATAGAAGGATAGACAATGCAATGGTCAAGATACCTAATGGTAATTAGAGGCTGTAAATAGAAGGATAGACAATGCAGTGATCAAGATATGTAATGGTAATTAGAGCTGTAAATAGAAGGATAGACAATGCAATAATCAAGACACCTAAGGGTAATTAGAGGCTGTAAATCGAAGGATAGACAATACCATGGTCAGGATATCTATGGGTAATTAGAGGCTGTAAATAGAAGGATAGACAATGCAATGGTCAAGATACCAAAGGGTAAATAGAGGCTGTAAATAGAAGGATAGACAATGCAGTGATCAAGATATCTAAGGGTAATTAGAGGCTGTAAATAGAAGGATAGACAATACAATGGTCAAGATACCTAAGAGTAATTAGAGGCTGTAAATAAAAGGATAGACAATTCAATGGTCAAGATACCAAAGGGTAATTAGAGGCTGTAAATAGAAGGATAGACAATGCAGTGATCAAGATATGTAATGGTAATTAGAGCTGTAAATAGAAGGATAGACAATGCAATAATCAAGACACCTAAGGGTAATTAGAGGCTGTAAATCGAAGGATAGACAATACCATGGTCAGGATATCTATGGGTAATTAGAGGCTGTAAATAGAAGGATAGACAATGCAATGGTCAAGATACCAAAGGGTAAATAGAGGCTGTAAATAGAAGGATAGACAATGCAGTGATCAAGATATCTAAGGGTAATTAGAGGCTGTAAATAGAAGGATAGACAATACAATGGTCAAGATACCTAAGAGTAATTAGAGGCTGTAAATAAAAGGATAGACAATTCAATGGTCAAGATACCAAAGGGTAATTAGAGGCTGTAAATAGAAGGATAGACAATGCAGTGATCAAGATATGTAATGGTAATTAGAGCTGTAAATAGAAGGATAGACAATGCAATAATCAAGACACCTAAGGGTAATTAGAGGCTGTAAATCGAAAGATAGACAATACCATGGTCAGGATATCTATGGGTAATTAGAGGCTGTAAATAGAAGGATAGACAATGCAATGGTCAAGATACCAAAGGGTAAATAGAGGCTGTAAATAGAAGGATAGACAATGCAGTGATAAAGATATCTAAGGGTAATTAGAGGCTGTAAATAGAAGGATAGACAATGCAATGGTCAAGATACCTAAGGGTAATTAGAGGCTGTAAATAGAAGGATAGACAATGCAGTGATCAAGATATCTAAGGGTAATTAGAGGCTGTAAATAGAAGGATAGACAATGCAATAGTCAAGATTCTTAAGGGTAATTAGAGGCTGTAAATAAAAGGATAGACAATGCAATGGTCAAGATACCAAAGGGTAAATAGAGGCTGTAAATAGAAGGATAGACAATGCAGTGATCAAGATATCTAAGGGTAATTAGAGGCTGTAAATAGAAGGATAGACAATGCAATGGTCAAGATACCTAATGGTAATTATAGGCTGTCAATTGAAGCATAGACACTGCAATAGTCAAGATACCTAAGGTTAATTAGAGGCTGTAAATAGAAGGATAGACAATACAATGGTCAAGATAACAAAGGGTAATTAGAGGCTGTAAATAGAAGGATAGACAATGCAATGGTCAAGATACCAAAGGGTAATTAGAGGCTGTAAATAGAAGGATAGACAATGCAATGGTCAAGATACCTAAGGGTAATTAGAGGCTGTAAATAGAAGGATAGACAATGCAGTGATCAAGATATCTAAGGGTAATTAGAGGCTGTAAATAGAAAGATAGACAATGCAATAGTCAAGATTCCTAAGGGTAATTAGAGGCTGTAAATAGAAGGATAGACAATGCAGTGATCAAGATATCTAAGGGTAATTAGAGGCTGTAAATAGAAGGATAGACAATGCAATAGTCAAGATACCTAAGGGTAACTAGAAGCTGTAAATAGAAGGATAGAAAATACAATGGCCAAGATACCTAAGGGTAATTAGAGGCTGTAAATAGAAGGATAGATAATGCAATGGCCAAGATACCTAAGGGTAATTAGAGGCTGTAAATAGAAGGATAGACAGTGCAATGGTCAAGATACCAAAGGGTAATTAGATGCTGTAAATAGAAGGATAGATAATGCAATGGCCAAGATACCTAAGGGTAATTAGAGGCTGTAAATAGAAGGATAGACAATGCAATGGTCAAGATACCTAATGGTAATTAGAGGCTGTAAATAGAAGGATAGACAATGCAGTGATCAAGATATCTAAGGGTAATTAGAGGCTGTAAATAGAAGGATAGACAATGCAATAGTCAAGATTCCTAAGGGTAATTAGAGGCTGTTAATAGAAGGATAGACAATGCAGTGATCAAGATATCTAAGGGTAATTAGAGGCTGTAAATAGAAGGATAGACAATGCAATAGTCAAGATACCTAAGGGTAACTAGAAGCTGTAAATAGAAGGATAGAAAATACAATGGCCAAGATACCTAAGGGTAATTAGAGGCTGTAAATAGAAGGATAGACAATGCAATAGTCAAGATTCCTAAGGGTAATTAGAGGCTGTAAATAGAAGGATAGACAATGCAGTGATCAAGATATCTAAGGGTAATTAGAGGCTGTAAATAGAAGGATAGACAATGCAATGGTCAAGATACCAAAGGGTAATTAGAGGCTGTAAATAGAAGGATAGACAATGCAATGGTCAAGATACCTAAGGGTAATTAGAGGCTGTAAATAGAAGGATAGACAATGCAGTGATCAAGATATCTAAGGGTAATTAGAGGCTGTAAATAGAAGGATAGACAATGCAATAGTCAAGATTCCTAAGGGTAATTAGAGGCTGTAAATAGAAGGATAGACAATGCAGTGATCAAGATATCTAAGGGTAATTAGAGGCTGTAAATAGAAGGATAGACAATGCAATAGTCAAGATACCTAAGGGTAACTAGAAGCTGTAAATAGAAGGATAGAAAATACAATGGCCAAGATACCTAAGGGTAATTAGAGGCTG
The DNA here is from genome assembly GCA_963680875.1 of Bathymodiolus brooksi. Taxonomy (NCBI): domain Eukaryota; kingdom Metazoa; phylum Mollusca; class Bivalvia; order Mytilida; family Modiolidae; genus Bathymodiolus; species Bathymodiolus brooksi. The sequence goes on along the minus strand of OY804585.1, from coordinate 43,279,277 downwards.
TAAATAAAAGGATAGACAATGCAGTGATCAAGATATCTAAGGGTAATTAGAGGCTGTAAATAGAAAGATAGACAATGCAATAGTCAAGATTCCTAAGGGTAATTAGAGGCTGTAAATAGAAGGATAGACAATGCAGTGATCAAGATATCTAAGGGTAATTAGAGGCTGTAAATAGAAGGATAGACAATGCAATAGTCAAGATACCTAAGGGTAACTAGAAGCTGTAAATAGAAGGATAGAAAATACAATGGCCAAGATACCTAAGGGTAATTAGAGGCTGTAAATAGAAGGATAGATAATGCAATGGCCAAGATACCTAAGGGTAATTAGAGGCTGTAAATAGAAGGATAGACAGTGCAATGGTCAAGATACCAAAGGGTAATTAGATGCTGTAAATAGAAGGATAGATAATGCAATGGCCAAGATACCTAAGGGTAATTAGAGGCTGTAAATAGAAGGATAGACAATGCAATGGTCAAGATACCTAATGGTAATTAGAGGCTGTAAATAGAAGGATAGACAATGCAGTGATCAAGATATCTAAGGGTAATTAGAGGCTGTAAATAGAAGGATAGACAATGCAATAGTCAAGATTCCTAAGGGTAATTAGAGGCTGTAAATAGAAGGATAGACAATGCAGTGATCAAGATATCTAAGGGTAATTAGAGGCTGTAAATAGAAGGATAGACAATGCAATAGTCAAGATACCTAAGGGTAACTAGAAGCTGTAAATAGAAGGATAGAAAATACAATGGCCAAGATACCTAAGGGTAATTAGAGGCTGTAAATAGAAGGATAGACAATGCAATAGTCAAGATTCCTAAGGGTAATTAGAGGCTGTAAATAGAAGGATAGACAATGCAGTGATCAAGATATCTAAGGGTAATTAGAGGCTGTAAATAGAAGGATAGACAATGCAATGGTCAAGATACCAAAGGGTAATTAGAGGCTGTAAATAGAAGGATAGACAATGCAATGGTCAAGATACCTAAGGGTAATTAGAGGCTGTAAATAGAAGGATAGACAATGCAGTGATCAAGATATCTAAGGGTAATTAGAGGCTGTAAATAGAAGGATAGACAATGCAATAGTCAAGATTCCTAAGGGTAATTAGAGGCTGTAAATAGAAGGATAGACAATGCAGTGATCAAGATATCTAAGGGTAATTAGAGGCTGTAAATAGAAGGATAGACAATGCAATAGTCAAGATACCTAAGGGTAACTAGAAGCTGTAAATAGAAGGATAGAAAATACAATGGCCAAGATACCTAAGGGTAATTAGAGGCTGTAAATAAAAGGATAGACAGTGCAATGGTCAAGATACCAAAGGGTAATTAGATGCTGTAAATAGAAGGATAGATAATGCAATGGCCAAGATACCTAAGGGTAATTAGAGGCTGTAAATAGAAGGATAGACAATACAATGGTCAAGATACCTAATGGTAATTAGAGGCTGTAAATAGAAGGATAGACAATGCAATGGTCAAGATACCTAAGGGTAATTAGAGGCTGTAAATTGAAAGATAGACAATGCAGTGATCAAGATACCTAAGGATAATTAGAGGCTGTAAATTGAAGCATAGACAATGCAATAGTCAAGATACCTAAGGTTAATTAGAGGCTGTAAATAGAAGGATAGACAATACAATGGTCAAGATATCTAAGGGTAAATAGAGGCTGTAAATAGAAGGATAGACAATGCAATGGTCAAGATACCAAAGGGTAATTAGAGGCTGTAAATAGAAGGATAGACAATGCAATAGTCAAGATACCTAAGGGTAATTAGAGGCTGTAAATAGAAGGATAGACAATGCAGTGATCAAGATATCTAAGGGTAATTAGAGGCTGTAAATAGAAGGATAGACAATGCAATAGTCAAGATTCCTATGGGTAACTAGAGGCTGTAAATAGAAGGATAGACAATACAATGGTCAAGATACCTAAGAGTAATTAGAGGCTGTAAATAAAAGGATAGACAATGCAATGGTCAAGATACCAAAGGGTAATTAGAGGCTGTAAATAGAAGGATAGAAAATGCAGTGATCAAGATATGTAATGGTAATTAGAGGCTGTAAATAGAAGGATAGACAATGCAATAATCAAGACACCTAAGGTAATTAGAGGCTGTAAATCGAAGGATAGACAATACAATGGTCAGGATATCTATGGGTAATTAGAGGCTGTAAATAAAAGGATAGACAATGCAATGGTCAAGATACCAAAGGGTAAATAGAGGCTGTAAATAGAAGGATAGACAATGCAGTGATCAAGATATCTAAGGGTAATTAGAGGCTGTAAATAGAAGGATAGACAATGCAATGGTCAAGATACCTAATGGTAATTATAGGCTGTCAATTGAAGCATAGACACTGCAATAGTCAAGATACCTAAGGTTAATTGGAGGCTGTAAATAGAAGGATAGACAATACAATGGTCAAGATACCAAAGGGTAATTAGAGGCTGTAAATAGAAGGATAGACAATGCAATGGTCAAGATACCAAAGGGTAATTAGAGGCTGTAAATAGAAGGATAGACAATGCAATGGTCAAGATACCTAAGGGTAATTAGAGGCTGTAAATAGAAGGATAGACAATGCAGTGATCAAGATATCTAAGGGTAATTAGAGGCTGTAAATAGAAGGATAGACAATGCAATAGTCAAGATTCCTAAGGGTAATTAGAGGCTGTAAATAGAAGGATAGACAATGCAGTGATCAAGATATCTAAGGGTAATTAGAGGCTGTAAATAGAAGGATAGACAATGCAATAGTCAAGATACCTAAGGGTAACTAGAAGCTGTAAATAGAAGGATAGAAAATACAATGGCCAAGATACCTAAGGGTAATTAGAGGCTGTAAATAAAAGGATAGACAGTGCAATGGTCAAGATACCAAAGGGTAATTAGATGCTGTAAATAGAAGGATAGATAATGCAATGGCCAAGATACCTAAGGATAATTAGAGGCTGTAAATAGAAGGATAGACAATACAATGGTCAAGATACCTAATGGTAATTAGAGGCTGTAAATAGAAGGATAGACAATGCAATGGTCAAGATACCTAAGGGTAATTAGAGGCTGTAAATAGAAAGATAGACAATGCAGTGATCAAGATACCTAAGGATAATTAGAGGCTGTAAATTGAAGCATAGACAATGCAATAGTCAAGATACCTAAGGTTAATTAGAGGCTGTAAATAGAAGGATAGACAATACAATGGTCAAGATATCTAAGGGTAAATAGAGGCTGTAAATAGAAGGATAGACAATGCAATGGTCAAGAAACCAAAGGGTAATTAGAGGCTGTAAATAGAAGGATAGACAATGCAATAGTCAAGATACCTAAGGGTAATTAGAGGCTGTAAATAGAAGGATAGACAATGCAGTGATCAAGATATCTAAGGGTAATTAGAGGCTGTAAATAGAAGGATAGACAATGCAATAGTCAAGATTCCTATGGGTAACTAGAGGCTGTAAATAGAAGGATAGACAATACAATGGTCAAGATACCTAAGAGTAATTAGAGGCTGTAAATAAAAGGATAGACAATGCAATGGTCAAGATACCAAAGGGTAATTAGAGGCTGTAAATAGAAGGATAGACAATGCAGTGATCAAGATATGTAATGGTAATTAGAGGCTGTAAATAGAAGGATAGACAATGCAATAATCAAGACACCTAAGGGTAATTAGAGGCTGTAAATCGAAGGATAGACAATACAATGGTCAGGATATCTATGGGTAATTAGAGGCTGTAAATAAAAGGATAGACAATGCAATGGTCAAGATACCAAACGGTGAATAGAGGCTGTAAATAGAAGGATAGACAATGCAGTGATCAAGATATCTAAGGGTAATTAGAGGCTGTAAATAGAAGGATAGACAATGCAATGGTCAAGATACCTAATGGTAATTATAGGCTGTCAATTGAAGCATAGACACTGCAATAGTCAAGATACCTAAGGTTAATTGGAGGCTGTAAATAGAAGGATAGACAATACAATGGTCAATATACCAAAGGGTAATTAGAGGCTGGAAATAGAAGGATAGACAATGCAATGGTCAAGATACCAAAGGGTAATTAGAGGCTGTAAATAGAAGGATAGACAATGCAATGGTCAAGATACCTAAGGGTAATTAGAGGCTGTAAATAGAAGGATAGACAATGCAGTGATCAAGATATCTTAGGGTAATTAGAGGCTGTAAATAGAACGATAGACAATGCAATAGTCAAGATTCCTAAGGGTAATTAGAGGCTGTAAATAGAAGGATAGACAATGCAGTGATCAAGATATCTAAGGGTAATTAGAGGCTGTAAATAGAAGGATAGACAATGCAATAGTCAAGATACCTAAGGGTAACTAGAAGCTGTAAATAGAAGGATAGAAAATACAATGGCCAAGATACCTAAGGGTAATTAGAGGCTGTAAATAAAAGGATAGACAGTGCAATGGTCAAGATACCAAAGGGTAATTATAGGCTGTAAATAGAAGGATAGATAATGCAATGGCCAAGATACCTAAGGGTAATTAGAGGCTGTAAATAGAAGGATAGACAATGCAATGGTCAAGATACCTAATGGTAATTAGAGGCTGTAAATAGAAGGATAGACAATGCAATGGTCAAGATACCTAAGGGTAATTAGAGGCTGTAAATAGAAAGATAGACAATGCAGTGATCAAGATACCTAAGGATAATTAGAGACTGTAAATTGAAGCATAGACAATGCAATAGTCAAGATACCTAAGGTTAATTAGAGGCTGTAAATAGAAGGATAGACAATGCAGTGATCAAGATATCTAAGGGTAATTAGAGGCTGTAAATAGAAGGATAGACAATGCAATAGTCAAGATTCCTATGGGTAACTAGAGGCTGTAAATAGAAGGATAGACAATACAATGGTCAAGATACCTAAGAGTAATTAGAGGCTGTAAATAAAAGGATAGACAATGCAATGGTCAAGATACCAAAGGGTAATTAGAGGCTGTAAATAGAAGGATAGACAATGCAGTGATCAAGATATGTAATGGTAATTAGAGGCTGTAAATAGAAGGATAGACAATGCAATAATCAAGACACCTAAGGGTAATTAGAGGCTGTAAATCGAAAGATAGACAATACAATGGTCAGGATATCTATGGGTAATTAGAGGCTGTAAATAAAAGGATAGACAATGCAATGGTCAAGATACCAAAGGGTGAATAGAGGCTGTAAATAGAAGGATAGACAATGCAGTGATCAAGATATCTAAGGGTAATTAGAGGCTGTAAATAGAAGGATAGACAATGCAATGGTCAAGATACCTAATGGTAATTATAGGCTGTCAATTGAAGCATAGACACTGCAATAGTCAAGATACCTAAGGTTAATTGGAGGCTGTAAATAGAAGGATAGACAATACAATGGTCAAGATACCAAAGGGTAATTAGAGGCTGGAAATAGAAGGATAGACAATGCAATGGTCAAGATACCAAAGGGTAATTAGAGGCTGTAAATAGAAGGATAGACAATGCAATGGTCAAGATACCTAAGGGTAATTAGAGGCTGTAAATAGAAGGATAGACAATGCAGTGATCAAGATATCTAAGGGTAATTAGAGGCTGTAAATAGAACGATAGACAATGCAATAGTCAAGATTCCTAAGGGTAATTAGAGGCTGTAAATAGAAGGATAGACAATGCAGTGATCAAGATATCTAAGGGTAATTAGAGGCTGTAAATAGAAGGATAGACAATGCAATAGTCAAGATACCTAAGGGTAACTAGAAGCTGTAAATAGAAGGATAGAAAATACAATGGCCAAGATACCTAAGGGTAATTAGAGGCTGTAAATAAAAGGATAGACAGTGCAATGGTCAAGATACCAAAGGGTAATTATAGGCTGTAAATAGAAGGATAGATAATGCAATGGCCAAGATACCTAAGGGTAATTAGAGGCTGTAAATAGAAGGATAGACAATGCAATGGTCAAGATACCTAATGGTAATTAGAGGCTGTAAATAGAAGGATAGACAATGCAATGGTCAAGATACCAAAGGGTAATTAGAGGCTGTAAATAGAAAGATAGACAATGCAGTGATCAAGATACCTAAGGATAATTAGAGACTGTAAATTGAAGCATAGACAATGCAATAGTCAAGATACCTAAGGTTAATTAGAGGCTGTAAATAGAAGGATAGACAATACAATGGTCAAGATATCTAAGGGTAAATAGAGGCTGTAAATAGAAGGATAGACAATGCAATGGTCAAGATACCAAAGGGTAATTAGAGGCTGTAAATAGAAGGATAGACAATGCAATAGTCAAGATACCTAAGGGTAATTAGAGGCTGTAAATAGAAGGATAGACAATGCAGTGATCAAGATATCTAAGGGTAATTAGAGGCTGTAAATAGAAGGATAGACAATGCAATAGTCAAGATTCCTATGGGTAACTAGAGGATGTAAATAGAAGGATAGACAATACAATGGTCAAGATACCAAAGGGTAATTAGAGGCTGTAAATAGAAGGATAGACAATGCAGTGATCAAGATATGTAATGGTAATTAGAGGCTGTAAATAGAAGGATAGACAATGCAATAATCAAGACACCTAAGGGTAATTAGAGGCTGTAAATCGAAGGATAGACAATACAATGGACAGGATATCTATGGGTAATTAGAGGCTGTAAATAAAAGGATAGACAATGCAATGGTCAAGATACCAAAGGGTAAATAGAGGCTGTAAATAGAAGGATACACAATGCAGTGATCAAGATATCTAAGGGTAATTAGAGGCTGTAAATAGAAGGATAGACAATGCAATGGTCAAGATACCTAATGGTAATTATAGGCTGTCAATTGAAGCATAGACACTGCAATAGTCAAGATACCTAAGGTTAATTGGAGGCTGTAAATAGAAGGATAGACAATACAATGGTCAAGATACCAAAGGGTAATTAGAGGCTGTAAATAGAAGGATAGACAATGCAATGGTCAAGATACATAAGGGTAATTAGAGGCTGTAAATAGAAGGATAGACAATGCAATGGTCAAGATACCTAAGGGTAATTAGAGGCTGTAAATAGAAGGATAGACAATGCAGTGATCAAGATATCTAAGGGTAATTAGAGGCTGTAAATAGAAGGATAGACAATGCAATAGTCAAGATTCCTAAGGGTAACTAGAGGCTGTAAATAGAAGGATAGACAATGCAATGGTCAAGATACCTAAGAGTAATTAGAGGCTGTAAATAAAAGGATAGACAATGCAATGGTCAAGATACCAAAGGGTAAATAGAGGCTGTAAATAGAAGGATATATAATGCAATGGTCAAGATACCTAAGGGTAATTAGAGGCTGTAAATAGAAGGAAAGACAATGCAATGGTCAAGATACCAAAGGGTAATTAGAGGCTGTGAATAGAAGGATAGACAATGCAAAGGTCAAGATACCAAAGGGTAATTAGAGGCTGTAAATAGAAGGATAGACAATGCAATGGTCAAGATACCAAAGGGTAATTAGAGGCTGTAAATAGAAGCAGAGACAATGCAATGGACAAGATACCTAAGGGTAATTAGAGGCTGTAAATTGAAACATAGACAATGCAATAGTCAAGATACCTAAGGTTAATTAGAGGCTGTAAATAGAAGGATAGATAATACAATGGTCAAGATGCCTAAGGGTAATTAGAGGCTGTAAATAGAAGGATAGACAATGCAATGGTCAAGATACCAAAGGGTAATAATAGGCTGTAAATAGAAGGATATACAATGCAATGGTCAAGATACCAAAGGGTAATTAGAGGCTGTAAATAGAAGGATAGACAATGCAATAGTCAAGATACCTAAGGGTAATTAGAGGCTGTAAATAGAAGGATAGACAATGCAGTGATCAAGATATCAAGGGTAATTAGAGGCTGTAAATAGAAGGATAGACAATGCAATGGTCATGATACCTAAGGGTAATTAGAGGCTGTAAATAGAAGGATAGACAATGCAATGGTCATGATACCTAAGTGTAATTAGAGGCTGTAAATAGAAGGATAGACAATGCAGTGATCAAGATATCTAAGGGTAATTAGAGGCTGTAAATAGAAGGATAGACAATGCAATAGTCAAGATACCTAAGGGTAACTAGAAGCTGTAAATAGAAGGATAGAAAATACAATGGTCAAGATACCTAAGGGTAATTAGAGGCTGTAAATAAAAGGATAGACAGTGCAATGGTCAAGATACCAAAGGGTAATTAGATGCTGTAAATAAAAGGATAGACAATGCAATGGTCAAGATACCAAAGGGTAATTAGAGGCTGTAAATAGAAGGATAGATAATGCAATGGCCAAGATACCTAAGGGTAATTAGAGGCTGTAAATAGAAGGATAGACAATGCAATGGTCAAGATACCTAAGGGTAATTAGAGCCTGTAAATAGAAAGATAGACAATGCAGTGATCAAGATACCTAAGGGTAATTAGAGGCTGTAAATTGAAGCATAGACAATGCAATAGTCAAGATACCTAAGGTTAATTAGAGGCTGTAAATAGAAGGATAGAAAATACAATGGTCAAGATATCTAAGGGTAAATAGAGGCTGTAAATAGAAGGATGGACAATGCAATGGTCAAGATACCAAAGGGTAATTAGAGGCTGTAAATAGAAGGATAGACAATGCAATAGTCAAGTTACCTAAGGGTAATTAGAGGCTGTAAATAAAAGGATAGACAATGCAGTGATCAAGATATCTAAGGGTAATTAGAGGCTGTAAATAGAAGGATAGACAATGCAATGGTCAAGATATATAAGGGTAACTAGAAGCTGTAAATAGAAGGATAGAAAATACAATGGTCAAGATGCCTAAGGGTAATTAGATGCTGTAAATAAAAGGATAGACAATGCAATGGTCAAGATACCAAAGGATAATTAGATGCTGTAAACAAAAGGATAGACAATGCAATGGTCAAGATACCAAAGGGTAATTAGATGCTGTAAATAGAAGGATAGATAATGCAATAGTCAAGATACCTAAGGTTAATTAGAGGCTGTAAATAGAAGGATAGATAATACAATGGTCAAGATGCCTAAGGGTAATTAGAGGCTGTAAATAGAAGGATAGACAATGCAATGGTCAAGATACCAAAGGGTAATAATAGGCTGTAAATAGAAGGATATACAATGCAATGGTCAAGATACCAAAGGGTAATTAGAGGCTGTAAATAGAAGGATAGACAATGCAATAGTCAAGATACCTAAGGGTAATTAGAGGCTGTAAATAGAAGGATAGACAATGCAGTGATCAAGATATCAAGGGTAATTAGAGGCTGTAAATAGAAGGATAGACAATGCAATGGTCATGATACCTAAGGGTAATTAGAGGCTGTAAATAGAAGGATAGACAATGCAATGGTCATGATACCTAAGTGTAATTAGAGGCTGTAAATAGAAGGATAGACAATGCAGTGATCAAGATATCTAAGGGTAATTAGAGGCTGTAAATAGAAGGATAGACAATGCAATAGTCAAGATACCTAAGGGTAACTAGAAGCTGTAAATAGAAGGATAGAAAATACAATGGTCAAGATACCTAAGGGTAATTAGAGGCTGTAAATAAAAGGATAGACAGTGCAATGGTCAAGATACCAAAGGGTAATTAGATGCTGTAAATAAAAGGATAGACAATGCAATGGTCAAGATACCAAAGGGTAATTAGAGGCTGTAAATAGAAGGATAGATAATGCAATGGCCAAGATACCTAAGGGTAATTAGAGGCTGTAAATAGAAGGATAGACAATGCAATGGTCAAGATACCTAAGGGTAATTAGAGCCTGTAAATAGAAAGATAGACAATGCAGTGATCAAGATACCTAAGGGTAATTAGAGGCTGTAAATTGAAGCATAGACAATGCAATAGTCAAGATACCTAAGGTTAATTAGAGGCTGTAAATAGAAGGATAGAAAATACAATGGTCAAGATATCTAAGGGTAAATAGAGGCTGTAAATAGAAGGATGGACAATGCAATGGTCAAGATACCAAAGGGTAATTAGAGGCTGTAAATAGAAGGATAGACAATGCAATAGTCAAGATACCTAAGGGTAATTAGAGGCTGTAAATAAAAGGATAGACAATGCAGTGATCAAGATATCTAAGGGTAATTAGAGGCTGTAAATAGAAGGATAGACAATGCAGTGATCAAGATATATAAGGGTAACTAGAAGCTGTAAATAGAAGGATAGAAAATACAATGGTCAAGATGCCTAAGGGTAATTAGATGCTGTAAATAAAAGGATAGACAATGCAATGGTCAAGATACCAAAGGATAATTAGATGCTGTAAACAAAAGGATAGACAATGCAATGGTCAAGATACCAAAGGGTAATTAGATGCTGTAAATAGAAGGATAGATAATGCAATAGTCAAGATACCTAAGGGTAACTAGAAGCTGTAAATAGAAGGATAGAAAATACAATGGTCAAGATGCCTAAGGGTAATTAGATGCTGTAAACAAAAGGATAGACAATGCAATGGTCAAGATACCAAAGGGTAATTAGATGCTGTAAATAGAAGGATAGATAATGCAATGGTCAAAATACCTAAGGGTAATTAGAGGCTGTAAATAGAAGGATAGACAATGCAATGATCAAGATACCTAAGGGTAATTAGAGGCTGTAAATAGAATGATAGACAATGCAATAGGCAAGATACCTAAGGGTAACTAGAATCTGTAAATAGAAGGATAGACAATACAATGGTCAAGATACCTAAGGGTAATTAGAGGCTGTAAATGAAAGGATAGACAATGCAATGGTCAAGATACCAAAGGGTAATTAGAGGCTGTAAATAGAAGGATAGACAATGCAATGGTCAAGATACCAAAGGTTAATTAGAGGCTGCAAATAGAAGGATAGACAACGCAATGGTCAAGATACCTAAGGGTAATTATAGGCTGTAAATAGAAGGATAGACAATGCAATGGTCAAGATACCAAAGGGTAATTAGGGGCTGTAAATAGAAGGATAGACAATGCAGTGGTCAAGATACCTAAGGGTAATTAGAGGCTGTAAATAAAAGGATAGACAATGCAATGGTCAAGATACCAAAGGGTAATTAGATGCTGTAAACAAAAGGATAGACAATGCAATGGTCAAGATACTAAAGGGTAATTAGATGCTGTAAATAGAAGGATAGATAATGCAATGGTCAAGATATGTAATGGTAATTAGAGGCTGTAAATAGAAGGATAGACAATGCAATGGTCAAGATACCAAAGGGTAATTAGAGGCTGTAAATAGAAGGATAGACAATGCAGTGATCAAGATATGTAATGGTAATTAGAGGCTGTAAATAGAAGGATAGACAATGCAATAATCAAGACACCTAAGGGTAATTAGAGGCTGTAAATCGAAGGATAGACAATACAATGGTCAGGATATCTATGGGTAATTAGAGGCTGTAAATAAAAGGATAGACAATGCAATGGTCAAGATACCAAAGGGTAAATAGAGGCTGTAAATAGAAGGATAGACAATGCAGTGATCAAGATATCTAAGGGTAATTAGAGGCTGTAAATAGAAGGATAGACAATGCAATGGTCAAGATACCTAAGGGTAATTAGAGGCTGTCAATTGAAGCATAGACAATGCAATAGTCAAGATACCTAAGGTTAATTAGAGGCTGTAAATAGAAGGATAGACAATACAATGGTCAAGATACCAAAGGGTAATTAGAGGCTGTAAATAGAAGGATAGACAATGCAATGGTCAAGATACCAAAGGGTAATTAGAGGCTGTAAATAGAAGGATAGACAATGCAATGGTCAAGATACCTAAGGGTAATTAGAGGCTGTAAATAGAAGGATAGACAATGCAGTGATCAAGATATCTAAGGGTAATTAGAGGCTGTAAATAGAAGGATAGACAATGCAATAGTCAAGATTCCTAAGGGTAACTAGAGGCTGTAAATAGAAGGATAGACAATGCAATGGTCAAGATACCTAAGGGTAATTAGAGGCTGTGAATAAAAGGATAGACAATGCAATGGTCAAGATACCAAAGGGTAAATATAGGCTGTAAATAGAAGGATAGATAATGAAATGGTCAAGATACCTAATGGTAATTAGAGGCTGTAAATAGAAGGAAAGACAATGCAATGGTCAAGATACCAAAGGGTAATTAGAGGCTGTGAATAGAAGGATAGACAATGCAAAGGTCAAGATACCAAAGGATAATTAGAGGCTGTAAGTAGAAGGATAGACAATGCAATGGTCAAGATACCTAAGGGTAATTAGAGGCTGTAAATAGAAGCAGAGACAATGCAATGGTCAAGATACCTAAGGGTAATTAGAGGCTGTAAATAGAAGGATAGACAATGCAGTGATCAAGATATCTAAGGATTATTAGAGGTTGTAAATAGAAGAATAAACAATGCAATGGTCAAGATACCAAAGGGTAATTAGAGGCTGTAAATTGAAGCATAGACAATGCAATAGTCAAGATACCTAAGGTTAATTAGAGGCTGTAAATAGAAGGATAGACAATACAATGGTCAAGATACCTAAGGGTAATTAGAGGCTGTAAATAGAAGGATAGACAATGCAATGGTCAAGATACCAAAGGGTAATTATAGGCTGTAAATAGAAGGATAGACAATGCAATGGTCAAGATACCAAAGGGTAATTAGAGGCTGTAAATAGAAGGATAGACAATGCAATGGTCAAGATACCTAAGGGTAATTAGAGGCTGTAAATAGAAGGATAGACAATGCAGTGATCAAGATATCTAAGGGTAATTAGAGGCTGTAAATAGAGGGAAAGACAATGCAATGGTCATGATACCTAAGGGTAATTAGAGGCTGTAAATAGAAGGATAGACAATGCAATGGTCATGATACCTAAGTGTAATTAGAGGCTGTAAATAGAAGGATAGACAATGCAGTGATCAAGATATCTAAGGGTAATTAGAGGCTGTAAATAGAAGGATAGACAATGCAATAGTCAAGATACCTAAGCGTAACTAGAAGCTGTAAATAGAAGGATAGAAAATACAATGGTCAAGATACCTAAGGGTAATTAGAGGCTGTAAATAAAAGGATAGACAGTGCAATGGTCAAGATACCAAAGGGTAATTAGATGCTGTAAATAGAAGGATAGATAATGCAATGGCCAAGATACCTAAGGGTAATTAGAGGCTGTAAATAGAAGGATAGACAATGCAATGGTCAAGATACCTAAGGATAATTAGAGGCTGTTAATAGAAGGATAGACAATGCAATGGTCAAGATACCTAAGAATAATTAGAGGCTGTAAATTGAAGCATAGACAATGCAATAGTCAAGATACCTAAGGTTAATTAGAGTCTGTAAATAGAAGGATAGACAATACAATGGTCAAGATATCTAAGGGTAAATAGAGGCTGTAAATAGAAGGATAGACAATGCAATGGTCAAGATACCAAAGGGTAATTAGAGGCTGTAAATAGAATGATAGACAATGCAATAGTCAAGATACCTAAGGGTAATTAGAGGCTGTAAATACAAGGATAGACAATGAAGTGATCAAGATATCTAAGGGTAATTAGAGGCTGTAAATAGAAGGATAGACAATGCAATAGTCAAGATTCCTAATGGTAACTAGAGGCTGTAAATAGAAGGATAGACAATACAATGGTCAAGATACCTAAGAGTAATTAGAGGCTGTAAATAAAAGGATAGACAATGCAATGGTCAAGATACCAAAGGGTAATTAGAGGCTGTAAATAGAAGGATAGACAATGCAGTGATCAAGATATGTAATGGTAATTAGAGGCTGTAAATAGAATGATAGACAATGCAATAGGCAAGATACCAAAGGGTAATTAGAGGCTGCAAATAGAAGGATAGACAATACAATGGTCAAGATACCTAAGAGTAATTAGAGGCTGTAAATAAAAGGATAGACAATACAATGGTCAAGATACCTAAGGGTAATTAGAGGCTGTAAATAGAAGGATAGACAATGCAATGGTCAAGATACCAAAGGGTAATTAGAGGCTGTAAATAGAAGGATAGACAATGCAATGGTCAAGATACCAAAGGGTAATTAGAGGCTGTAAATAGAAGGATAGACAATGCAATGGTCAAGATACCTAAGGTTAATTAGAGGCTGCAAATAGAAGGATAGACAACGCAATGGTCAAGATACCTAAGGGTAATTAGAGGCTGTAAATAGAAGGATAGACAATGCAATGGTCAAGATACCAAAGGGTAATTAGGGGCTGTAAATAGGAGGATATAAAATGCAATGGTCAAGATATCTAAGGGTAATTAGAGGCTGTAAATAGAAGGATAGACAATGCAATTGTCATGATACCTAAGGGTAGTTAGAGGCTGTAAATAGAAGGATAGACAATGCAATGGTCAAGATACCAAAGGGTAATTAGAGGCTGTAAATAGAAGGATAGACAATGCAATGGTCAAGATACCTAAGAGTAATTAGAGGCTGTAAATAGAAGGATAGACAATGCAGTGATCAAGATATATAAGGGTAATTATAGGCTGTAAATAGAAGGATAGAAAATACAATGGTCAAGATACCTAAGGGTAATTAGAGGCTGTAAATAAAAGGATAGACAATGCAATGGTCAAGATACCAAAGGGTAATTAGAGGCTGTTAATAGAAGCAGAGACAATACAATGGTCAAGATACCTAAGGGTAATTAGAGGCTGTAAATAGAAGGATAGACAATGCAATGGTCATGATACCTAAGTGTAATTAGAGGCTGTAAATAGAAGGATAGACAATGCAGTGATCAAGATATCTAAGGGTAATTAGAGGCTGTAAATAGAAGGATAGACAATGCAATAGTCAAGATACCTAAGCGTAACTAGAAGCTGTAAATAGAAGGATAGAAAATACAATGGTCAAGATACCTAAGGGTAATTAGAGGCTGTAAATAAAAGGATAGACAGTGCAATGGTCAAGATACCAAAGGGTAATTAGATGCTGTAAATAGAAGGATAGATAATGCAATGGCCAAGATACCTAAGGGTAATTAGAGGCTGTAAATAGAAGGATAGACAATGCAATGGTCAAGATACCTAAGGATAATTAGAGGCTGTTAATAGAAGGATAGACAATGCAATGGTCAAGATACCTAAGAATAATTAGAGGCTGTAAATTGAAGCATAGACAATGCAATAGTCAAGATACCTAAGGTTAATTAGAGTCTGTAAATAGAAGGATAGACAATACAATGGTCAAGATATCTAAGGGTAAATAGAGGCTGTAAATAGAAGGATAGACAATGCAATGGTCAAGATACCAAAGGGTAATTAGAGGCTGTAAATAGAATGATAGACAATGCAATAGTCAAGATACCTAAGGGTAATTAGAGGCTGTAAATACAAGGATAGACAATGAAGTGATCAAGATATCTAAGGGTAATTAGAGGCTGTAAATAGAAGGATAGACAATGCAATAGTCAAGATTCCTAATGGTAACTAGAGGCTGTAAATAGAAGGATAGACAATACAATGGTCAAGATACCTAAGAGTAATTAGAGGCTGTAAATAAAAGGATAGACAATGCAATGGTCAAGATACCAAAGGGTAATTAGAGGCTGTAAATAGAAGGATAGACAATGCAGTGATCAAGATATGTAATGGTAATTAGAGGCTGTAAATAGAATGATAGACAATGCAATAGGCAAGATACCAAAGGGTAATTAGAGGCTGCAAATAGAAGGATAGACAATACAATGGTCAAGATACCTAAGAGTAATTAGAGGCTGTAAATAAAAGGATAGACAATACAATGGTCAAGATACCTAAGGGTAATTAGAGGCTGTAAATAGAAGGATAGACAATGCAATGGTCAAGATACCAAAGGGTAATTAGAGGCTGTAAATAGAAGGATAGACAATGCAATGGTCAAGATACCAAAGGGTAATTAGAGGCTGTAAATAGAAGGATAGACAATGCAATGGTCAAGATACCTAAGGTTAATTAGAGGCTGCAAATAGAAGGATAGACAACGCAATGGTCAAGATACCTAAGGGTAATTAGAGGCTGTAAATAGAAGGATAGACAATGCAATGGTCAAGATACCAAAGGGTAATTAGGGGCTGTAAATAGGAGGATATAAAATGCAATGGTCAAGATATCTAAGGGTAATTAGAGGCTGTAAATAGAAGGATAGACAATGCAATTGTCATGATACCTAAGGGTAGTTAGAGGCTGTAAATAGAAGGATAGACAATGCAATGGTCAAGATACCAAAGGGTAATTAGAGGCTGTAAATAGAAGGATAGACAATGCAATGGTCAAGATACCTAAGAGTAATTAGAGGCTGTAAATAGAAGGATAGACAATGCAGTGATCAAGATATATAAGGGTAATTAGAGGCTGTAAATAGAAGGATAGAAAATACAATGGTCAAGATACCTAAGGGTAATTAGAGGCTGTAAATAAAAGGATAGACAATGCAATGGTCAAGATACCAAAGGGTAATTAGATGCTGTAAACAAAAGGATAGACAATGCAATGGTCAAGATACCAAAGGGTAATTAGATGCTGTAAATATAAGGATAGATAATGCAATGGTCAAGATACCAAAGGGTAATTAGAGGCTGTAAATAGAAGGATAGACAATGCAATGGTCAAGATACCAAAGGGTAATTAGAGGCTGTAAATAGAAGGATAGACAATGCAATGGTCAAGATACCAAAGGGTAATTAGAGGCTGCAAATAGAAGGATAGACAACGCAATGGTCAAGATACCTAAGGGTAATTATAGGCTGTAAATAGAAGGATAGACAATGCAATGGTCAAGATACCAAAGGGTAATTAGGGGCTGTAAATAGGAGGATATAAAATGCAATGGTCAAGATATCTAAGGGTAATTAGAGGCTGTAAATAGAAGGATAGACAATGCAATTGTCATGATACCTAAGGGTAGTTAGAGGCTGTAAATAGAAGGATAGACAATGCAATGGTCAAGATACCAAAGGGTAATTAGAGGCTGTAAATAGAAGGATAGACAATGCAATGGTCAAGATACCTAAGAGTAATTAGAGGCTGTAAATAGAAGGATAGACAATGCAGTGATCAAGATATATAAGGGTAATTAGAGGCTGTAAATAGAAGGATAGAAAATACAATGGTCAAGATACCTAAGGGTAATTAGAGGCTGTAAATAAAAGGATAGACAATGCAATGGTCAAGATACCAAAGGGTAATTAGGGGCTGTAAATAGGAGGATATAAAATGCAATGGTCAAGATATCTAAGGGTAATTAGAGGCTGTAAATAGAAGGATAGACAATGCAATTGTCATGATACCTAAGGGTAGTTAGAGGCTGTAAATAGAAGGATAGACAATGCAATGGTCAAGATACCAAAGGGTAATTAGAGGCTGTAAATAGAAGGATAGACAATGCAATGGTCAAGATACCTAAGAGTAATTAGAGGCTGTAAATAGAAGGATAGACAATGCAGTGATCAAGATATATAAGGGTAATTAGAGGCTGTAAATAGAAGGATAGAAAATACAATGGTCAAGATACCTAAGGGTAATTAGAGGCTGTAAATAAAAGGATAGACAATGCAATGGTCAAGATACCAAAGGGTAATTAGATGCTGTAAACAAAAGGATAGACAATGCAATGGTCAAGATACCAAAGGGTAATTAGATGCTGTAAATATAAGGATAGATAATGCAATGGTCAAGATACCAAAGGGTAATT
Organism: Bathymodiolus brooksi; assembly: GCA_963680875.1. Classification (NCBI taxonomy): domain Eukaryota; kingdom Metazoa; phylum Mollusca; class Bivalvia; order Mytilida; family Modiolidae; genus Bathymodiolus; species Bathymodiolus brooksi. The sequence goes on along the minus strand of OY804585.1, from coordinate 43,261,592 downwards.
AGAGGCTGTAAATAGAAGGATAGACAATGCAATGGTCAAGATACCAAAGGGTAATTAGAGGCTGTAAATAGAAGGATAGACAATGCAATGGTCAAGATACCAAAGGGTAATTAGAGGCTGCAAATAGAAGGATAGACAACGCAATGGTCAAGATACCTAAGGGTAATTATAGGCTGTAAATAGAAGGATAGACAATGCAATGGTCAAGATACCAAAGGGTAATTAGGGGCTGTAAATAGGAGGATATAAAATGCAATGGTCAAGATATCTAAGGGTAATTAGAGGCTGTAAATAGAAGGATAGACAATGCAATTGTCATGATACCTAAGGGTAGTTAGAGGCTGTAAATAGAAGGATAGACAATGCAATGGTCAAGATACCAAAGGGTAATTAGAGGCTGTAAATAGAAGGATAGACAATGCAATGGTCAAGATACCTAAGAGTAATTAGAGGCTGTAAATAGAAGGATAGACAATGCAGTGATCAAGATATATAAGGGTAATTAGAGGCTGTAAATAGAAGGATAGAAATACAATGGTCAAGATACCTAAGGGTAATTAGAGGCTGTAAATAAAAGGATAGACAATGCAATGGTCAAGATACCAAAGGGTAATTAGATGCTGTAAACAAAAGGATAGACAATGCAATGGTCAAGATACCAAAGGGTAATTAGATGCTGTAAATATAAGGATAGATAATGCAATGGTCAAGATACCTAAGGGTATTTAGAGGCTGTAAATAGAAGGATAGACAATGCAATGGTCAAGATACCAAAGGGTAATTAGAGGCTGTAAATAGAAGGATAGACAATGCAGTGATCAAGATATGTAATGGTAATTAGAGGCTGTAAATAGAAGGATAGACAATGCAATAATCAAGACACCTAAGGGTAATTAGAGGCTGTAAATCGAAGGATAGACAATACAATGGTCAGGATATCTATGGGTAATTAGAGACTGTAAATAAAAGGATAGACAATGCAATGGTCAAGATACCAAAGGGTAAATAGAGGCTGTAAATAGAAGGATAGACAATGCAGTGATCAAGATATCTAAGGGTAATTAGAGGCTGTAAATAGAAGGATAGACAATGCAATGGTCAAGATACCAAAGGGTAATTAGAGGCTGTCAATTGAAGCATAGACAATGCAATAGTCAAGATACCTAAGGTTAATTAGAGGCTGTAAATAGAAGGATAGACAATACAATGGTCAAGATACCTAAGGGTAATTAGAGGCTGTAAATAGAATGATAGACAATGCAATGGTCAAGATACCAAAGGGTAATTAGAGGCTGTAAATAGAAGGATAGACAATGCAATGGTCAAGATACCTAAGGGTAATTAGAGGCTGTAAATAGAAGGATAGACAATGCAGTAATCAAGATATCTAAGGGTAATTAGAGGTTGTAAATAGAAGGATAGACAATGCAATTGTCAAGATTCCTAAGGGTAACTAGAGGCTGTAAATAGAAGGATAGACAATGCAATGGTCAAGATACCTAAGGGTAATTAGAGGCTGTAAATAAAAGGATAGACAATGCAATGGTCAAGATACCAAAGGGTAAATAGAGGCTGTAAATAGAAGGATAGATAATGCAATGGTCAAGATACCTAAGGGTAATTAGAGGCTGTAAATAGAAGGAAAGACAATGCAATGGTCAAGATACCAAAGGGTAATTAGAGGCTGTGAATAGAAGGATAGACAATGCAAAGGTCAAGATACCAAAGGATAATTAGAGGCTGTAAATAGAAGGATAGACAATGCAATGGTCAAGATACCAAAGGGTAATTAGAGGCTGTAAATAGAAACAGAGACAATTCAATGGTCAAGATACCTAAGGGTAATTAGAGGCTGTAAATAGAAGGATAGACAATGCAATGGTCAAGATACCTAAGGGTTATTAGAGGCTGTAAATAGAAGGATAGACAATGCAGTGATCAAGATATCTAAGGGTAATTAGAGGCTGTAAATAGAGGGAAAGACAATGCAATGGTCATGATACCTAAGGGTAATTAGAGGCTGTAAATAGAAGGATAGACAATGCAATGGTCATGATACCTAAGTGTAATTAGAGGCTGTAAATAGAAGGATAGACAATGCAGTGATCAAGATATCTAAGGGTAATTAGAGGCTGTAAATAGAAGGATAGACAATGCAATAGTCAAGATACCTAAGCGTAACTAGAAGCTGTAAATAGAAGGATAGAAAATACAATGGTCAAGATACCTAAGGGTAATTAGAGGCTGTAAATAAAAGGATAGACAGTGCAATGGTCAAGATACCAAAGGGTAATTAGATGCTGTAAATAGAAGGATAGATAATGCAATGGCCAAGATACCTAAGGGTAATTAGAGGCTGTAAATAGAAGGATAGACAATGCAATGGTCAAGATACCAAAGGGTAATTAGATGCTGTAAATAGAAGGATAGATAATGCAATGGCCAAGATACCTAAGGGTAATTAGAGGCTGTAAATAGAAGGATAGACAATGCAATGGTCAAGATACCTAATGGTAATTAGAGGCTGTAAATAGAAGGATAGACAATGCAATGGTCAAGATAACTAAGGGTAATTAGAGGCTGTAAATAGAAAGATAGACAATGCAGTGATCAAGATACCTAAGGATAATTAGAGGCTGTAAATTGAAGCATAGACAATGCAATAGTCAAGATACCTAAGGTTAATTAGAGGATGTAAATAGAAGGATAGACAATACAATGGTCAAGATATCTAAGGGTAAATAGAGGCTGTAAATAGAAGGATAGACAATGCAATGGTCAAGATACCAAAGGGTAATTAGAGGCTGTAAATAGAAGGATAGACAATGCAATAGTCAAGATACCTAACGGTAATTAGAGGCTGTAAATAGAAGGATAGACAATGCAGTGATCAAGATATCTAAGGGTAATTAGAGGCTGTAAATAGAAGGATAGACAATGCAATAGTCAAGATTCCTAAGGGTAACTAGAGGCTGTAAATAGAAGGATAGACAATACAATGGTCAAGATACCTAAGAGTAATTAGAGGCTGTAAATAAAAGGATAGACGATGCAATGGTCAAGATACCAAAGGGTAATTAGAGGCTGTAAATAGAAGGATAGACAATGCAGTGATCAAGATATGTAATAGTAATTGGAGGCTGTAAATAGAAGGATAGACAATGCAATAATCAAGACACCTAAGGGTAATTAGAGGCTGTAAATCGAAGAATAGACAATACAATGGTCAGGATATCTATGGGTAATTAGAGGCTGTAAATAAAAGGATAGACAATGCAATGGTCAAGATACCAAAGGGTAAATAGAGGCTGTAAATAGAAGGATAGACACTGCAGTGATCAAGATATCTAAGGGTAATTAGAGGCTGTAAATAGAAGGATAGACACTGCAGTGATCAAGATATCTAAGGGTAATTAGAGGCTGTAAATAGAAGGATAGACAATACAATGGTCAAGATACCTAAGGGTAATTAGAGGCTGTAAATAGAAGGATAGACAATGCAATGGTCAAGATACCTAAGGGTAATTAGAGGCTGTAAATAGAAGGATAGACAATGCAATGGTCAAGATACCTAAGGGTAATTAGAGGCTGTAAATAGAAGGATAGACAATGCAGTGATCAAGATATCTAAGGGTAATTAGAGGCTGTAAATAGAAGGATAGACAATGCAATAGTCAAGATTCCTAAGGGTAACTAGAGGCTGTAAATAGAAGGATAGACAATGCAATGGTCAAGATACCTAAGAGTAATTAGAGGCTGTAAATAGAAGGATAGATAATGCAATGGTCAAGATACATAAGGGTAATTAGAGGCTGTAAATAGAAGGATAGACAATGCAATGGTCAAGATACCAAAGGGTAATTAGAGGCTGTAAATATAAGGATAGATAATGCAATGGTCAAGATACCTAAGGGTATTTAGAGGCTGTAAATAGAAGGATAGACAATGCAATGGTCAAGATACCAAAGGGTAATTAGAGGCTGTAAATAGAAGGATAGACAATGCAGTGATCAAGATATGTAATGGTAATTAGAGGCTGTAAATAGAAGGATAGACAATGCAATAATCAAGACACCTAAGGGTAATTAGAGGCTGTAAATCGAAGGATAGACAATACAATGGTCAGGATATCTATGGGTAATTAGAGACTGTAAATAAAAGGATAGACAATGCAATGGTCAAGATACCAAAGGGTAAATAGAGGCTGTAAATAGAAGGATAGACAATGCAGTGATCAAGATATCTAAGGGTAATTAGAGGCTGTAAATAGAAGGATAGACAATGCAATGGTCAAGATACCAAAGGGTAATTAGAGGCTGTCAATTGAAGCATAGACAATGCAATAGTCAAGATACCTAAGGTTAATTAGAGGCTGTAAATAGAAGGATAGACAATACAATGGTCAAGATACCTAAGGGTAATTAGAGGCTGTAAATAGAATGATAGACAATGCAATGGTCAAGATACCAAAGGGTAATTAGAGGCTGTAAATAGAAGGATAGACAATGCAATGGTCAAGATACCTAAGGGTAATTAGAGGCTGTAAATAGAAGGATAGACAATGCAGTAATCAAGATATCTAAGGGTAATTAGAGGTTGTAAATAGAAGGATAGACAATGCAATTGTCAAGATTCCTAAGGGTAACTAGAGGCTGTAAATAGAAGGATAGACAATGCAATGGTCAAGATACCTAAGGGTAATTAGAGGCTGTAAATAAAAGGATAGACAATGCAATGGTCAAGATACCAAAGGGTAAATAGAGGCTGTAAATAGAAGGATAGATAATGCAATGGTCAAGATACCTAAGGGTAATTAGAGGCTGTAAATAGAAGGAAAGACAATGCAATGGTCAAGATACCAAAGGGTAATTAGAGGCTGTGAATAGAAGGATAGACAATGCAAAGGTCAAGATACCAAAGGATAATTAGAGGCTGTAAATAGAAGGATAGACAATGCAATGGTCAAGATACCAAAGGGTAATTAGAGGCTGTAAATAGAAACAGAGACAATTCAATGGTCAAGATACCTAAGGGTAATTAGAGGCTGTAAATAGAAGGATAGACAATGCAATGGTCAAGATACCTAAGGGTTATTAGAGGCTGTAAATAGAAGGATAGACAATGCAGTGATCAAGATATCTAAGGGTAATTAGAGGCTGTAAATAGAGGGAAAGACAATGCAATGGTCATGATACCTAAGGGTAATTAGAGGCTGTAAATAGAAGGATAGACAATGCAATGGTCATGATACCTAAGTGTAATTAGAGGCTGTAAATAGAAGGATAGACAATGCAGTGATCAAGATATCTAAGGGTAATTAGAGGCTGTAAATAGAAGGATAGACAATGCAATAGTCAAGATACCTAAGCGTAACTAGAAGCTGTAAATAGAAGGATAGAAAATACAATGGTCAAGATACCTAAGGGTAATTAGAGGCTGTAAATAAAAGGATAGACAGTGCAATGGTCAAGATACCAAAGGGTAATTAGATGCTGTAAATAGAAGGATAGATAATGCAATGGCCAAGATACCTAAGGGTAATTAGAGGCTGTAAATAGAAGGATAGACAATGCAATGGTCAAGATACCAAAGGGTAATTAGATGCTGTAAATAGAAGGATAGATAATGCAATGGCCAAGATACCTAAGGGTAATTAGAGGCTGTAAATAGAAGGATAGACAATGCAATGGTCAAGATACCTAATGGTAATTAGAGGCTGTAAATAGAAGGATAGACAATGCAATGGTCAAGATAACTAAGGGTAATTAGAGGCTGTAAATAGAAAGATAGACAATGCAGTGATCAAGATACCTAAGGATAATTAGAGGCTGTAAATTGAAGCATAGACAATGCAATAGTCAAGATACCTAAGGTTAATTAGAGGATGTAAATAGAAGGATAGACAATACAATGGTCAAGATATCTAAGGGTAAATAGAGGCTGTAAATAGAAGGATAGACAATGCAATGGTCAAGATACCAAAGGGTAATTAGAGGCTGTAAATAGAAGGATAGACAATGCAATAGTCAAGATACCTAACGGTAATTAGAGGCTGTAAATAGAAGGATAGACAATGCAGTGATCAAGATATCTAAGGGTAATTAGAGGCTGTAAATAGAAGGATAGACAATGCAATAGTCAAGATTCCTAAGGGTAACTAGAGGCTGTAAATAGAAGGATAGACAATACAATGGTCAAGATACCTAAGAGTAATTAGAGGCTGTAAATAAAAGGATAGACGATGCAATGGTCAAGATACCAAAGGGTAATTAGAGGCTGTAAATAGAAGGATAGACAATGCAGTGATCAAGATATGTAATAGTAATTGGAGGCTGTAAATAGAAGGATAGACAATGCAATAATCAAGACACCTAAGGGTAATTAGAGGCTGTAAATCGAAGAATAGACAATACAATGGTCAGGATATCTATGGGTAATTAGAGGCTGTAAATAAAAGGATAGACAATGCAATGGTCAAGATACCAAAGGGTAAATAGAGGCTGTAAATAGAAGGATAGACACTGCAGTGATCAAGATATCTAAGGGTAATTAGAGGCTGTAAATAGAAGGATAGACACTGCAGTGATCAAGATATCTAAGGGTAATTAGAGGCTGTAAATAGAAGGATAGACAATACAATGGTCAAGATACCTAAGGGTAATTAGAGGCTGTAAATAGAAGGATAGACAATGCAATGGTCAAGATACCTAAGGGTAATTAGAGGCTGTAAATAGAAGGATAGACAATGCAATGGTCAAGATACCTAAGGGTAATTAGAGGCTGTAAATAGAAGGATAGACAATGCAGTGATCAAGATATCTAAGGGTAATTAGAGGCTGTAAATAGAAGGATAGACAATGCAATAGTCAAGATTCCTAAGGGTAACTAGAGGCTGTAAATAGAAGGATAGACAATGCAATGGTCAAGATACCTAAGAGTAATTAGAGGCTGTAAATAGAAGGATAGATAATGCAATGGTCAAGATACATAAGGGTAATTAGAGGCTGTAAATAGAAGGATAGACAATGCAATGGTCAAGATACCAAAGGGTAATTAGAGGCTGTAAATAGAAGCAGAGACAATGCAATGGTCAAGATACCTAAGGGTAATTAGAGGCTGTAAATAGAAGAATAGACAATGCAATGGTCAAGATACCTAAGGGTAATTAAAGGCTGTAAATTGAAACATAGACAATGCAATAGTTAAGATACCTAAGGTTAATTAGAGGCTGTAAATAGAAGGATAGATAATACAATGGTCAAGATACCTAAGGGTAATTATAGGCTGTAAATAGAAGGATAGACAATGCAATGGTCAAGATACCAAAGGGTAATTAGAGGCTGTAAATAGAAGGATAGACAATGCAATGGTCAAGATACCTAAGGGTAATTAGAGGCTGTAAATAGAAGGATAGACAATGCAGTGATCAAGATAGCTAAGAGTAATTAGAGGCTGTAAATAGAAGGAAAGACAATGCAATGGTCATGATACCTAAGGGTAATTAGAGGCTTTAAATAGAAGGATAGACAATGCAATGGTCATGATACCTAAGTGTAATTAGTGGCTGTAAATAGAAGGATAGACAATGCAGTGATCAAGATATCTAAGGGTAATTAGAGGCTGTAAATAGAAGTATAGACAATGCAATAGTCAAGATACCTAAGGCTACCTAGAAGCTGTAAATAGAAGGATAGAAAATACAATGGTCAAGATACCTAAGGGTAATTAGAGGCTGTAAATAAAAGGATAGACAGTGCAATGGTCAAGATACCAAAGGGTAATTAGAGGCTGTAAATAGAAGGATAGATAATGCAATGGCCAAGATACCTAAGGGTAATTAGAGGCTGTAAATAGAAGGATAGACAATGCAATGGTCAAGATACCTAATGGTAATTAGAGGCTGTAAATAGAAGGATAGACAATGCAATAGTCAAGATACCTAAGGGTAATTAGAGGCTGTAAATTGAAGCATAGACAATGCAATAGTCAAGATACCTAAGGTTAATTAGAGGCTGTAAATAGAAGGATAGACAATACAATGGTCAGGATATCTAAGGGTAAATAGAGGCTGTAAATAGAAAGATAGACAATGCAATGGTCAAGATACCAAAGGGTAATTAGAGGCTGTAAGTAGAAGGATAGACAATGCAATAGTCAAGATACCTAAGGGTAATTAGAGGCTGTAAATAGAAGGATAGACAATGAAGTGATCAAGATATCTAAGGGTAATTAGAGGCTGTAAATAGAAGGATAGACAATGCAATAGTCAAGATTCCTAAGGGTAACTAGAGGCTGTAAATAGAAGGATAGACAATACAATGGTCAAGATACCTAAGAGTAATTAGAGGCTGTAAATAAAAGGATAGACAATGCAATGGTCAAGATACCAAAGGGTAATTAGAGGCTGTAAATAGAAGGATAGACAATGCAGTGATCAAGATATGTAATGGTAATTAGAGGCTGTAAATAGAAGGATAGACAATGCAATAATCAAGATACCTAAGGGTAATTAGAGGCTGTAAAACGAAGGATAGACAATACAATGGTCAGGATATCTATGGGTAATTAGAGGCTGTAAATAAAAGGATAGACAATGCAATGGTCAAGATACCAAAGGATAAATAGAGGCTGTAAATAGAAGGATAGACAATGCAATGGTCATGATAACTAAGTGTAATTAGAGGCTGTTAATAGAAGGATAGACAATGCAGTGATCAAGATATCTAAGGGTAATTAGAGGCTGTAAATAGAAGGATAGACAATGCAATAGTCAAGATACCAAAGGGTAAATAGAGGCTGTAAATAGAAGGATAGATAATGCAATGGTCAAGATACCTAAGGGTAATTAGAGGCTGTAAATAGAAGGAAAGACAATGCAATGGTCAAGATACCAAAGGGTAATTAGAGGCTGTGAATAGAAGGATAGACAATGCAAAGGTCAAGATACCAAAGGGTAATTAGAGGCTGTAAATAGAAGGATAGACAATGCAATGGTCAAGATACCAAAGGGTAATTAGAGGCTGTAAATAGAAGCAGAGACAATGCAATGGTCAAGATACCTAAGGGTAATTAGAGGCTGTAAATAGAATGATAAACAATGCAGTGATCAAGATATCTAAGGATTATTAGAGGTTGTAAATAGAAGAATAGACAATGCAATGGTCAAGATACCTAAGGGTAATTAGAGGCTGTAAATTGAAGCATAGACAATGCAATAGTCAAGATACCTAAGGTTAATTAGAGGCTGTAAATAGAAGGATAGACAATACAATGGTCAAGATACCTAAGGGTAATTAGAGGCTGTAAATAGAAGGATAGACAATGCAATGGTCAAGATACCAAAGGGTAATTATAGGCTGTAAATAGAAGGATAGACAATGCAATGGTCAAGATACCAAAGGGTAATTAGAGGCTGTAAATAGAAGGATAGACAATGCAATGGTCAAGATACCTAAGGGTAATTAGAGGCTGTAAATAGAAGGATAGACAATGCAGTGATCAAGATACCTAAGGGTAATTAGAGGCTGTAAATAGAAGGATAGACAATGCAATGGCCATGATACCTAAGTGTAATTAGTGGCTGTAAATAGAAGGATAGACAATGCAGTGATCAAGATAGCTAAGGGTAATTAGAGGCTGTAAATAGAAGTATAGACAATGCAATAGTCAAGATACCTAAGGCTACCTAGAAGCTGTAAATAGAAGGATAGAAAATACAATGGTCAAGATACCTAAGGGTAATTAGAGGCTGTAAATAAAAGGATAGACAGTGCAATGGTCAAGATACCAAAGGGTAATTAGATGCTGTAAATAGAAGGATAGATAATGCAATGGCCAAGATACCTAAGGGTAATTAGAGGCTGTAAATAGAAGGATAGACAATGCAATGGTCAAGATACCTAATGGTAATTAGAGGCTGTAAATAGAAAGATAGACAATGCAATGATCAAGATACCTAAGGATAATTAGAGGCTGTAAATTGAAGCATAGACAATGCAATAGTCAAGATACCTAAGGTTAATTAGAGGCTGTAAATAGAAGGATAGACAATACAATGGTCAGGATATCTAAGGGTAAATAGAGGCTGTAAATAGAAAGATAGACAATGCAATGGTCAAGATACCAAAGGGTAATTAGAGGCTGTAAATAGAAGGATAGACAATGCAATAGTCAAGATACCTAAGGGTAATTAGAGGCTGTAAATAGAAGGATAGACAATGAAGTGATCAAGATATCTAAGGGTAATTAGAGGCTGTAAATAGAAGGATAGACAATGCAATAGTCAAGATTCCTAAGGGTAACTAGAGGCTGTAAATAGAAGGATAGACAATACAATGGTCAAGATACCTAAGAGTAATTAGAGGCTGTAAATAGAAGGATAGACAATACAATGGTCAGGATATCTAAGGGTAAATAGAGGCTGTAAATAGAAAGATAGACAATGCAATGGTCAAGATACCAAAGGGTAATTAGAGGCTGTAAGTAGAAGGATAGACAATGCAATAGTCAAGATACCTAAGGGTAATTAGAGGCTGTAAATAGAAGGATAGACAATGAAGTGATCAAGATATCTAAGGGTAATTAGAGGCTGTAAATAGAAGGATAGACAATGCAATAGTCAAGATTCCTAAGGGTAACTAGAGGCTGTAAATAGAAGGATAGACAATACAATGGTCAAGATACCTAAGAGTAATTAGAGGCTGTAAATAAAAGGATAGACAATGCAATGGTCAAGATACCAAAGGGTAATTAGAGGCTGTAAATAGAAGGATAGACAATGCAGTGATCAAGATATGTAATGGTAATTAGAGGCTGTAAATAGAAGGATAGACAATGCAATAATCAAGATACCTAAGGGTAATTAGAGGCTGTAAAACGAAGGATAGACAATACAATGGTCAGGATATCTATGGGTAATTAGAGGCTGTAAATAAAAGGATAGACAATGCAATGGTCAAGATACCAAAGGATAAATAGAGGCTGTAAATAGAAGGATAGACAATGCAATGGTCATGATAACTAAGTGTAATTAGAGGCTGTTAATAGAAGGATAGACAATGCAGTGATCAAGATATCTAAGGGTAATTAGAGGCTGTAAATAGAAGGATAGACAATGCAATAGTCAAGATACCAAAGGGTAAATAGAGGCTGTAAATAGAAGGATAGATAATGCAATGGTCAAGATACCTAAGGGTAATTAGAGGCTGTAAATAGAAGGAAAGACAATGCAATGGTCAAGATACCAAAGGGTAATTAGAGGCTGTGAATAGAAGGATAGACAATGCAAAGGTCAAGATACCAAAGGGTAATTAGAGGCTGTAAATAGAAGGATAGACAATGCAATGGTCAAGATACCAAAGGGTAATTAGAGGCTGTAAATAGAAGCAGAGACAATGCAATGGTCAAGATACCTAAGGGTAATTAGAGGCTGTAAATAGAATGATAAACAATGCAGTGATCAAGATATCTAAGGATTATTAGAGGTTGTAAATAGAAGAATAGACAATGCAATGGTCAAGATACCTAAGGGTAATTAGAGGCTGTAAATTGAAGCATAGACAATGCAATAGTCAAGATACCTAAGGTTAATTAGAGGCTGTAAATAGAAGGATAGACAATACAATGGTCAAGATACCTAAGGGTAATTAGAGGCTGTAAATAGAAGGATAGACAATGCAATGGTCAAGATACCAAAGGGTAATTATAGGCTGTAAATAGAAGGATAGACAATGCAATGGTCAAGATACCAAAGGGTAATTAGAGGCTGTAAATAGAAGGATAGACAATGCAATGGTCAAGATACCTAAGGGTAATTAGAGGCTGTAAATAGAAGGATAGACAATGCAGTGATCAAGATACCTAAGGGTAATTAGAGGCTGTAAATAGAAGGATAGACAATGCAATGGCCATGATACCTAAGTGTAATTAGTGGCTGTAAATAGAAGGATAGACAATGCAGTGATCAAGATAGCTAAGGGTAATTAGAGGCTGTAAATAGAAGTATAGACAATGCAATAGTCAAGATACCTAAGGCTACCTAGAAGCTGTAAATAGAAGGATAGAAAATACAATGGTCAAGATACCTAAGGGTAATTAGAGGCTGTAAATAAAAGGATAGACAGTGCAATGGTCAAGATACCAAAGGGTAATTAGATGCTGTAAATAGAAGGATAGATAATGCAATGGCCAAGATACCTAAGGGTAATTAGAGGCTGTAAATAGAAGGATAGACAATGCAATGGTCAAGATACCTAATGGTAATTAGAGGCTGTAAATAGAAAGATAGACAATGCAATGATCAAGATACCTAAGGATAATTAGAGGCTGTAAATTGAAGCATAGACAATGCAATAGTCAAGATACCTAAGGTTAATTAGAGGCTGTAAATAGAAGGATAGACAATACAATGGTCAGGATATCTAAGGGTAAATAGAGGCTGTAAATAGAAAGATAGACAATGCAATGGTCAAGATACCAAAGGGTAATTAGAGGCTGTAAATAGAAGGATAGACAATGCAATAGTCAAGATACCTAAGGGTAATTAGAGGCTGTAAATAGAAGGATAGACAATGAAGTGATCAAGATATCTAAGGGTAATTAGAGGCTGTAAATAGAAGGATAGACAATGCAATAGTCAAGATTCCTAAGGGTAACTAGAGGCTGTAAATAGAAGGATAGACAATACAATGGTCAAGATACCTAAGAGTAATTAGAGGCTGTAAATAAAAGGATAGACAATGCAATGGTCAAGATACCAAAGGGTAATTAGAGGCTGTAAATAGAAGGATAGACAATGCAGTGATCAAGATATGTAATGGTAATTAGAGGCTGTAAATAGAAGGATAGACAATGCAATAATCAAGATACCTAAGGGTAATTAGAGGCTGTAAAACGAAGGATAGACAATACAATGGTCAGGATATCTATGGGTAATTAGAGGCTGTAAATAAAAGGATAGACAATGCAATGGTCAAGATACCAAAGGATAAATAGAGGCTGTAAATAGAAGGATAGACAATGCAATGGTCATGATAACTAAGTGTAATTAGAGGCTGTTAATAGAAGGATAGACAATGCAGTGATCAAGATATCTAAGGGTAATTAGAGGCTGTAAATAGAAGGATAGACAATGCAATAGTCAAGATACCAAAGGGTAAATAGAGGCTGTAAATAGAAGGATAGATAATGCAATGGTCAAGATACCTAAGGGTAATTAGAGGCTGTAAATAGAAGGAAAGACAATGCAATGGTCAAGATACCAAAGGGTAATTAGAGGCTGTGAATAGAAGGATAGACAATGCAAAGGTCAAGATACCAAAGGGTAATTAGAGGCTGTAAATAGAAGGATAGACAATGCAATGATCAAGATACCAAAGGGTAATTAGAGGCTGTAAATAGAAGCAGAGACAATGCAATGGTCAAGATACCTAAGGGTAATTAGAGGCTGTAAATAGAATGATAAACAATGCAGTGATCAAGATATCTAAGGATTATTAGAGGTTGTAAATAGAAGAATAGACAATGCAATGGTCAAGATACCTAAGGGTAATTAGAGGCTGTAAATTGAAGCATAGACAATGCAATAGTCAAGATACCTAAGGTTAATTAGAGGCTGTAAATAGAAGGATAGACAATACAATGGTCAAGATACCTAAGGGTAATTAGAGGCTGTAAATAGAAGGATAGACAATGCAATGGTCAAGATACCAAAGGGTAATTATAGGCTGTAAATAGAAGGATAGACAATGCAATGGTCAAGATACCAAAGGGTAATTAGAGGCTGTAAATAGAAGGATAGACAATGCAATGGTCAAGATACCTAAGGGTAATTAGAGGCTGTAAATAGAAGGATAGACAATGCAATGGCCATGATACCTAAGTGTAATTAGTGGCTGTAAATAGAAGGATAGACAATGCAGTGATCAAGATAGCTAAGGGTAATTAGAGGCTGTAAATAGAAGTATAGACAATGCAATAGTCAAGATACCTAAGGCTACCTAGAAGCTGTAAATAGAAGGATAGAAAATACAATGGTCAAGATACCTAAGGGTAATTAGAGGCTGTAAATAAAAGGATAGACAGTGCAATGGTCAAGATACCAAAGGGTAATTAGATGCTGTAAATAGAAGGATAGATAATGCAATGGCCAAGATACCTAAGGGTAATTAGAGGCTGTAAATAGAAGGATAGACAATGCAATGGTCAAGATACCTAATGGTAATTAGAGGCTGTAAATAGAAAGATAGACAATGCAATGATCAAGATACCTAAGGATAATTAGAGGCTGTAAATTGAAGCATAGACAATGCAATAGTCAAGATACCAAAGGTTAATTAGAGGCTGTAAATAGAAGGATAGACAATACAATGGTCAGGATATCTAAGGGTAAATAGAGGCTGTAAATAGAAAGATAGACAATGCAATGGTCAAGATACCAAAGGGTAATTAGAGGCTGTAAATAGAAGGATAGACAATGCAATAGTCAAGATACCTAAGGGTAATTAGAGGCTGTAAATAGAAGGATAGACAATGAAGTGATCAAGATATCTAAGGGTAATTAGAGGCTGTAAATAGAAGGATAGACAATGCAATAGTCAAGATTCCTAAGGGTAACTAGAGGCTGTAAATAGAAGGATAGACAATACAATGGTCAAGATACCTAAGAGTAATTAGAGGCTGTAAATAAAAGGATAGACAATGCAATGGTCAAGATACCAAAGGGTAAATAGAGGCTGTAAATAGAAGGATAGACAATGCAGTGATCAAGATATCTAAGGGTAATTAGAGGCTGTAAATAGAAGGATAGACAATGAAGTGATCAAGATATGTAATGGTAATTAGAGGCTGTAAATAGAAGGATAGACAATGCAATAATCAAGATACCTAAGGGTAATTAGAGGCTGTAAAACGAAGGATAGACAATACAATGGTCAGGATATCTATGGGTAATTAGAGGCTGTAAATAAAAGGATAGACAATGCAATGGTCAAGATACCAAAGGGTAAATAGAGGCTGTAAATAGAAGGATAGACAATGCAGTGATCAAGATATCAAAGGGTAATTAGAGGCTGTAAATAGAAGGATAGACAATGCAATGGTCAAGATACCTAAGGGTATTTATAGGCTGTCAATTGAAGCATAGACAATGCAATAGTCAAGATAACTAAGGTAAATTGGAGGCTGTAAATAGAAGGATAGACAATACAATGGTCAAGATATCTAAGGGTAATTAGAGGCTGTAAATAGAAGGATAGACAATGCAATGGTCTAGATACCAAAGGGTAATTAGAGGCTGTAAATAGAAGGATAGACAATGCAATGGTCAAGATACCTAAGGGTAATTAGAGGCTGTAAATAGAAGGATAGACAATGCAGTGATCAAGATATCAAAGAGTAATTAGAGGCTGTAAATAGAAGGATAGACAATGCAATAGTCAAGATTCCTAAGGGTAATTAGAGGCTGTAAATAGAAGGATAGTCAATGCAGTGATCAAGATATCTAAGAGTAATTAGAGGCTGTAAATAGAAGGAAAGACAATGCAATGGTCAAGATACCTAAGGGTAATTAGAGGCTGTAAATAGAAGGATAGACAATGCAATGGTCATGATACCTAAGTGTAATTAGAGGCTGTAAATAGAAGGATAGACAATGCAGTGATCAAGATATCTAAGGGTAATTAGAGGCTGTAAATAGAAGGATAGACAATGCAATGGTCTAGATACCAAAGGGTAATTAGAGGATGTAAATAGAAGGATAGACAATACAATGGTCAAGATACCTAAGGGTAATTAGAGGCTGTAAATAGAAGGATAGACAATGCAATGGTCAAGATACCAAAGGGTAATTATAGGCTGTAAATAGAAGGATAGACAATGCAACGGTCAAGATACCAAAGGGTAATTAGAGGCTGTAAATAGAAGGATAGACAATGCAATGGTCAAGATACCTAAGGGTAATTAGAGGCTGTAAATAGAAGGATAGACAATGCAGTGATCAAGATAGCTAAGAGTAATTAGAGGCTGTAAATAGAAGGAAAGACAATGCAATGGTCATGATACCTAAGGGTAATTAGAGGCTGTAAATAGAAGGATAGACAATGCAATGGCCATGATACCTAAGTGTAATTAGTGGCTGTAAATAGAAGGATAGACAATGCAGTGATCAAGATAGCTAAGGGTAATTAGAGGCTGTAAATAGAAGTATAGACAATGCAATAGTCAAGATACCTAAGGCTACCTAGAAGCTGTAAATAGAAGGATAGAAAATACAATGGTCAAGATACCTAAGGGTAATTAGAGGCTGTAAATAAAAGGATAGACAGTGCAATGGTCAAGATACCAAAGGGTAATTAGATGCTGTAAATAGAAGGATAGATAATGCAATGGCCAAGATACCTAAGGGTAATTAGAGGCTGTAAATAGAAGGATAGACAATGCAATGGTCAAGATACCTAATGGTAATTAGAGGCTGTAAATAGAAAGATAGACAATGCAATGATCAAGATACCTAAGGATAATTAGAGGCTGTAAATTGAAGCATAGACAATGCAATAGTCAAGATACCTAAGGTTAATTAGAGGTTGTAAATAGAAGGATAGACAATACAATGGACAGGATATCTAAGGGTAAATAGAGGCTGTAAATAGAAAGATAGACAATGCAATGGTCAAGATACCAAAGGGTAATTAGAGGCTGTAAATAGAAGGATAGACAATGCAATAGTCAAGATACCTAAGGGTAATTAGAGGCTGTAAATAGAAGGATAGACAATGAAGTGATCAAGATATCTAAGGGTAATTAGAGGCTGTAAATAGAAGGATAGACAATGCAATAGTCAAGATTCCTAAGGGTAACTAGAGGCTGTAAATAGAAGGATAGACAATACAATGGTCAAGATACCTAAGAGTAATTAGAGGCTGTAAATAAAAGGATAGACAATGCAATGGTCAAGATACCAAAGGGTAAATAGAGGCTGTAAATAGAAGGATAGACAATGCAGTGATCAAGATATCTAAGGGTAATTAGAGGCTGTAAATAGAAGGATAGACAATGAAGTGATCAAGATATGTAATGGTAATTAGAGGCTGTAAATAGAAGGATAGACAATGCAATAATCAAGATACCTAAGGGTAATTAGAGGCTGTAAAACGAAGGATAGACAATACAATGGTCAGGATATCTATGGGTAATTAGAGGCTGTAAATAAAAGGATAGACAATGCAATGGTCAAGATACCAAAGGGTAAATAGAGGCTGTAAATAGAAGGATAGACAATGCAGTGATCAAGATATCTAAGGGTAATTAGAGGCTGTAAATAGAAGGATAGACAATGCAATGGTCAAGATACCTAAGGGTATTTATAGGCTGTCAATTGAAGCATAGACAATGCAATAGTCAAGATACCTAAGGTACATTGGAGGCTGTAAATAGAAGGATAGACAATACAATGGTCAAGATATCTAAGGGTAATTAGAGGCTGTAAATAGAAGGATAGACAATGCAATGGTCTAGATACCAAAGAGTAATTAGAGGCTGTAAATAGAAGGATAGACAATGCAATGGTCAAGATACCTAAGGGTAATTAGAGGCTGTAAATAGAAGGATAGACAATGCAGTGATCAAGATATCAAAGAGTAATTAGAGGCTGTAAATAGAAGGATAGACAATGCAATAGTCAAGATTCCTAAGGGTAATTAGAGGCTGTAAATAGAAGGATAGACAATGCAGTGATCAAGATATCTAAGAGTAATTAGAGGCTGTAAATAGAAGGAAAGACAATGCAATGGTCAAGATACCTAAGGGTAATTAGAGGCTGTAAATAGAAGGATAGACAATGCAATGGTCATGATACCTAAGTGTAATTAGAGGCTGTAAATAGAAGGATAGACAATGCAGTGATCAAGATATCTAAGGGTAATTAGAGGCTGTAAATAGAAGGATAGACAATGCAGTGATCAAGATATCTAAGGGTAATTAGGGGCTGTAAATAGAAGGATAGAAAATACAATGGTCAAGATACCTAAGGGTAATTAGAGGCTGTAAATAAAAGGATAGACAGTGCAATGGTCAAGATACCAAAGGGTAATTAGATGCTGTAAATAGAAGGATAGATAATGCAATGGCCAAGATACCTAAGGGTAATTAGAGGCTGTAAATAGAAGGATAGACAATGCAATGGTCAAGATACCTAATGGTAATTAGAGGCTGTAAATAGAAAGATAGACAATGCAATGATCAAGATACCTAAGGATAATTAGAGGCTGTAAATTGAAGCATAGACAATGCAATAGTCAAGATACCTAAGGTTAATTAGAGGTTGTAAATAGAAGGATAGACAATACAATGGACAGGATATCTAAGGGTAAATAGAGGCTGTAAATAGAAAGATAGACAATGCAATGGTCAAGATACCAAAGGGTAATTAGAGGCTGTAAATAGAAGGATAGACAATGCAATAGTCAAGATACCTAAGGGTAATTAGAGGCTGTAAATAGAAGGATAGACAATGAAGTGATCAAGATATCTAAGGGTAATTAGAGGCTGTAAATAGAAGGATAGACAATGCAATAGTCAAGATTCCTAAGGGTAACTAGAGGCTGTAAATAGAAGGATAGACAATACAATGGTCAAGATACCTAAGAGTAATTAGAGGCTGTAAATAAAAGGATAGACAATGCAATGGTCAAGATACCAAAGGGTAAATAGAGGCTGTAAATAGAAGGATAGACAATGCAGTGATCAAGATATCTAAGGGTAATTAGAGGCTGTAAATAGAAGGATAGACAATGAAGTGATCAAGATATGTAATGGTAATTAGAGGCTGTAAATAGAAGGATAGACAATGCAATAATCAAGATACCTAAGGGTAATTAGAGGCTGTAAAACGAAGGATAGACAATACAATGGTCAGGATATCTATGGGTAATTAGAGGCTGTAAATAAAAGGATAGACAATGCAATGGTCAAGATACCAAAGGGTAAATAGAGGCTGTAAATAGAAGGATAGACAATGCAGTGATCAAGATATCTAAGGGTAATTAGAGGCTGTAAATAGAAGGATAGACAATGCAATGGTCAAGATACCTAAGGGTATTTATAGGCTGTCAATTGAAGCATAGACAATGCAATAGTCAAGATACCTAAGGTACATTGGAGGCTGTAAATAGAAGGATAGACAATACAATGGTCAAGATATCTAAGGGTAATTAGAGGCTGTAAATAGAAGGATAGACAATGCAATGGTCTAGATACCAAAGGGTAATTAGAGGCTGTAAATAGAAGGATAGACAATGCAATGGTCAAGATACCTAAGGGTAATTAGAGGCTGTAAATAGAAGGATAGACAATGCAGTGATCAAGATATCAAAGAGTAATTAGAGGCTGTAAATAGAAGGATAGACAATGCAATAGTCAAGATTCCTAAGGGTAATTAGAGGCTGTAAATAGAAGGATAGACAATGCAGTGATCAAGATATCTAAGAGTAATTAGAGGCTGTAAATAGAAGGAAAGACAATGCAATGGTCAAGATACCTAAGGGTAATTAGAGGCTGTAAATAGAAGGATAGACAATGCAATGGTCATGATACCTAAGTGTAATTAGAGGCTGTAAATAGAAGGATAGACAATGCAGTGATCAAGATATCTAAGGGTAATTAGAGGCTGTAAATAGAAGGATAGACAATGCAGTGATCAAGATATCTAAGGGTAATTAGGGGCTGTAAATAGAAGGATAGAAAATACAATGGTCAAGATACCTAAGGGTAATTAGAGGCTGTAAATAAAAGGATAGACAGTGCAATGGTCAAGATACCAAAGGGTAATTAGATGCTGTAAATAGAAGGATAGATAATGCAATGGCCAAGATACCTAAGGGTAATTAGAGGCTGTAAATAGAAGGATAGACAATGCAATGGTCAAGATACCTAATGGTAATTAGAGGCTGTAAATAGAAAGATAGACAATGCAATGATCAAGATACCTAAGGATAATTAGAGGCTGTAAATTGAAGCATAGACAATGCAATAGTCAAGATACCTAAGGTTAATTAGAGGCTGTAAATAGAAGGATAGACAATACAATGGTCAAGATATCTAAGGGTAAATAGAGGCTGTAAATAGAAAGATAGACAATGCAATGGTCAAGATACCAAAGGGTAATTAGAGGCTGTAAATAGAAGGATAGACAATGCAATAGTCAAGATACCTAAGGGTAATTAGAGGCTGTAAATAGAAGGATAGACAATGAAGTGATCAAGATATCTAAGGGTAATTAGAGGCTGTAAATAGAATGATAGACAATGCAATAGTCAAGATTCCTAAGGGTAACTAGAGTCTATAAATAGAAGGATAGACAATACAATGGTCAAGATATCTAAGGGTAATTAGAGGCTGTAAATAGAAGGATAGACAATGCAATGGTCAAGATACCTAAGGGTATTTATAGGCTGTCAATTGAAGCATAGACAATGCAATAGTCAAGATACCTAAGGTTAATTGGAGGCTGTAAATAGAAGGATAGACAATACAATGGTCAAGATACCTAAGGGTAATTAGAGGCTGTAAATAGAAGGATAGACAATGCAATGGTCAAGATACCTAAGGGTAATTAGAGGCTGTAAATAGAAGGATAGACAACGCAATGGTCAAGATACCTAAGGGTAATTAGAGGCTGTAAATAGAAGGATAGACAATGCAGTGATCAAGATATCTAAGGGTAATTAGAGGCTGTAAATAGAAGGATAGACAATGCAATAGTCAAGATTCCAAAGGGTAATTAGAGGCTGTAAATAGAAGGATAGACAATGCAATGGTCAAGATACCTAAGAGTAATTAGAGGCTGTAAATAAAAGGATAGACAATGCAATGGTCAAGATACCTAAGGGTAATTAGAGGCTGTAAATAGAAGGATAGACAATGAAGTGATCAAGATATCTAAGGGTAATTAGAGGCTGTAAATAGAAGGATAGACAATGCAATAGTCAAGATTCCTAAGGGTAACTAGAGGCTGTAAATAGAAGGATAGACAATACAATGGTCAAGATACCTAAGAGTAATTAGAGGCTGTAAATAAAAGGATAGACAATGCAATGGTCAAGATACCAAAGGGTAAATAGAGGCTGTAAATAGAAGGATAGACAATGCAGTGATCAAGATATCTAAGGGTAATTAGAGGCTGTAAATAGAAGGATAGACAATGAAGTGATCAAGATATGTAATGGTAATTAGAGGCTGTAAATAGAAGGATAGACAATGCAATAATCAAGATACCTAAGGGTAATTAGAGGCTGTAAAACGAAGGATAGACAATACAATGGTCAGGATATCTATGGGTAATTAGAGGCTGTAAATAAAAGGATAGACAATGCAATGGTCAAGATACCAAAGGGTAAATAGAGGCTGTAAATAGAAGGATAGACAATGCAGTGATCAAGATATCAAAGGGTAATTAGAGGCTGTAAATAGAAGGATAGACAATGCAATGGTCAAGATACCTAAGGGTATTTATAGGCTGTCAATTGAAGCATAGACAATGCAATAGTCAAGATAACTAAGGTAAATTGGAGGCTGTAAATAGAAGGATAGACAATACAATGGTCAAGATATCTAAGGGTAATTAGAGGCTGTAAATAGAAGGATAGACAATGCAATGGTCTAGATACCAAAGGGTAATTAGAGGCTGTAAATAGAAGGATAGACAATGCAATGGTCAAGATACCTAAGGGTAATTAGAGGCTGTAAATAGAAGGATAGACAATGCAGTGATCAAGATATCAAAGAGTAATTAGAGGCTGTAAATAGAAGGATAGACAATGCAATAGTCAAGATTCCTAAGGGTAATTAGAGGCTGTAAATAGAAGGATAGTCAATGCAGTGATCAAGATATCTAAGAGTAATTAGAGGCTGTGAATAGAAGGAAAGACAATGCAATGGTCAAGATACCTAAGGGTAATTAGAGGCTGTAAATAGAAGGATAGACAATGCAATGGTCATGATACCTAAGTGTAATTAGAGGCTGTAAATAGAAGGATAGACAATGCAGTGATCAAGATATCTAAGGGTAATTAGAGGCTGTAAATAGAAGGATAGACAATGCAATGGTCTAGATACCAAAGGGTAATTAGAGGATGTAAATAGAAGGATAGACAATACAATGGTCAAGATACCTAAGGGTAATTAGAGGCTGTAAATAGAAGGATAGACAATGCAATGGTCAAGATACCAAAGGGTAATTATAGGCTGTAAATAGAAGGATAGACAATGCAATGGTCAAGATACCAAAGGGTAATTAGAGGCTGTAAATAGAAGGATAGACAATGCAATGGTCAAGATACCTAAGGGTAATTAGAGGCTGTAAATAGAAGGATAGACAATGCAGTGATCAAGATAGCTAAGAGTAATTAGAGGCTGTAAATAGAAGGAAAGACAATGCAATGGTCATGATACCTAAGGGTAATTAGAGGCTGTAAATAGAAGGATAGACAATGCAATGGCCATGATACCTAAGTGTAATTAGTGGCTGTAAATAGAAGGATAGACAATGCAGTGATCAAGATACCTAAGGTTAATTAGAGGCTGTAAATAGAAGGATAGACAATACAATGGTCAAGATATCTAAGGGTAAATAGAGGCTGTAAATAGAAAGATAGACAATGCAATGGTCAAGATACCAAAGGGTAATTAGAGGCTGTAAATAGAAGGATAGACAATGCAATAGTCAAGATACCTAAGGGTAATTAGAGGCTGTAAATAGAAGGATAGACAATGAAGTGATCAAGATATCTAAGGGTAATTAGAGGCTGTAAATAGAATGATAGACAATGCAATAGTCAAGATTCCTAAGGGTAACTAGAGTCTATAAATAGAAGGATAGACAATACAATGGTCAAGATATCTAAGGGTAATTAGAGGCTGTAAATAGAAGGATAGACAATGCAATGGTCAAGATACCTAAGGGTATTTATAGGCTGTCAATTGAAGCATAGACAATGCAATAGTCAAGATACCTAAGGTTAATTGGAGGCTGTAAATAGAAGGATAGACAATACAATGGTCAAGATACCTAAGGGTAATTAGAGGCTGTAAATAGAAGGATAGACAATGCAATGGTCAAGATACCTAAGGGTAATTAGAGGCTGTAAATAGAAGGATAGACAACGCAATGGTCAAGATACCTAAGGGTAATTAGAGGCTGTAAATAGAAGGATAGACAATGCAGTGATCAAGATATCTAAGGGTAATTAGAGGCTGTAAATAGAAGGATAGACAATGCAATAGTCAAGATTCCAAAGGGTAATTAGAGGCTGTAAATAGAAGGATAGACAATGCAATGGTCAAGATACCTAAGAGTAATTAGAGGCTGTAAATAAAAGGATAGACAATGCAATGGTCAAGATACCTAAGGGTAATTAGAGGCTGTAAATAGAAGGATAGACAATGAAGTGATCAAGATATCTAAGGGTAATTAGAGGCTGTAAATAGAAGGATAGACAATGCAATAGTCAAGATTCCTAAGGGTAACTAGAGGCTGTAAATAGAAGGATAGACAATACAATGGTCAAGATACCTAAGAGTAATTAGAGGCTGTAAATAAAAGGATAGACAATGCAATGGTCAAGATACCAAAGGGTAAATAGAGGCTGTAAATAGAAGGATAGACAATGCAGTGATCAAGATATCTAAGGGTAATTAGAGGCTGTAAATAGAAGGATAGACAATGAAGTGATCAAGATATGTAATGGTAATTAGAGGCTGTAAATAGAAGGATAGACAATGCAATAATCAAGATACCTAAGGGTAATTAGAGGCTGTAAAACGAAGGATAGACAATACAATGGTCAGGATATCTATGGGTAATTAGAGGCTGTAAATAAAAGGATAGACAATGCAATGGTCAAGATACCAAAGGGTAAATAGAGGCTGTAAATAGAAGGATAGACAATGCAGTGATCAAGATATCAAAGGGTAATTAGAGGCTGTAAATAGAAGGATAGACAATGCAATGGTCAAGATACCTAAGGGTATTTATAGGCTGTCAATTGAAGCATAGACAATGCAATAGTCAAGATAACTAAGGTAAATTGGAGGCTGTAAATAGAAGGATAGACAATACAATGGTCAAGATATCTAAGGGTAATTAGAGGCTGTAAATAGAAGGATAGACAATGCAATGGTCTAGATACCAAAGGGTAATTAGAGGCTGTAAATAGAAGGATAGACAATGCAATGGTCAAGATACCTAAGGGTAATTAGAGGCTGTAAATAGAAGGATAGACAATGCAGTGATCAAGATATCAAAGAGTAATTAGAGGCTGTAAATAGAAGGATAGACAATGCAATAGTCAAGATTCCTAAGGGTAATTAGAGGCTGTAAATAGAAGGATAGTCAATGCAGTGATCAAGATATCTAAGAGTAATTAGAGGCTGTGAATAGAAGGAAAGACAATGCAATGGTCAAGATACCTAAGGGTAATTAGAGGCTGTAAATAGAAGGATAGACAATGCAATGGTCATGATACCTAAGTGTAATTAGAGGCTGTAAATAGAAGGATAGACAATGCAGTGATCAAGATATCTAAGGGTAATTAGAGGCTGTAAATAGAAGGATAGACAATGCAATGGTCTAGATACCAAAGGGTAATTAGAGGATGTAAATAGAAGGATAGACAATACAATGGTCAAGATACCTAAGGGTAATTAGAGGCTGTAAATAGAAGGATAGACAATGCAATGGTCAAGATACCAAAGGGTAATTATAGGCTGTAAATAGAAGGATAGACAATGCAATGGTCAAGATACCAAAGGGTAATTAGAGGCTGTAAATAGAAGGATAGACAATGCAATGGTCAAGATACCTAAGGGTAATTAGAGGCTGTAAATAGAAGGATAGACAATGCAGTGATCAAGATAGCTAAGAGTAATTAGAGGCTGTAAATAGAAGGAAAGACAATGCAATGGTCATGATACCTAAGGGTAATTAGAGGCTGTAAATAGAAGGATAGACAATGCAATGGCCATGATACCTAAGTGTAATTAGTGGCTGTAAATAGAAGGATAGACAATGCAGTGATCAAGATAGCTAAGGGTAATTAGAGGCTGTAAATAGAAGTATAGACAATGCAATAGTCAAGATACCTAAGGCTACCTAGAAGCTGTAAATAGAAGGATAGAAAATACAATGGTCAAGATACCTAAGGGTAATTAGAGGCTGTAAATAAAAGGATAGACAGTGCAATGGTCAAGATACCAAAGGGTAATTAGATGCTGTAAATAGAAGGATAGATAATGCAATGGCCAAGATACCTAAGGGTAATTAGAGGCTGTAAATAGAAGGATAGACAATGCAATGGTCAAGATACCTAATGGTAATTAGAGGCTGTAAATAGAAAGATAGACAATGCAATGATCAAGATACCTAAGGATAATTAGAGGCTGTAAATTGAAGCATAGACAATGCAATAGTCAAGATACCTAAGGTTAATTAGAGGTTGTAAATAGAAGGATAGACAATACAATGGACAGGATATCTAAGGGTAAATAGAGGCTGTAAATAGAAAGATAGACAATGCAATGGTCAAGATACCAAAGGGTAATTAGAGGCTGTAAATAGAAGGATAGACAATGCAATAGTCAAGATACCTAAGGGTAATTAGAGGCTGTAAATAGAAGGATAGACAATGAAGTGATCAAGATATCTAAGGGTAATTAGAGGCTGTAAATAGAAGGATAGACAATGCAATAGTCAAGATTCCTAAGGGTAACTAGAGGCTGTAAATAGAAGGATAGACAATACAATGGTCAAGATACCTAAGAGTAATTAGAGGCTGTAAATAAAAGGATAGACAATGCAATGGTCAAGATACCAAAGGGTAAATAGAGGCTGTAAATAGAAGGATAGACAATGCAGTGATCAAGATATCTAAGGGTAATTAGAGGCTGTAAATAGAAGGATAGACAATGAAGTGATCAAGATATGTAATGGTAATTAGAGGCTGTAAATAGAAGGATAGACAATGCAATAATCAAGATACCTAAGGGTAATTAGAGGCTGTAAAACGAAGGATAGACAATACAATGGTCAGGATATCTATGGGTAATTAGAGGCTGTAAATAAAAGGATAGACAATGCAATGGTCAAGATACCAAAGGGTAAATAGAGGCTGTAAATAGAAGGATAGACAATGCAGTGATCAAGATATCTAAGGGTAATTAGAGGCTGTAAATAGAAGGATAGACAATGCAATGGTCAAGATACCTAAGGGTATTTATAGGCTGTCAATTGAAGCATAGACAATGCAATAGTCAAGATACCTAAGGTACATTGGAGGCTGTAAATAGAAGGATAGACAATACAATGGTCAAGATATCTAAGGGTAATTAGAGGCTGTAAATAGAAGGATAGACAATGCAATGGTCTAGATACCAAAGGGTAATTAGAGGCTGTAAATAGAAGGATAGACAATGCAATGGTCAAGATACCTAAGGGTAATTAGAGGCTGTAAATAGAAGGATAGACAATGCAGTGATCAAGATATCAAAGAGTAATTAGAGGCTGTAAATAGAAGGATAGACAATGCAATAGTCAAGATTCCTAAGGGTAATTAGAGGCTGTAAATAGAAGGATAGACAATGCAGTGATCAAGATATCTAAGAGTAATTAGAGGCTGTAAATAGAAGGAAAGACAATGCAATGGTCAAGATACCTAAGGGTAATTAGAGGCTGTAAATAGAAGGATAGACAATGCAATGGTCATGATACCTAAGTGTAATTAGAGGCTGTAAATAGAAGGATAGACAATGCAGTGATCAAGATATCTAAGGGTAATTAGAGGCTGTAAATAGAAGGATAGACAATGCAGTGATCAAGATATCTAAGGGTAATTAGGGGCTGTAAATAGAAGGATAGAAAATACAATGGTCAAGATACCTAAGGGTAATTAGAGGCTGTAAATAAAAGGATAGACAGTGCAATGGTCAAGATACCAAAGGGTAATTAGATGCTGTAAATAGAAGGATAGATAATGCAATGGCCAAGATACCTAAGGGTAATTAGAGGCTGTAAATAGAAGGATAGACAATGCAATGGTCAAGATACCTAATGGTAATTAGAGGCTGTAAATAGAAAGATAGACAATGCAATGATCAAGATACCTAAGGATAATTAGAGGCTGTAAATTGAAGCATAGACAATGCAATAGTCAAGATACCTAAGGTTAATTAGAGGCTGTAAATAGAAGGATAGACAATACAATGGTCAAGATATCTAAGGGTAAATAGAGGCTGTAAATAGAAAGATAGACAATGCAATGGTCAAGATACCAAAGGGTAATTAGAGGCTGTAAATAGAAGGATAGACAATGCAATAGTCAAGATACCTAAGGGTAATTAGAGGCTGTAAATAGAAGGATAGACAATGAAGTGATCAAGATATCTAAGGGTAATTAGAGGCTGTAAATAGAATGATAGACAATGCAATAGTCAAGATTCCTAAGGGTAACTAGAGTCTATAAATAGAAGGATAGACAATACAATGGTCAAGATATCTAAGGGTAATTAGAGGCTGTAAATAGAAGGATAGACAATGCAATGGTCAAGATACCTAAGGGTATTAATAGGCTGTCAATTGAAGCATAGACAATGCAATAGTCAAGATACCTAAGGTTAATTGGAGGCTGTAAATAGAAGGATAGACAATACAATGGTCAAGATACCTAAGGGTAATTAGAGGCTGTAAATAGAAGGATAGACAATGCAATGGTCAAGATACCTAAGGGTAATTAGAGGCTGTAAATAGAAGGATAGACAACGCAATGGTCAAGATACCTAAGGGTAATTAGAGGCTGTAAATAGAAGGATAGACAATGCAGTGATCAAGATATCTAAGGGTAATTAGAGGCTGTAAATAGAAGGATAGACAATGCAATAGTCAAGATTCCAAAGGGTAATTAGAGGCTGTAAATAGAAGGATAGACAATGCAATGGTCAAGATACCTAAGAGTAATTAGAGGCTGTAAATAAAAGGATAGACAATGCAATGGTCAAGATACCAAAGGGTAAATAGAGGCTGTAAATAGAAGGATAGATAATGCAATGGTCAAGATACCAAAGGGTAATTAGAGGCTGTAAATAGAAGGAAAGACAATGCAATGGTCAAGATACCAAAGGGTAATTAGAGGCTGTGAATAGAAGGATAGACAATGCAAAGGTCAAGATACCTAAGGGTAATTAGAGGCTGTAAATAGAAGGAAAGACAATGCAATGGTCATGATACCTAAGGGTAATTAGAGGCTGTAAATAGAAGGATAGACAATGCAATGGCCATGATACCTAAGTGTAATTAGTGGCTGTAAATAGAAGGATAGACAATGCAGTGATCAAGATAGCTAAGGGTAATTAGAGGCTGTAAATAGAAGTATAGACAATGCAATAGTCAAGATACCTAAGGCTACCTAGAAGCTGTAAATAGAAGGATAGAAAATACAATGGTCAAGATACCTAAGGGTAATTAGAGGCTGTAAATAAAAGGATAGACAGTGCAATGGTCAAGATACCAAAGGGTAATTAGATGCTGTAAATAGAAGGATAGATAATGCAATGGCCAAGATACCTAAGGGTAATTAGAGGCTGTAAATAGAAGGATAGACAATGCAATGGTCAAGATACCTAATGGTAATTAGAGGCTGTAAATAGAAAGATAGACAATGCAATGATCAAGATACCTAAGGATAATTAGAGGCTGTAAATTGAAGCATAGACAATGCAATAGTCAAGATACCTAAGGTTAATTAGAGGTTGTAAATAGAAGGATAGACAATACAATGGACAGGATATCTAAGGGTAAATAGAGGCTGTAAATAGAAAGATAGACAATGCAATGGTCAAGATACCAAAGGGTAATTAGAGGCTGTAAATAGAAGGATAGACAATGCAATAGTCAAGATACCTAAGGGTAATTAGAGGCTGTAAATAGAAGGATAGACAATGAAGTGATCAAGATATCTAAGGGTAATTAGAGGCTGTAAATAGAAGGATAGACAATGCAATAGTCAAGATTCCTAAGGGTAACTAGAGGCTGTAAATAGAAGGATAGACAATACAATGGTCAAGATACCTAAGAGTAATTAGAGGCTGTAAATAAAAGGATAGACAATGCAATGGTCAAGATACCAAAGGGTAAATAGAGGCTGTAAATAGAAGGATAGACAATGCAGTGATCAAGATATCTAAGGGTAATTAGAGGCTGTAAATAGAAGGATAGACAATGAAGTGATCAAGATATGTAATGGTAATTAGAGGCTGTAAATAGAAGGATAGACAATGCAATAATCAAGATACCTAAGGGTAATTAGAGGCTGTAAAACGAAGGATAGACAATACAATGGTCAGGATATCTATGGGTAATTAGAGGCTGTAAATAAAAGGATAGACAATGCAATGGTCAAGATACCAAAGGGTAAATAGAGGCTGTAAATAGAAGGATAGACAATGCAGTGATCAAGATATCTAAGGGTAATTAGAGGCTGTAAATAGAAGGATAGACAATGCAATGGTCAAGATACCTAAGGGTATTTATAGGCTGTCAATTGAAGCATAGACAATGCAATAGTCAAGATACCTAAGGTACATTGGAGGCTGTAAATAGAAGGATAGACAATACAATGGTCAAGATATCTAAGGGTAATTAGAGGCTGTAAATAGAAGGATAGACAATGCAATGGTCTAGATACCAAAGGGTAATTAGAGGCTGTAAATAGAAGGATAGACAATGCAATGGTCAAGATACCTAAGGGTAATTAGAGGCTGTAAATAGAAGGATAGACAATGCAGTGATCAAGATATCAAAGAGTAATTAGAGGCTGTAAATAGAAGGATAGACAATGCAATAGTCAAGATTCTTAAGGGTAATTAGAGGCTGTAAATAGAAGGATAGACAATGCAGTGATCAAGATATCTAAGAGTAATTAGAGGCTGTAAATAGAAGGAAAGACAATGCAATGGTCAAGATACCTAAGGGTAATTAGAGGCTGTAAATAGAAGGATAGACAATGCAATGGTCATGATACCTAAGTGTAATTAGAGGCTGTAAATAGAAGGATAGACAATGCAGTGATCAAGATATCTAAGGGTAATTAGAGGCTGTAAATAGAAGGATAGACAATGCAGTGATCAAGATATCTAAGGGTAATTAGGGGCTGTAAATAGAAGGATAGAAAATACAATGGTCAAGATACCTAAGGGTAATTAGAGGCTGTAAATAAAAGGATAGACAGTGCAATGGTCAAGATACCAAAGGGTAATTAGATGCTGTAAATAGAAGGATAGATAATGCAATGGCCAAGATACCTAAGGGTAATTAGAGGCTGTAAATAGAAGGATAGACAATGCAATGGTCAAGATACCTAATGGTAATTAGAGGCTGTAAATAGAAAGATAGACAATGCAATGATCAAGATACCTAAGGATAATTAGAGGCTGTAAATTGAAGCATAGACAATGCAATAGTCAAGATACCTAAGGTTAATTAGAGGCTGTAAATAGAAGGATAGACAATACAATGGTCAAGATATCTAAGGGTAAATAGAGGCTGTAAATAGAAAGATAGACAATGCAATGGTCAAGATACCAAAGGGTAATTAGAGGCTGTAAATAGAAGGATAGACAATGCAATAGTCAAGATACCTAAGGGTAATTAGAGGCTGTAAATAGAAGGATAGACAATGAAGTGATCAAGATATCTAAGGGTAATTAGAGGCTGTAAATAGAATGATAGACAATGCAATAGTCAAGATTCCTAAGGGTAACTAGAGTCTATAAATAGAAGGATAGACAATACAATGGTCAAGATATCTAAGGGTAATTAGAGGCTGTAAATAGAAGGATAGACAATGCAATGGTCAAGATACCTAAGGGTATTTATAGGCTGTCAATTGAAGCATAGACAATGCAATAGTCAAGATACCTAAGGTTAATTGGAGGCTGTAAATAGAAGGATAGACAATACAATGGTCAAGATACCTAAGGGTAATTAGAGGCTGTAAATAGAAGGATAGACAATGAAGTGATCAAGATATCTAAGGGTAATTAGAGGCTGTAAATAGAAGGATAGACAATGCAATAGTCAAGATTCCTAAGGGTAACTAGAGGCTGTAAATAGAAGGATAGACAATACAATGGTCAAGATACCTAAGAGTAATTAGAGGCTGTAAATAAAAGGATAGACAATGCAATGGTCAAGATACCAAAGGGTAAATAGAGGCTGTAAATAGAAGGATAGACAATGCAGTGATCAAGATATCTAAGGGTAATTAGAGGCTGTAAATAGAAGGATAGACAATGAAGTGATCAAGATATGTAATGGTAATTAGAGGCTGTAAATAGAAGGATAGACAATGCAATAATCAAGATACCTAAGGGTAATTAGAGGCTGTAAAACGAAGGATAGACAATACAATGGGCAGGATATCTATGGGTAATTAGAGGCTGTAAATAAAAGGATAGACAATGCAATGGTCAAGATACCAAAGGGTAAATAGAGGCTGTAAATAGAAGGATAGACAATGCAGTGATCAAGATATCTAAGGGTAATTAGAGGCTGTAAATAGAAGGATAGACAATGCAATGGTCAAGATACCTAAGGGTATTTATAGGCTGTCAATTGAAGCATAGACAATGCAATAGTCAAGATACCTAAGGTACATTGGAGGCTGTAAATAGAAGGATAGACAATACAATGGTCAAGATATCTAAGGGTAATTAGAGGCTGTAAATAGAAGGATAGACAATGCAATGGTCTAGATACCAAAGGGTAATTAGAGGCTGTAAATAGAAGGATAGACAATGCAATGGTCAAGATACCTAAGGGTAATTAGAGGCTGTAAATAGAAGGATAGACAATGCAGTGATCAAGATATCAAAGAGTAATTAGAGGCTGTAAATAGAAGGATAGACAATGCAATAGTCAAGATTCCTAAGGGTAATTAGAGGCTGTAAATAGAAGGATAGACAATGCAGTGATCAAGATATCTAAGAGTAATTAGAGGCTGTAAATAGAAGGAAAGACAATGCAATGGTCAAGATACCTAAGGGTAATTAGAGGCTGTAAATAGAAGGATAGACAATGCAATGGTCATGATACCTAAGTGTAATTAGAGGCTGTAAATAGAAGGATAGACAATGCAGTGATCAAGATATCTAAGGGTAATTAGAGGCTGTAAATAGAAGGATAGACAATGCAGTGATCAAGATATCTAAGGGTAATTAGGGGCTGTAAATAGAAGGATAGAAAATACAATGGTCAAGATACCTAAGGGTAATTAGAGGCTGTAAATAAAAGGATAGACAGTGCAATGGTCAAGATACCAAAGGGTAATTAGATGCTGTAAATAGAAGGATAGATAATGCAATGGCCAAGATACCTAAGGGTAATTAGAGGCTGTAAATAGAAGGATAGACAATGCAATGGTCAAGATACCTAATGGTAATTAGAGGCTTTAAATAGAAAGATAGACAATGCAATGATCAAGATACCTAAGGATAATTAGAGGCTGTAAATTGAAGCATAGACAATGCAATAGTCAAGATACCTAAGGTTAATTAGAGGCTGTAAATAGAAGGATAGACAATACAATGGTCAAGATATCTAAGGGTAAATAGAGGCTGTAAATAGAAAGATAGACAATGCAATGGTCAAGATACCAAAGGGTAATTAGAGGCTGTAAATAGAAGGATAGACAATGCAATAGTCAAGATACCTAAGGGTAATTAGAGGCTGTAAATAGAAGGATAGACAATGAAGTGATCAAGATATCTAAGGGTAATTAGAGGCTGTAAATAGAATGATAGACAATGCAATAGTCAAGATTCCTAAGGGTAACTAGAGTCTATAAATAGAAGGATAGACAATACAATGGTCAAGATATCTAAGGGTAATTAGAGGCTGTAAATAGAAGGATAGACAATGCAATGGTCAAGATACCTAAGGGTATTTATAGGCTGTCAATTGAAGCATAGACAATGCAATAGTCAAGATACCTAAGGTTAATTGGAGGCTGTAAATAGAAGGATAGACAATACAATGGTCAAGATACCTAAGGGTAATTAGAGGCTGTAAATAGAAGGATAGACAATGCAATGGTCAAGATACCTAAGGGTAATTAGAGGCTGTAAATAGAAGGATAGACAACGCAATGGTCAAGATACCTAAGGGTAATTAGAGGCTGTAAATAGAAGGATAGACAATGCAGTGATCAAGATATCTAAGGGTAATTAGAGGCTGTAAATAGAAGGATAGACAATGCAATAGTCAAGATTCCAAAGGGTAATTAGAGGCTGTAAATAGAAGGATAGACAATGCAATGGTCAAGATACCTAAGAGTAATTAGAGGCTGTAAATAAAAGGATAGACAATGCAATGGTCAAGATACCAAAGGGTAAATAGAGGCTGTAAATAGAAGGATAGATAATGCAATGGTCAAGATACCAAAGGGTAATTAGAGGCTGTAAATAGAAGGAAAGACAATGCAATGGTCAAGATACCAAAGGGTAATTAGAGGCTGTGAATAGAAGGATAGACAATGCAAAGGTCAAGATACCTAAGGGTAATTAGAGGCTGTAAATAGAAGGAAAGACAATGCAATGGTCATGATACCTAAGGGTAATTAGAGGCTGTAAATAGAAGGATAGACAATGCAATGGCCATGATACCTAAGTGTAATTAGTGGCTGTAAATAGAAGGATAGACAATGCAGTGATCAAGATAGCTAAGGGTAATTAGAGGCTGTAAATAGAAGTATAGACAATGCAATAGTCAAGATACCTAAGGCTACCTAGAAGCTGTAAATAGAAGGATAGAAAATACAATGGTCAAGATACCTAAGGGTAATTAGAGGCTGTAAATAAAAGGATAGACAGTGCAATGGTCAAGATACCAAAGGGTAATTAGATGCTGTAAATAGAAGGATAGATAATGCAATGGCCAAGATACCTAAGGGTAATTAGAGGCTGTAAATAGAAGGATAGACAATGCAATGGTCAAGATACCTAATGGTAATTAGAGGCTGTAAATAGAAAGATAGACAATGCAATGATCAAGATACCTAAGGATAATTAGAGGCTGTAAATTGAAGCATAGACAATGCAATAGTCAAGATACCTAAGGTTAATTAGAGGTTGTAAATAGAAGGATAGACAATACAATGGACAGGATATCTAAGGGTAAATAGAGGCTGTAAATAGAAAGATAGACAATGCAATGGTCAAGATACCAAAGGGTAATTAGAGGCTGTAAATAGAAGGATAGACAATGCAATAGTCAAGATACCTAAGGGTAATTAGAGGCTGTAAATAGAAGGATAGACAATGAAGTGATCAAGATATCTAAGGGTAATTAGAGGCTGTAAATAGAAGGATAGACAATGCAATAGTCAAGATTCCTAAGGGTAACTAGAGGCTGTAAATAGAAGGATAGACAATACAATGGTCAAGATACCTAAGAGTAATTAGAGGCTGTAAATAAAAGGATAGACAATGCAATGGTCAAGATACCAAAGGGTAAATAGAGGCTGTAAATAGAAGGATAGACAATGAAGTGATCAAGATATCTAAGGGTAATTAGAGGCTGTAAATAGAAGGATAGACAATGAAGTGATCAAGATATGTAATGGTAATTAGAGGCTGTAAATAGAAGGATAGACAATGCAATAATCAAGATACCTAAGGGTAATTAGAGGCTGTAAAACGAAGGATAGACAATACAATGGTCAGGATATCTATGGGTAATTAGAGGCTGTAAATAAAAGGATAGACAATGCAATGGTCAAGATACCAAAGGGTAAATAGAGGCTGTAAATAGAAGGATAGACAATGCAGTGATCAAGATATCTAAGGGTAATTAGAGGCTGTAAATAGAAGGATAGACAATGCAATGGTCAAGATACCTAAGGGTATTTATAGGCTGTCAATTGAAGCATAGACAATGCAATAGTCAAGATACCTAAGGTACATTGGAGGCTGTAAATAGAAGGATAGACAATACAATGGTCAAGATATCTAAGGGTAATTAGAGGCTGTAAATAGAAGGATAGACAATGCAATGGTCTAGATACCAAAGGGTAATTAGAGGCTGTAAATAGAAGGATAGACAATGCAATGGTCAAGATACCTAAGGGTAATTAGAGGCTGTAAATAGAAGGATAGACAATGCAGTGATCAAGATATCAAAGAGTAATTAGAGGCTGTAAATAGAAGGATAGACAATGCAATAGTCAAGATTCCTAAGGGTAATTAGAGGCTGTAAATAGAAGGATAGACAATGCAGTGATCAAGATATCTAAGAGTAATTAGAGGCTGTAAATAGAAGGATAGACAATGCAATGGTCAAGATACCTAAGGGTAATTAGAGGCTGTAAATAGAAGGATAGACAATGCAATGGTCATGATACCTAAGTGTAATTAGAGGCTGTAAATAGAAGGATAGACAATGCAGTGATCAAGATATCTAAGGGTAATTAGAGGCTGTAAATAGAAGGATAGACAATGCAGTGATCAAGATATCTAAGGGTAATTAGGGGCTGTAAATAGAAGGATAGAAAATACAATGGTCAAGATACCTAAGGGTAATTAGAGGCTGTAAATAAAAGGATAGACAGTGCAATGGTCAAGATACCAAAGGGTAATTAGATGCTGTAAATAGAAGGATAGATAATGCAATGGCCAAGATACCTAAGGGTAATTAGAGGCTGTAAATAGAAGGATAGACAATGCAATGGTCAAGATACCTAATGGTAATTAGAGGCTGTAAATAGAAAGATAGACAATGCAATGATCAAGATACCTAAGGATAATTAGAGGCTGTAAATTGAAGCATAGACAATGCAATAGTCAAGATACCTAAGGTTAATTAGAGGCTGTAAATAGAAGGATAGACAATACAATGGTCAAGATATCTAAGGGTAAATAGAGGCTGTAAATAGAAAGATAGACAATGCAATGGTCAAGATACCAAAGGGTAATTAGAGGCTGTAAATAGAAGGATAGACAATGCAATAGTCAAGATACCTAAGGGTAATTAGAGGCTGTAAATAGAAGGATAGACAATGAAGTGATCAAGATATCTAAGGGTAATTAGAGGCTGTAAATAGAATGATAGACAATGCAATAGTCAAGATTCCTAAGGGTAACTAGAGGCTATAAATAGAAGGATAGACAATACAATGGTCAAGATATCTAAGGCTAATTAGAGGCTGTAAATAGAAGGATAGACAATGCAATGGTCAAGATACCTAAGGGTATTTATAGGCTGTCAATTGAAGCATAGACAATGCAATAGTCAAGATACCTAAGGTTAATTGGAGGCTGTAAATAGAAGGATAGACAATACAATGGTCAAGATACCTAAGGGTAATTAGAGGCTGTAAATAGAAGGATAGACAATGCAATGGTCAAGATACCTAAGGGTAATTAGAGGCTGTAAATAGAAGGATAGACAACGCAATGGTCAAGATACCTAAGGGTAATTAGAGGCTGTAAATAGAAGGATAAACAATGCAGTGATCAAGATATCTAAGGGTAATTAGAGGCTGTAAATAGAAGGATAGACAATGCAATAGTAAAGATTCCTAAGGGTAATTAGAGGCTGTAAATAGAAGGATAGACAATGCAATGGTCAAGATACCTAAGAGTAATTAGAGGCTGTAAATAAAAGGATAGACAATGCAATGGTCAAGATACCAAAGGGTAAATAGAGGCTGTAAATAGAAGGATAGATAATGCAATGGTCAAGATACCTAAGGGTAATTAGAGGCTGTAAATAGAAGGAAAGACAATGCAATGGTCAAGATACCAAAGGGTAATTAGAGGCTGTGAATAGAAGGATAGACAATGCAAAGGTCAAGATACCTAAGGGTAATTAGAGGCTGTAAATAGAAGGAAAGACAATGCAATGGTCATGATACCTAAGGGTAATTAGAGGCTGTAAATAGAAGGATAGACAATGCAATGGCCATGATACCTAAGTGTAATTAGTGGCTGTAAATAGAAGGATAGACAATGCAGTGATCAAGATAGCTAAGGGTAATTAGAGGCTGTAAATAGAAGTATAGACAATGCAATAGTCAAGATACCTAAGGCTACCTAGAAGCTGTAAATAGAAGGATAGAAAATACAATGGTCAAGATACCTAAGGGTAATTAGAGGCTGTAAATAAAAGGATAGACAGTGCAATGGTCAAGATACCAAAGGGTAATTAGATGCTGTAAATAGAAGGATAGATAATGCAATGGCCAAGATACCTAAGGGTAATTAGAGGCTGTAAATAGAAGGATAGACAATGCAATGGTCAAGATACCTAATGGTAATTAGAGGCTGTAAATAGAAAGATAGACAATGCAATGATCAAGATACCTAAGGATAATTAGAGGCTGTAAATTGAAGCATAGACAATGCAATAGTCAAGATACCTAAGGTTAATTAGAGGTTGTAAATAGAAGGATAGACAATACAATGGACAGGATATCTAAGGGTAAATAGAGGCTGTAAATAGAAAGATAGACAATGCAATGGTCAAGATACCAAAGGGTAATTAGAGGCTGTAAATAGAAGGATAGACAATGCAATAGTCAAGATACCTAAGGGTAATTAGAGGCTGTAAATAGAAGGATAGACAATGAAGTGATCAAGATATCTAAGGGTAATTAGAGGCTGTAAATAGAAGGATAGACAATGCAATAGTCAAGATTCCTAAGGGTAACTAGAGGCTGTAAATAGAAGGATAGACAATACAATGGTCAAGATACCTAAGAGTAATTAGAGGCTGTAAATAAAAGGATAGACAATGCAATGGTCAAGATACCAAAGGGTAAATAGAGGCTGTAAATAGAAGGATAGACAATGCAGTGATCAAGATATCTAAGGGTAATTAGAGGCTGTAAATAGAAGGATAGACAATGAAGTGATCAAGATATGTAATGGTAATTAGAGGCTGTAAATAGAAGGATAGACAATGCAATAATCAAGATACCTAAGGGTAATTAGAGGCTGTAAAACGAAGGATAGACAATACAATGGTCAGGATATCTATGGGTAATTAGAGGCTGTAAATAAAAGGATAGACAATGCAATGGTCAAGATACCAAAGGGTAAATAGAGGCTGTAAATAGAAGGATAGACAATGCAGTGATCAAGATATCTAAGGGTAATTAGAGGCTGTAAATAGAAGGATAGACAATGCAATGGTCAAGATACCTAAGGGTATTTATAGGCTGTCAATTGAAGCATAGACAATGCAATAGTCAAGATACCTAAGGTACATTGGAGGCTGTAAATAGAAGGATAGACAATACAATGGTCAAGATATCTAAGGGTAATTAGAGGCTGTAAATAGAAGGATAGACAATGCAATGGTCTAGATACCAAAGGGTAATTAGAGGCTGTAAATAGAAGGATAGACAATGCAATGGTCAAGATACCTAAGGGTAATTAGAGGCTGTAAATAGAAGGATAGACAATGCAGTGATCAAGATATCAAAGAGTAATTAGAGGCTGTAAATAGAAGGATAGACAATGCAATAGTCAAGATTCCTAAGGGTAATTAGAGGCTGTAAATAGAAGGATAGACAATGCAGTGATCAAGATATCTAAGAGTAATTAGAGGCTGTAAATAGAAGGAAAGACAATGCAATGGTCAAGATACCTAAGGGTAATTAGAGGCTGTAAATAGAAGGATAGACAATGCAATGGTCATGATACCTAAGTGTAATTAGAGGCTGTAAATAGAAGGATAGACAATGCAGTGATCAAGATATCTAAGGGTAATTAGAGGCTGTAAATAGAAGGATAGACAATGCAGTGATCAAGATATCTAAGGGTAATTAGGGGCTGTAAATAGAAGGATAGAAAATACAATGGTCAAGATACCTAAGGGTAATTAGAGGCTGTAAATAAAAGGATAGACAGTGCAATGGTCAAGATACCAAAGGGTAATTAGATGCTGTAAATAGAAGGATAGATAATGCAATGGCCAAGATACCTAAGGGTAATTAGAGGCTGTAAATAGAAGGATAGACAATGCAATGGTCAAGATACCTAATGGTAATTAGAGGCTGTAAATAGAAAGATAGACAATGCAATGATCAAGATACCTAAGGATAATTAGAGGCTGTAAATTGAAGCATAGACAATGCAATAGTCAAGATACCTAAGGTTAATTAGAGGCTGTAAATAGAAGGATAGACAATACAATGGTCAAGATATCTAAGGGTAAATAGAGGCTGTAAATAGAAAGATAGACAATGCAATGGTCAAGATACCAAAGGGTAATTAGAGGCTGTAAATAGAAGGATAGACAATGCAATAGTCAAGATACCTAAGGGTAATTAGAGGCTGTAAATAGAAGGATAGACAATGAAGTGATCAAGATATCTAAGGGTAATTAGAGGCTGTAAATAGAATGATAGACAATGCAATAGTCAAGATTCCTAAGGGTAACTAGAGGCTGTAAATAGAAGGATAGACAATACAATGGTCAAGATATCTAAGGGTAATTAGAGGCTGTAAATAGAAGGATAGACAATGCAATGGTCAAGATACCTAAGGGTATTTATAGGCTGTCAATTGAAGCATAGACAATGCAATAGTCAAGATACCTAAGGTTAATTGGAGGCTGTAAATAGAAGGATAGACAATACAATGGTCAAGATACCTAAGGGTAATTAGAGGCTGTAAATAGAAGGATAGACAATGCAATGGTCAAGATACCTAAGGGTAATTAGAGGCTGTAAATAGAAGGATAGACAACGCAATGGTCAAGATACCTAAGGGTAATTAGAGGCTGTAAATAGAAGGATAGACAATGCAGTGATCAAGATATCTAAGGGTAATTAGAGGCTGTAAATAGAAGGATAGACAATGCAATAGTCAAGATTCCTAAGGGTAATTAGAGGCTGTAAATAGAAGGATAGACAATGCAATGGTCAAGATACCTAAGAGTAATTAGAGGCTGTAAATAAAAGGATAGACAATGCAATGGTCAAGATACCAAAGGGTAAATAGAGGCTGTAAATAGAAGGATAGATAATGCAATGGTCAAGATACCTAAGGGTAATTAGAGGCTGTAAATAGAAGGAAAGACAATGCAATGGTCAAGATACCAAAGGGTAATTAGAGGCTGTGAATAGAAGGATAGACAATGCAAAGGTCAAGATACCAAAGGGTAATTAGAGTCTGTAAATAGAAGGATAGACAATGCAATGGTCAAGATACCAAAGGGTAATTAGAGGCTGTAAATAGAAGCAGAGACAATGCAATGGTCAAGATACCTAAGGGTAATTAGAGGCTGTAAATAGAAGAATAGACAATGCAATGGTCAAGATACCTAAGGGTAATTAGAGGCTGTAAATTGAAACATAGACAATGCAATAGTCAAGATACCTAAGGTTAATTAGAGGCTGTAAATAGAAGGATAGATAATACAATGGTCAAGATACCTAAGGGTAATTAGAGGCTGTAAATAGAAGGATAGACAATGCAATGGTCAAGATACCAAAGGGTAATTATAGGCTGTAAATAGAAGGATAGACAATGCAATGGTCAAGATACCAAAGGGTAATTAGAGGCTGTAAATAGAAGGATAGACAATGCAATAGTCAAGATACCAAAGGGTAATTAGAGGCTGTAAATAGAAGTATAGACAATGCAGTGATCAAGATATCTAAGGGTAATTAGAGGCTGTAAATAGAAGGATAGACAATGCAATGGTCATGATACCTAAGGGTAATTAGAGGCTGTAAATAGAAGGATAGACAATGCAATGGTCATGATACCTAAGTGTAATTAGAGGCTGTAAATAGAAAGATAGACAATGCGGTGATCAAGATACCTAAGGGTAATTAGAGGCTGTAAATTGAAGCATAGACAATGCAATAGTCAAGATACCTAAGGTTAATTAGAGTCTGTAAATAGATGGATAGACAATACAATGGTCAAGATATCTAAGGGTAACTAGAGGCTGTAAATAGAAGGATAGACAATGCAATGGTCAAGATACCAAAGGGTAATTAGAGGCTGTAAATAGAAGGATAGACAATGCAGTGATCAAGATATCTAAGGGTAATTAGAGGCTGTAAATAGAAGGATAGACAATGCAATAGTCAAGATTCCTAAGGGTAACTAGAGGCTGTAAATAGAAGGATAGACAATACAATGGTCAAGATACCTAAGAGTAATTAGAGGCTCTAAATAAAAGGATAGACAATGCAATGGTCAAGATACCAAAGGGTAAATAGAGGCTGTAAATAGAAGGATAGATAATGCAATGGTCAAGATACCTAAGGGTAATTAGAGGCTGTAAATAGAAGGATAGACAATGCAAAGGTCAAGATACCAAAGGGTAATTAGAGGCTGTAAATAGAAGGATAGACAATGCAATGGTCAAGATACCTAAGGGTAATTAGAGGCTGTAAATAGAAGGAGAGACAATGCAATAGTCAAGATACCTAAGGGTAATTAGAGGCTGTAAATAGAAGGATAGACAATGCAGTGATCAAGATATCTAAGAGTAATTAGAGGCTGTAAATAGAAGGATAGACAATGCAATGGTCAAGATACCAAAGGGTAATTA
Source organism: Bathymodiolus brooksi (assembly GCA_963680875.1). Classification (NCBI taxonomy): domain Eukaryota; kingdom Metazoa; phylum Mollusca; class Bivalvia; order Mytilida; family Modiolidae; genus Bathymodiolus; species Bathymodiolus brooksi. The sequence continues at coordinate 43,219,984 of OY804585.1, read as the reverse complement.
GAGGCTGTAAATTGAAGCATAGACAATACAATAGTCACGATACCTAAGGTTAATTAGAGGCTGTAAATAGAAGGATAGACAATACAATGGTCAAGATACCTAAAAGTAATTAGAGGCTGTAAATAGAAGGATAGACAATGCAATGGTCAAGATACCAAAGGGTAATTAGAGGCTGTAAATAGAAGGATAGACAATGCAATGGTCAAGATACCAAAGGGTAACTAGAAGCTGTAAATAGAAGGATAGAAAATACAATGGTCAAGATGCCTAAGGGTAATTAGATGCTGTAAATAAAAGGATAGACAATGCAATGGTCAAGATACCAAAGGGTAATTAGATGCTGTAAACAAAAGGATAGACAATGCAATGGTCAAGATACCAAAGGGTAATTAGTTGCTGTAAATAGAAGCATAGATAATGCAATGGTCAAAATACCTAAGGGTAATTAGAGGCTGTAAATAGAAGGATAGACAATGCAATGATCAAGATACCTAAGGGTAATTAGAGGCTGTAAATAGAATGATAGACAATGCAATAGGCAAGATACCTAAGAGTAACTAGAACCTGTAAATAGAAGGATAGACAATACAATGGTCAAGATACCTAAGGGTAATTAGAGGCTGTAAATAAAAGGATAGACAATGCAATGGTCAAGATACCAAAGGGTAATTAGAGGATGTAAATAGAAGGATAGACAATGCAATGGTCAAGATACCAAAGGGTAATTAGAGGCTGTAAATAGAAGGATAGACAATGCAATGGTCAAGATACCTAAGGGTAATTAGAGGCTGCAAATAGAAGGATAGACAACGCAATGGTCAAGATACCTAAGGGTAATTAGAGGCTGTAAATAAAAGTATAGACAATGCAATGGTCAAGATACCAAAGGGTAATTAGAGGCTGCAAATAGAAGGATAGACAACGCAATGGTCAAGATACCAAAGGGTAATTATAGGCTGTAAATAGAAGGATAGACAATGCAATGGTCAAGATACCTAAGGGTAATTAGGGGCTGTAAATAGAAGGATAGACAATGCAGTGGTCAAGATATCTAAGGGTAATTAGAGGCTGTAAATAGAAGGATAGACAATGCAATGGTCATGATACCTAAGGGTAATTAGAGGCTGTAAATAGAAGGATAGACAATGCAATGGTCAAGATACCAAAGGGTAATTAGAGGCTGTAAATAGAAGGATAGACAATGCAATGGTCAAGATACCTAAGGGTAATTAGAGGCTGTAAATAAAAGGATAGACAATGCAGTGATCAAGATATCTAAGGGTAATTAGGGGCTGTAAATAGAAGGATAGAAAATACAATGGTCAAGATACCTAAGGGTAATTAGAGGCTGTAAATAAAAGGATAGACAATGCAATGGTCAAGATACCAAAGGGTAATTAGATGCTGTAAACAAAAGGATAGACAATGCAATGGTCAAGATACCAAAGGGTAATTAGATGCTGTAAATATAAGGATAGATAATGAAATGGTCAAGATACCTAAGGGTAATTAGAGGCTGTTAAAAGAAGGATAGACAATGCAATGGTCAGGATACCAAAGGGTAATTAGAGGCTGTAAATAGAAGGATAGACAATGCAGTGATCAAGATATGTAATGGTAATTAGAGGCTGTAAATAGAAGGATAGACAATGCAATAATCAAGACACCTAAGGGTAATTAGAGGCTGTAAATCGAAGGATAGACAATACAATGGTCAGGATATCTATGGGTAATTAGAGGCTGTAAATAAAAGGATAGACAATGCAATGGTCAAGATACCAAAGGGTAAATAGAGGCTGTAAATAGAAGGATAGACAATGCAGTGATCAAGATATCTAAGGGTAATTAGAGGCTGTAAATAGAAGGATAGACAATGCAATAGTCAAGATTCCTAAGGGTAACTAGAGGCTGTAAATAGAAAGATAGACAATGCAATAGTCAAGATTCCTAAGGGTAACTAGAGGCTGTAAATAGAAGGATAGACAATACAATGGTCAAGATACCTAAGAGTAATTAGAGGCTGTAAATAAAAGGATAGACAATGCAGTGATCAAGATACCAAAGGGTAAATAGAGGCTGTAAATAGAAGGATAGATAATGCAATGGTCAAGATACCTAAGGGTAATTAGAGGCTGTAAATAGAAGGATAGACAATGCAATGGTCAAGATACCAAAGGGTAATTAGAGGCTGTGAATAGAAGGATAGACAATGCAAAGGTCAAGATACCAAAGGGTAATTAGAGGCTGTAAATAGAAGGATAGACAATGCAATGGTCAAGATACCAAAGGGTAATTAGAGGCTGTAAATAGAAGCAGAGACAATACAATGGTCAAGATACCTAAGGGTAATTAGAGGCTGTAAATAGAAGGATAGACAATGCAGTGATCAAGATATCTAAGGATTATTAGAGGTTGTAAATAGAAGGATAGACAATGCAATGGTCAAGATACCTAAGGGTAATTAGAGACTGTAAATTGAAGCATAGACAATGCAATAGTCAAGATACCTAAGGTTAATTAGAGGCTGTAAATAGAAGGATAGACAATGCAATGGTCAAGATACCAAAGGGTAATTATAGGCTGTAAATAGAAGGATAGACAATGCAATGGTCAAGATACCAAAGGGTAATTAGAGGCTGTAAATAGAAGGATAGACAATGCAATAGTCAAGATACCTAAGGGTAATTAGAGGCTGTAAATAGAAGGATAGACAATGCAGTGATCAAGATATCTAAGGGTAATTAGAGGCTGTAAATAGAAGGATAGACAATGCAATGGTCATGATACCTAAGGGTAATTAGAGGCTGTAAATAGAAGGATAGACAATGCAATGGTCATGATACCTAAGTGTAATTAGAGGCTGTAAATAGAAGGATAGACAATGCAGTGATCAAGATACCTAAGGGTAATTAGAGGCTGTAAATAGAAGGATAGACAATGCAATAGTCAAGATACCTAAGGGTAACTAGAAGCTGTAAATAGAAGGATAGACAATGCAATAGTCAAGATACCTAAGGGTAATTAGAGGCTGTAAATAGAAGGATAGACAATGCAATGGTCAAGATACCAAAGGGTAACTAGAAGCTGTAAATAGAAGGATAGAAAATACAATGGTCAAGATACCTAAGGGTAATTAGAGGCTGTAAATAAAAGGATAGACAGTGCAATGGTCAAGATACCAAAGGGTAATTAGAGGCTGTAAATAGAAGGATAGACAATGCAATGGTCAAGATACCAAAGGGTAATTAGATGCTGTAAATAGAAGGATAGATAATGCAATGGCCAAGATACCTAAGGGTAATTAGAGGCTGTAAATAGAAGGATAGACAATGCAATGGTCAAGATACCTAAGGGTAATTAGAGGCTGTAAATAGAAAGATAGACAATGCAGTGATCAAGATACCTAAGGGTAATTAGAGGCTGTAAATAAAAGGATAGACAATGCAATGGTCAAGATACCAAAGGGTAAATAGAGGCTGTAAATAGAAGGATAGATAATGCAATGGTCAAGATACCAAAGGGTAATTAGAGGCTGTGAATAGAAGGATAGACAATGCAAAGGTCAAGATACCAAAGGGTAATTAGAGGCTGTAAATAGAAGGATAGACAATGCAATGGTCAAGATACCAAAGGGTAATTAGAGGCTGTAAATAGAAGGATAGACAATGCAATGGTCAAGATACCTAAGGGTAATTAGAGGCTGTAAATAGAAGAATAGACAATGCAATGGTCAAGATACCTACGGGTAATTAGAGGCTGTAAATTGAAACATAGACAATTCCATAGTCAAGATACCTAAGGTTAATTAGAGGCTGTAAATAGAAGGATAGATAATACAATGGTCAAGATACCTAAGGGTAATTAGAGGCTGTAAATAGAAGGATAGACAATGCAATGGTCAAGATACCAAAGGGTAATTATAGGCTGTAAATAGAAGGATAGACAATGCAATGGTCAAGATACCAAAGGGTAATTAGAGGCTGTAAATAGAAGGATAGACAATGCAATAGTCAAGATACCTAAGGGTAATTAGAGGCTGTAAATAGAAGGATAGACAATGCAGTGATCAAAATATCTAAGGGTAATTAGAGACTGTAAATAGAAGGATAGACAATGCAATGGTCATGATACCTAAGGGTAATTAGAGGCTGTAAATAGAAGGATAGACAATGCAATGGTCATGATACCTAAGTGTAATTAGAGGCTGTAAATAGAAAGATAGACAATGCAGTGATCAAGATACCTAAGGGTAATTAGAGGCTGTAAATTGAAGCATAGACAGTGCAATAGTCAAGATACCTAAGGTTAATTAGAGTATGTAAATAGAAGGATAGACAATACAATGGTCAAGATATCTAAGGGTAAATAGAGGCTGTAAATAGAAGGATAGACAATGCAATGGTCAAGATACCAAAGGGTAATTAGAGGCTGTAAATAGAAGGATAGACAATGCAATGGTCAAGATACCTAAGGGTAATTAGAGGCTGTAAATAGAAGGATAGACAATGCAGTGATCAAGATATCTAAGGGTAATTAGAGGCTGTAAATAGAAGGATAGGCAATGCAATAGTCAAGATTCCTAAGGGTAACTAGAGGCTGTAAATAGAAGGATAGACAATGCAATGGTCAAGATACCTAAGAGTAATTAGAGGCTCAAAATAAAAGGATAGACAATGCAATGGTCAAGATACCAAAGGGTAAATAGAGGCTGTAAATAGAAGGATAGATAATGCAATGGTCAAGATACCTAAGGGTAATTAGAGGCTGTAAATAGAAGGATAGAAAATGCAATGGTCAAGATACCAAAGGGTAATTAGAGGCTGTGAATAGAAGGATAGACAATGCAAAGGTCAAGATACCAAAGGGTAATTAGAGGCTGTAAATAAAAGGATAGACAATACAATGGTCAAGATACCAAAGGGTAATTAGAGGCTGTAAATCGAAGGATAGACAATACAATGGTCAGGATATCTATGGGTAATTAGAGGCTGTAGATAAAAGGATAGACAATGCAATGGTCAAGATACCAAAGGGTAAATAGAGGCTGTAAATAGAAGGATAGACAATGCAGTGATCAAGATATCTAAGAGTAATTAGAGGCTGTAAATAGAAGGATAGACAATGCAATGGTCAAGATACCTAAGGGTAATTAGAGGCTGTCAATTGAAGCATAGACAATGCAATAGTCAAGATACCTACGGTTAATTAGAGGCTGTAAATAGAAGGATAGACAATACAATGGTCAAGATACCTAAGGGTAATTAGAGGCTGTAAATAGAAGGATAGACAATACAATGGTCAAGATACCAAAGGGTAATTAGAGGCTGTAAATAGAAGGATAGACAATGCAATGGTCAAGATACCTAAGGGTAATTACAGGCTGTAAATAGAAGGATAGACAATGCAGTGATCAAGATATCTAAGGGTAATTAGAGGCTGTAAATAGAAGGATAGACAATGCAATAGTCAAGATTCCTAAGGGTAACTAGAGGCTGTAAATAGAAGGATAGACAATGCAATAGTCAAGATTCCTAAGGGTATCTAGAGGCTGCAAATAGAAGGATAGACAATACAATGGTCAAGATACCTAAGAGTAATTAGAGGCTGTAAATAAAAGGATAGACAATGCAGTGATCAAGATACCAAAGGGTAAATAGAGGCTGTAAATAGAAGGATAGATAATGCAATGGTCAAGATACCTAAGGGTAATTAGAGGCTGTAAATAGAAGGATAGACAATGCAATGGTCAAGATACCAAAGGGTAATTAGAGGCTGTGAATAGAAGGATAGACAATGCAAAGGTCAAGATACCAAAGGGTAATTAGAGGCTGTAAATAGAGGGATAGACAATGCAATGGTCAAGATACCAAAGGGTAATTAGAGGCTGTAAATAGAAGGATAGACAATGCAATGGTCAAGATACCAAAGGGTAATTAGAGGCTGTAAATAGAAGGATAGACAATGCAATAGTCAAGATACCTAAGGGTAATTAGAGGCTGTAAATAGAAGGATAGACAATGCAGTGATCAAAATATCTAAGGGTAATTAGAGACTGTAAATAGAAGGATAGACAATGCAATGGTCATGATACCTAAGGGTAATTAGAGGCTGTAAATAGAAGGATAGACAATGCAATGGTCATGATACCTAAGTGTAATTAGAGGCTGTAAATAGAAAGATAGACAATGCAGTGATCAAGATACTTAAGGGTAATTAGAGGCTGTAAATTGAAGCATAGACAATGCAATAGTCAAGATACCTAAGGTTAATTAGAGTATGTAAATAGAAGGATAGACAATACAATGGTCAAGATATCTAAGGGTAAATAGAGGCTGTAAATAGAAGGATAGACAATGCAATGGTCAAGATACCAAAGGGTAATTAGAGGCTGTAAATAGAAGGATAGACAATGCAATAGTCAAGATACCTAAGGGTAATTAGAGGCTGTAAATAGAAGGATAGACAATGCAGTGATCAAGATATCTAAGGGTAATTAGAGGCTGTAAATAGAAGGATAGGCAATGCAATAGTCAAGATTCCTAAGGGTAACTAGAGGCTGTAAATAGAAGGATAGACAATACAATGGTCAAGATATCTAAGAGTAATTAGAGGCTCAAAATAAAAGGATAGACAATGCAATGGTCAAGATACCAAAGGGTAAATAGAGGCTGTAAATAGAAGGATAGATAATGCAATGGTCAAGATACCTAAGGGTAATTAGAGGCTGTAAATAGAAGGATAGACAATGCAATGGTCAAGATACCAAAGGGTAATTAGAGGCTGTAAATAGAAGGATTGACAATGCAAAGGTCAAGATACCAAAGGGTAATTAGAGGCTGTAAATAAAAGGATAGACAATACAATGGTCAAGATACCAAAGGGTAATTAGAGGCTGTAAATCGAAGGATAGACAATACAATGGTCAGGATATCTATGGGTAATTAGAGGCTGTAGATAAAAGGATAGACAATGCAATGGTCAAGATACCAAAGGGTAAATAGAGGCTGTAAATAGAAGGATAGACAATGCAGTGATCAAGATATCTAAGAGTAATTAGAGGCTGTAAATAGAAGGATAGACAATGCAATGGTCAAGATACCTAAGGGTAATTAGAGGCTGTCAATTGAAGCATAGACAATGCAATAGTCAAGATACCTACGGTTAATTAGAGGCTGTAAATAGAAGGATAGACAATACAATGGTCAAGATACCTAAGGGTAATTAGAGGCTGTAAATAGAAGGATAGACAATGCAATGGTCAAGATACCAAAGGGTAATTAGAGGCTGTAAATAGAAGGATAGACAATGCAATGGTCAAGATACCTAAGGGTAATTAGAGGCTGTAAATAGAAGGATAGACAATGCAGTGATCAAGATATCTAAGGGTAATTAGAGGCTGTAAATAGAAGGATAGACAATGCAATAGTCAAGATTCCTAAGGGTAACTAGAGGCTGTAAATAGAAGGATAGACAATGCAATAGTCAAGATTCCTAAGGGTAACTAGAGGCTGCAAATAGAAGGATAGACAATACAATGGTCAAGATACCTAAGAGTAATTAGAGGCTGTAAATAAAAGGATAGACAATGCAGTGATCAAGATACCAAAGGGTAAATAGAGGCTGTAAATAGAAGGATAGATAATGCAATGGTCAAGATACCTAAGGGTAATTAGAGGCTGTAAATATAAGGATAGATAATGAAATGGTCAAGATACCTAAGGGTAATTAGAGGCTGTTAAAAGAAGGATAGACAATGCAATGGTCAGGATACCAAAGGGTAATTAGAGGCTGTAAATAGAAGGATAGACAATGCAGTGTTAAGATATGTAATGGTAATTAGAGGCTGTATATAGAAGGATAGACAATGCAATAATCAAGACACCTAAGGGTAATTAGAGGCTGTAAATCGAAGGATAGACAATACAATGGTCAGGATATCTATGGGTAATTAGAGGCTGTAAATAAAAGGATAGACAATGCAATGGTCAAGATACCAAAGGGTAAATAGAGGCTGTAAATAGAAGGATAGACAATGCAGTGATCAAGATATCTAAGGGTAATTAGAGGCTGTAAATAGAAGGATAGACAATGCAATAGTCAAGATTCCTAAGGGTAACTAGAGGCTGTAAATAGAAGGATAGACAATGCAATAGTCAAGATTCCTAAGGGTAACTAGAGGCTGTAAATAGAAGGATAGACAATACAATGGTCAAGATACCTAAGAGTAATTAGAGGCTGTAAATAAAAGGATAGACAATGCAGTGATCAAGATACCAAAGGGTAAATAGAGGCTGTAAATAGAAGGATAGATAATGCAATGGTCAAGATACCTAAGGGTAATTAGAGGCTGTAAATAGAAGGATAGACAATGCAATGGTCAAGATACCAAAGGGTAATTAGAGGCTGTGAATAGAAGGATAGACAATGCAAAGGTCAAGATACCAAAGGGTAATTAGAGGCTGTAAATAGAAGGATAGACAATGCAATGGTCAAGATACCAAAGGGTAATTAGAGGCTGTTAATAGAAGCAGAGACAATACAATGGTCAAGATACCTAAGGGTAATTAGAGGCTGTAAATAGAAGGATAGACAATGCAGTGATCAAGATATCTAAGGATTATTAGAGGTTGTAAATAGAAGGATAGACAATGCAATGGTCAAGATACCTAAGGGTAATTAGAGACTGTAAATTGAAGCATAGACAATGCAATAGTCAAGATACCTAAGGTTAATTAGAGGCTGTAAATAGAAGGATAGACAATGCAATGGTCAAGATACCAAAGGGTAATTATAGGCTGTAAATAGAAGGATAGACAATGCAATGGTCAAGATACCAAAGGGTAATTAGAGGCTGTAAATAGAAGGATAGACAATGCAATAGTCAAGATACCTAAGGGTAATTAGAGGCTGTAAATAGAAGGATAGACAATGCAGTGATCAAGATATCTAAGGGTAATTAGAGGCTGTAAATAGAAGGATAGACAATGCAATGGTCATGATACCTAAGGGTAATTAGAGGCTGTAAATAGAAGGATAGACAATGCAATGGTCATGATACCTAAGTGTAATTAGAGGCTGTAAATAGAAGGATAGACAATGCAGTGATCAAGATATCTAAGGGTAATTAGAGGCTGTAAATAGAAGGATAGACAATGCAATAGTCAAGATACCTAAGGGTAACTAGAAGCTGTAAATAGAAGGATAGACAATGCAATAGTCAAGATACCTAAGGGTAATTAGAGGCTGTAAATAGAAGGATAGACAATGCAATGGTCAAGATACCTAAGGGTAACTAGAAGCTGTAAATAGAAGGATAGAAAATACAATGGTCAAGATACCTAAGGGTAATTAGAGGCTGTAAATAAAAGGATAGACAGTGCAATGGTCAAGATACCAAAGGGTAATTAGAGGCTGTAAATAGAAGGATAGACAATGCAATGGTCAAGATACCAAAGGGTAATTAGATGCTGTAAATAGAAGGATAGATAATGCAATGGCCAAGATACCTAAGGGTAATTAGAGGCTGTAAATAGAAGGATAGACAATGCAATGGTCAAGATACCTAAGGCTAATTAGAGGCTGTAAATAGAAAGATAGACAATGCAGTGATCAAGATACCTAAGGGTAATTAGAGGCTGTAAATAAAAGGATAGACAATGCAATGGTCAAGATACCAAAGGGTAAATAGAGGCTGTAAATAGAAGGATAGATAATGCAATGGTCAAGATACCAAAGGGTAATTAGAGGCTGTGAATAGAAGGATAGACAATGCAAAGGTCAAGATACCAAAGGGTAATTAGAGGCTGTAAATAGAAGGATAGACAATGCAATGGTCAAGATACCAAAGGGTAATTAGAGGCTGTAAATAGAAGGATAGACAATGCAATGGTCAAGATACCTAAGGGTAATTAGAGGCTGTAAATAGAAGAATAGACAATGCAATGGTCAAGATACCTACGGGTAATTAGAGGCTGTAAATTGAAACATAGACAATTCAATAGTCAAGATACCTACGGTTAATTAGAGGCTGTAAATAGAAGGATAGATAATACAATGGTCAAGATACCTAAGGGTAATTAGAGGCTGTAAATAGAAGGATAGACAATGCAATGGTCAAGATACCAAAGGGTAATTATAGGCTGTAAATAGAAGGATAGACAATGCAATGGTCAAGATACCAAAGGGTAATTAGAGGCTGTAAATAGAAGGATAGACAATGCAATAGTCAAGATACCTAAGGGTAATTAGAGGCTGTAAATAGAAGGAGAGACAATGCAGTGATCAAAATATCTAAGGGTAATTAGAGACTGTAAATAGAAGGATAGACAATGCAATGGTCATGATACCTAAAGGGTAATTAGAGGCTGTAAATAGAAGGATAGACAATGCAATGGTCATGATACCTAAGTGTAATTAGAGGCTGTAAATAGAAAGATAGACAATGCAGTGATCAAGATACCTAAGGGTAATTAGAAGCTGTAAATTGAAGCATAGACAATGCAATAGTCAAGATACCTAAGGTTAATTAGAGTATGTAAATAGAAGGATAGACAATACAATGGTCAAGATATCTAAGGGTAAATAGAGGCTGTAAATAGAAGGATAGACAATGCAATGGTCAAGATACCAAAGGGTAATTAGAGGCTGTAAATAGAAGGATAGACAATGCAATAGTCAAGATACCTAAGGGTAATTAGAGGCTGTAAATAGAAGGATAGACAATGCAGTGATCAAGATATCTAAGGGTAATTAGAGGCTGTAAATAGAAGGATAGGCAATGCAATAGTCAAGATTCCTAAGGGTAACTAGAGGCTGTAAATAGAAGGATAGACAATACAATGGTCAAGATACCTAAGAGTAATTAGAGGCTCAAAATAAAAGGATAGACAATGCAATGGTCAAGATACCAAAGGGTAAATAGAGGCTGTAAATAGAAGGATAGATAATGCAATGGTCAAGATACCTAAGGGTAATTAGAGGCTGTAAATAGAAGGATAGACAATGCAATGGTCAAGATACCAAAGGGTAATTAGAGGCTGTGAATAGAAGGATAGACAATGCAAAGGTCAAGATACCAAAGGGTAATTAGAGGCTGTAAATCGAAGGATAGACAATACAATGGTCAGGATATCTATGGGTAATTAGAGGCTGTAGATAAAAGGATAGACAATGCAATGGTCAAGATACCAAAGGGTAAATAGAGGCTGTAAATAGAAGGATAGACAATGCAGTGATCAAGATATCTAAGAGTAATTAGAGGCTGTAAATAGAAGGATAGACAATGCAATGGTCAAGATACCTAAGGGTAATTAGAGGCTGTCAATTGAAGCATAGACAATGCAATAGTCAAGATACCTACGGTTAATTAGAGGCTGTAAATAGAAGGATAGACAATACAATGGTCAAGATACCTAAGGGTAATTAGAGGCTGTAAATAGAAGGATAGACAATGCAATGGTCAAGATACCAAAGGGTAATTAGAGGCTGTAAATAGAAGGATAGACAATGCAATGGTCAAGATACCTAAGGGTAATTAGAGGCTGTAAATAGAAGGATAGACAATGCAGTGATCAAGATATCTAAGGGTAATTAGAGGCTGTAAATAGAAGGATAGACAATGCAATAGTCAAGATTCCTAAGGGTAACTAGAGGCTGTAAATAGAAGGATAGACAATGCAATAGTCAAGATTCCTAAGGGTATCTAGAGGCTGCAAATAGAAGGATAGACAATACAATGGTCAAGATACCTAAGAGTAATTAGAGGCTGTAAATAAAAGGATAGACAATGCAGTGATCAAGATACCAAAGGGTAAATAGAGGCTGTAAATAGAAGGATAGATAATGCAATGGTCAAGATACCTAAGGGTAATTAGAGGCTGTAAATAGAAGGATAGACAATGCAATGGTCAAGATACCAAAGGGTAATTAGAGGCTGTGAATAGAAGGATAGACAATGCAAAGGTCAAGATACCAAAGGGTAATTAGAGGCTGTAAATAGAGGGATAGACAATGCAATGGTCAAGATACCAAAGGGTAATTAGAGGCTGTAAATAGAAGGATAGACAATGCAATGGTCAAGATACCAAAGGGTAATTAGAGGCTGTAAATAGAAGGATAGACAATGCAATAGTCAAGATACCTAAGGGTAATTAGAGGCTGTAAATAGAAGGATAGACAATGCAGTGATCAAGATATCTAAGGGTAATTAGAGGCTGTAAATAGAAGGATAGGCAATGCAATAGTCAAGATTCCTAAGGGTAACTAGAGGCTGTAAATAGAAGGATAGACAATACAATGGTCAAGATATCTAAGAGTAATTAGAGGCTCAAAATAAAAGGATAGACAATGCAATGGTCAAGATACCAAAGGGTAAATAGAGGCTGTAAATAGAAGGATAGATAATGCAATGGTCAAGATACCTAAGGGTAATTAGAGGCTGTAAATAGAAGGATAGACAATGCAATGGTCAAGATACCAAAGGGTAATTAGAGGCTGTAAATAGAAGGATAGACAATGCAAAGGTCAAGATACCAAAGGGTAATTAGAGGCTGTAAATAAAAGGATAGACAATACAATGGTCAAGATACCTAAGGGTAATTAGAGGCTGTAAATCGAAGGATAGACAATACAATGGTCAGGATATCTATGGGTAATTAGAGGCTGTAGATAAAAGGATAGACAATGCAATGGTCAAGATACCAAAGGGTAAATAGAGGCTGTAAATAGAAGGATAGACAATGCAGTGATCAAGATATCTAAGAGTAATTAGAGGCTGTAAATAGAAGGATAGACAATGCAATGGTCAAGATACCTAAGGGTAATTAGAGGCTGTCAATTGAAGCATAGACAATGCAATAGTCAAGATACCTACGGTTAATTAGAGGCTGTAAATAGAAGGATAGACAATACAATGGTCAAGATACCTAAGGGTAATTAGAGGCTGTAAATAGAAGGATAGACAATGCAATGGTCAAGATACCTAAGGGTAATTAGAGGCTGTAAATAGAAGGATAGACAATGCAATGGTCAAGATACCTAAGGGTAATTAGAGGCTGTAAATAGAAGGATAGACAATGCAGTGATCAAGATATCTAAGGGTAATTAGAGGCTGTAAATAGAAGGATAGACAATGCAATAGTCAAGATTCCTAAGGGTAACTAGAGGCTGTAAATAGAAGGATAGACAATGCAATAGTCAAGATTCCTAAGGGTAACTAGAGGCTGCAAATAGAAGGATAGACAATACAATGGTCAAGATACCTAAGAGTAATTAGAGGCTGTAAATAAAAGGATAGACAATGCAGTGATCAAGATACCAAAGGGTAAATAGAGGCTGTAAATAGAAGGATAGATAATGCAATGGTCAAGATACCTAAGGGTAATTAGAGGCTGTAAATAGAAGGATAGACAATGCAATGGTCAAGATACCAAAGGGTAATTAGAGGCTGTGAATAGAAGGATAGACAATGCAAAGGTCAAGATACCAAAGGGTAATTAGAGGCTGTAAATAGAGGGATAGACAATGCAATGGTCAAGATACCAAAGGGTAATTAGAGGCTGTAAATAGAAGCAGAGACAATACAATGGTCAAGATACCTAAGGGTAATTAGAGGCTGTAAATAGAAGGATAGACAATGCAGTGATCAAGATATCTAAGGATTATTAGAGGTTGTAAATAGAAGGATAGACAATGCAATGGTCAAGATACCTAAGGGTAATTAGAGACTGTAAATTGAAGCATAGACAATGCAATAGTCAAGATACCTAAGGTTAATTAGAGGCTGTAAATAGAAGGATAGACAATGCAATGGTCAAGATACCAAAGGGTAATTATAGGCTGTAAATAGAAGGATAGACAATGCAATGGTCAAGATATCTAAGGGTAATTAGAGGCTGTAAATAGAAGGATAGACAATGCAATGGTCATGATACCTAAGGGTAATTAGAGGCTGTAAATAGAAGGATAGACAATGCAATGGTCAAGATACCAAAGGGTAATTAGAGGCTGTAAATAGAAGGATAGACAATGCAATGGTCAAGATACCTAAGGGTAATTAGAGGCTGTAAATAGAAGGATAGACAATGCAGTGATCAAGATATCTAAGGGTAATTAGGGGCTGTAAATAGAAGGATAGAAAATACAATGGTCAAGATACCTAAGGGTAATTAGAGGCTGTAAATAAAAGGATAGACAATGCAATGGTCAAGATACCAAAGGGTAATTAGATGCTGTAAACAAAAGGATAGACAATGCAATGGTCAAGATACCAAAGGGTAATTAGATGCTGTAAATATAAGGATAGATAATGAAATGGTCAAGATACCTAAGGGTAATTAGAGGCTGTTAAAAGAAGGATAGACAATGCAATGGTCAGGATACCAAAGGGTAATTAGAGGCTGTAAATAGAAGGATAGACAATGCAGTGATCAAGATATGTAATGGTAATTAGAGGCTGTATATAGAAGGATAGACAATGCAATAATCAAGACACCTAAGGGTAATTAGAGGCTGTAAATCGAAGGATAGACAATACAATGGTCAGGATATCTATGGGTAATTAGAGGCTGTAAATAAAAGGATAGACAATGCAATGGTCAAGATACCAAAGGGTAAATAGAGGCTGTAAATAGAAGGATAGACAATGCAGTGATCAAGATATCTAAGGGTAATTAGAGGCTGTAAATAGAAGGATAGACAATGCAATAGTCAAGATTCCTAAGGGTAACTAGAGGCTGTAAATAGAAGGATAGACAATGCAATAGTCAAGATTCCTAAGGGTAACTAGAGGCTGTAAATAGAAGGATAGACAATACAATGGTCAAGATACCTAAGAGTAATTAGAGGCTGTAAATAAAAGGATAGACAATGCAGTGATCAAGATACCAAAGGGTAAATAGAGGCTGTAAATAGAAGGATAGATAATGCAATGGTCAAGATACCTAAGGGTAATTAGAGGCTGTAAATAGAAGGATAGACAATGCAATGGTCAAGATACCAAAGGGTAATTAGAGGCTGTGAATAGAAGGATAGACAATGCAAAGGTCAAGATACCAAAGGGTAATTAGAGGCTGTAAATAGAAGGATAGACAATGCAATGGTCAAGATACCAAAGGGTAATTAGAGGCTGTAAATAGAAGCAGAGACAATACAATGGTCAAGATACCTAAGGGTAATTAGAGGCTGTAAATAGAAGGATAGACAATGCAGTGATCAAGATATCTAAGGGTAATTAGAGGCTGTAAATAGAAGGATAGGCAATGCAATAGTCAAGATTCCTAAGGGTAACTAGAGGCTGTAAATAGAAGGATAGACAATACAATGGTCAAGATACCTAAGAGTAATTAGAGGCTCAAAATAAAAGGATAGACAATGCAATGGTCAAGATACCAAAGGGTAAATAGAGGCTGTAAATAGAAGGATAGATAATGCAATGGTCAAGATACCTAAGGGTAATTAGAGGCTGTAAATAGAAGGATAGACAATGCAATGGTCAAGATACCAAAGGGTAATTAGAGGCTGTGAATAGAAGGATAGACAATGCAAAGGTCAAGATACCAAAGGGTAATTAGAGGCTGTAAATAAAAGGATAGACAATACAATGGTCAAGATACCAAAGGGTAATTAGAGGCTGTGAATCGAAGGATAGACAATACAATGGTCAGGATATCTATGGGTAATTAGAGGCTGTAGATAAAAGGATAGACAATGCAATGGTCAAGATACCAAAGGGTAAATAGAGGCTGTAAATAGAAGGATAGACAATGCAGTGATCAAGATATCTAAGAGTAATTAGAGGCTGTAAATAGAAGGATAGACAATGCAATGGTCAAGATACCTAAGGGTAATTAGAGGCTGTCAATTGAAGCATAGACAATGCAATAGTCACGATACCTAAGGTTAATTAGAGGCTGTAAATAGAAGGATAGACAATACAATGGTCAAGATACCTAAGGGTAATTAGAGGCTGTAAATAGAAGGATAGACAATGCAATGGTCAAGATACCAAAGGGTAATTAGAGGCTGTAAATAGAAGGATAGACAATGCAATGGTCAAGATACCTAAGGGTAATTAGAGGCTGTAAATAGAAGGATAGACAATGCAGTGATCAAGATATCTAAGGGTAATTAGAGGCTGTAAATAGAAGGATAGACAATGCAATAGTCAAGATCCCTAAGGGTAACTAGAGGCTGTAAATAGAAGGATAGACAATGCAATAGTCAAGATTCCTAAGGGTAACTAGAGGCTGCAAATAGAAGGATAGACAATACAATGGTCAAGATACCTAAGAGTAATTAGAGGCTGTAAATAAAAGGATAGACAATGCAGTGATCAAGATACCAAAGGGTAAATAGAGGCTGTAAATAGAAGGATAGATAATGCAATGGTCAAGATACCTAAGGGTAATTAGAGGCTGTAAATAGAAGGATAGACAATGCAATGGTCAAGATACCAAAGGGTTATTAGAGGCTGTGAATAGAAGGATAGACAATGCAAAGGTCAAGATACCAAAGGGTAATTAGAGGCTGTAAATAGAGGGATAGACAATGCAATGGTTAAGATACCAAAGGGTAATTAGAGGCTGTAAATAGAAGCAGAGACAATACAATGGTCAAGATACCTAAGGGTAATTAGAGGCTGTAAATAGAAGGATAGACAATGCAGTGATCAAGATATCAAAGGATTATTAGAGGTTGTAAATAGAAGGATAGACAATGCAATGGTCAAGATACCTAAGGGTAATTAGAGACTGTAAATTGAAGCATAGACAATGCAATAGTCAAGATACCTAAGGTTAATTAGAGGCTGTAAATAGAAGGATAGACAATGCAATGGTCAAGATACCAAAGGGTAATTATAGGCTGTAAATAGAAGGATAGACAATGCAATGGTCAAGATACCAAAGGGTAATTAGAGGCTGTAAATAGAAGGATAGACAATGCAATAGTCAAGATACCTAAGGGTAATTAGAGGCTGTAAATAGAAGGATAGACAATGCAGTGATCAAGATATCTAAGGGTAATTAGAGGCTGTAAATAGAAGGATAGACAATGCAATGGTCATGATACCTAAGGGTAATTAGAGGCTGTAAATAGAAGGATAGACAATGCAATGGTCATGATACCTAAGTGTAATTAGAGGCTGTAAATAGAAGGATAGACAATGCAGTGATCAAGATATCTAAGGGTAATTAGAGGCTGTAAATAGAAGGATAGACAATGCAATAGTCAAGATACCTAAGGGTAACTAGAAGCTGTAAATAGAAGGATAGACAATGCAATAGTCAAGATACCTAAGGGTAATTAGAGGCTGCAAATAGAAGGATAGACAATGCAGTGATCAAGATATCTAAGGGTAATTAGAGGCTGTAAATAGAAGGATAGACAATGCAATGGTCAAGATACCTAAGGGTAACTAGAAGCTGTAAATAGAAGGATAGAAAATACAATGGTCAAGATACCTAAGGGTAATTAGAGGCTGTAAATAAAAGGATAGACAGTGCAATGGTCAAGATACCAAAGGGTAATTAGATGCTGTAAATAGAAGGATAGACAATGCAATGGTCAAGATACCAAAGGGTAATTAGATGCTGTAAATAGAAGGATAGATAATGCAATGGCCAAGATACCTAAGGGTAATTAGAGGCTGTAAATAGAAGGATAGACAATGCAATGGTCAAGATACCTAAGGGTAATTAGAGGCTGTAAATAGAAAGATAGACAATGCAGTGATCAAGATACCTAAGGGTAATTAGAGGCTGTAAATAAAAGGATAGACAATGCAATGGTCAAGATACCAAAGGGTAAATAGAGGCTGTAAATAGAAGGATAGATAATGCAATGGTCAAGATACCAAAGGGTAATTAGAGGCTGTGAATAGAAGGATAGATAATGCAAAGGTCAAGATACCAAAGGGTAATTAGAGGCTGTAAATAGAAGGATAGACAATGCAATGGTCAAGATACCAAAGGGTAATTAGAGGCTGTAAATAGAAGGATAGACAATGCAATGGTCAAGATACCTAAGGGTAATTAGAGGCTGTAAATAGAAGAATAGACAATGCAATGGTCAAGATACCTAAGGGTAATTAGAGGCTGTAAATTGAAACATAGACAATTCAATAGTCAAGATACCTAAGGTTATTTAGAGGCTGTAAATAGAAGGATAGATAATACAATGGTCAAGATACCTAAGGGTAATTAGAGGCTGTAAATAGAAGGATAGACAATGCAATGGTCAAGATACCAAAGGGTAATTATAGGCTGTAAATAGAAGGATAGACAATGCAATGGTCAAGATACCAAAGGGTAATTAGAGGCTGTAAATAGAAGGATAGACAATGCAATAGTCAAGATACCTAAGGGTAATTAGAGGCTGTAAATAGAAGGATAGACAATGCAGTGATCAAGATATGTAATGGTAATTAGAGGCTGTATATAGAAGGATAGACAATGCAATAATCAAGACACCTAAGGGTAATTAGAGGCTGTAAATCGAAGGATAGACAATACAATGGTCAGGATATCTATGGGTAATTAGAGGCTGTAAATAAAAGGATAGACAATGCAATGGTCAAGATACCAAAGGGTAAATAGAGGCTGTAAATAGAAGGATAGACAATGCAGTGATCAAGATATCTAAGGGTAATTAGAGGCTGTAAATAGAAGGATAGACAATGCAATAGTCAAGATTCCTAAGGGTAACTAGAGGCTGTAAATAGAAGGATAGACAATGCAATAGTCAAGATTCCTAAGGGTAACTAGAGGCTGTAAATAGAAGGATAGACAATACAATGGTCAAGATACCTAAGAGTAATTAGAGGCTGTAAATAAAAGGATAGACAATGCAGTGATCAAGATACCAAAGGGTAAATAGAGGCTGTAAATAGAAGGATAGATAATGCAATGGTCAAGATACCTAAGGGTAATTAGAGGCTGTAAATAGAAGGATAGACAATGCAATGGTCAAGATACCAAAGGGTAATTAGAGGCTGTGAATAGAAGGATAGACAATGCAAAGGTCAAGATACCAAAGGGTAATTAGAGGCTGTAAATAGAAGGATAGACAATGCAATGGTCAAGATACCAAAGGGTAATTAGAGGCTGTAAATAGAAGCAGAGACAATACAATGGTCAAGATACCTAAGGGTAATTAGAGGCTGTAAATAGAAGGATAGACAATGCAGTGATCAAGATATCTAAGGATTATTAGAGGTTGTAAATAGAAGGATAGACAATGCAATGGTCAAGATACCTAAGGGTAATTAGAGACTGTAAATTGAAGCATAGACAATGCAATAGTCAAGATACCTAAGGTTAATTAGAGGCTGTAAATAGAAGGATAGACAATGCAATGGTCAAGATACCAAAGGGTAATTATAGGCTGTAAATAGAAGGATAGACAATGCAATGGTCAAGATACCAAAGGGTAATTAGAGGCTGTAAATAGAAGGATAGACAATGCAATAGTCAAGATACCTAAGGGTAATTAGAGGCTGTAAATAGAAGGATAGACAATGCAGTGATCAAGATATCTAAGGGTAATTAGAGGCTGTAAATAGAAGGATAGACAATGCAATGGTCATGATACCTAAGGGTAATTAGAGGCTGTAAATAGAAGGATAGACAATGCAATGGTCATGATACCTAAGTGTAATTAGAGGCTGTAAATAGAAGGATAGACAATGCAGTGATCAAGATATCTAAGGGTAATTAGAGGCTGTAAATAGAAGGATAGACAATGCAATAGTCAAGATACCTAAGGGTAACTAGAAGCTGTAAATAGAAGGATAGACAATGCAATAGTCAAGATACCTAAGGGTAATTAGAGGCTGTAAATAGAAGGATAGACAATGCAATGGTCAAGATACCTAAGGGTAACTAGAAGCTGTAAATAGAAGGATAGAAAATACAATGGTCAAGATACCTAAGGGTAATTAGAGGCTGTAAATAAAAGGATAGACAGTGCAATGGTCAAGATACCAAAGGGTAATTAGAGGCTGTAAATAGAAGGATAGACAATGCAATGGTCAAGATACCAAAGGGTAATTAGATGCTGTAAATAGAAGGATAGATAATGCAATGGCCAAGATACCTAAGGGTAATTAGAGACTGTAAATAGAAGGATAGACAATGCAATGGTCAAGATACCTAAGGCTAATTAGAGGCTGTAAATAGAAAGATAGACAATGCAGTGATCAAGATACCTAAGGGTAGTTAGAGGCTGTAAATAAAAGGATAGACAATGCAATGGTCAAGATACCAAAGGGTAAATAGAGGCTGTAAATAGAAGGATAGATAATGCAATGGTCAAGATACCAAAGGGTAATTAGAGGCTGTGAATAGAAGGATAGACAATGCAAAGGTCAAGATACCAAAGGGTAATTAGAGGCTATAAATAGAAGGATAGACAATGCAATGGTCAAGATACCAAAGGGTAATTAGAGGCTGTAAATAGAAGGATAGACAATGCAATGGTCAAGATACCTAAGGGTAATTAGAGGCTGTAAATAGAAGAATAGACAATGCAATGGTCAAGATACCTACGGGTAATTAGAGGCTGTAAATTGAAACATAGACAATTCAATAGTCAAGATACCTAAGGTTAATTAGAGGCTGTAAATAGAAGGATAGATAATACAATGGTCAAGATACCTAAGGGTAATTAGAGGCTGTAAATAGAAGGATAGACAATGCAATGGTCAAGATACCAAAGGGTAATTATAGGCTGTAAATAGAAGGATAGACAATGCAATGGTCAAGATACCAAAGGGTAATTAGAGGCTGTAAATAGAAGGATAGACAATGCAATAGTCAAGATACCTAAGGGTAATTAGAGGCTGTAAATAGAAGGATAGACAATGCAGTGATCAAAATATCTAAGGGTAATTAGAGACTGTAAATAGAAGGATAGACAATGCAATGGTCATGATACCTAAAGGGTAATTAGAGGCTGTAAATAGAAGGATAGACAATGCAATGGTCATGATACCTAAGTGTAATTAGAGGCTGTAAATAGAAAGATAGACAATGCAGTGATCAAGATACCTAAGGGTAATTAGAGGCTGTAAATTGAAGCATAGACAATGCAATAGTCAAGATACCTAAGGTTAATTAGAGTATGTAAATAGAAGGATAGACAATACAATGGTCAAGATATCTAAGGGTAAATAGAGGCTGTAAATAGAAGGATAGACAATGCAATGGTCAAGATACCAAAGGGTAATTAGAGGCTGTAAATAGAAGGATAGACAATGCAATAGTCAAGATACCTAAGGGTAATTAGAGGCTGTAAATAGAAGGATAGACAATGCAGTGATCAAGATATCTAAGGGTAATTAGAGGCTGTAAATAGAAGGATAGGCAATGCAATAGTCAAGATTCCTAAGGGTAACTAGAGGCTGTAAATAGAAGGATAGACAATACAATGGTCAAGATACCTAAGAGTAATTAGAGGCTCAAAATAAAAGGATAGACAATGCAATGGTCAAGATACCAAAGGGTAAATAGAGGCTGTAAATAGAAGGATAGATAATGCAATGGTCAAGATACCTAAGGGTAATTAGAGGCTGTAAATAGAAGGATAGACAATGCAATGGTCAAGATACCAAAGGGTAATTAGAGGCTGTGAATAGAAGGATAGACAATGCAAAGGTCAAGATACCAAAGGGTAATTAGAGGCTGTAAATAAAAGGATAGACAATACAATGGTCAAGATACCAAAGGGTAATTAGAGGCTGTAAATCGAAGGATAGACAATACAATGGTCAGGATATCTATGGGTAATTAGAGGCTGTAGATAAAAGGATAGACAATGCAATGGTCAAGATACCAAAGGGTAAATAGAGGCTGTAAATAGAAGGATAGACAATGCAGTGATCAAGATATCTAAGAGTAATTAGAGGCTGTAAATAGAAGGATAGACAATGCAATGGTCAAGATACCTAAGGGTAATTAGAGGCTGTCAATTGAAGCATAGACAATGCAATAGTCACGATACCTAAGGTTAATTAGAGGCTGTAAATAGAAGGATAGACAATACAATGGTCAAGATACCTAAGGGTAATTAGAGGCTGTAAATAGAAGGATAGACAATGCAATGGTCAAGATACCAAAGGGTAATTAGAGGCTGTAAATAGAAGGATAGACAATGCAATGGTCAAGATACCTAAGGGTAATTAGAGGCTGTAAATAGAAGGATAGACAATGCAGTGATCAAGATATCTAAGGGTAATTAGAGGCTGTAAATAGAAGGATAGACAATGCAATAGTCAAGATCCCTAAGGGTAACTAGAGGCTGTAAATAGAAGGATAGACAATGCAATAGTCAAGATTCCTAAGGGTAACTAGAGGCTGCAAATAGAAGGATAGACAATACAATGGTCAAGATACCTAAGAGTAATTAGAGGCTGTAAATAAAAGGATAGACAATGCAGTGATCAAGATACCAAAGGGTAAATAGAGGCTGTAAATAGAAGGATAGATAATGCAATGGTCAAGATACCTAAGGGTAATTAGAGGCTGTAAATAGAAGGATAGACAATGCAATGGTCAAGATACCAAAGGGTAATTAGAGGCTGTGAATAGAAGGATAGACAATGCAAAGGTCAAGATACCAAAGGGTAATTAGAGGCTGTAAATAGAGGGATAGACAATGCAATGGTTAAGATACCAAAGGGTAATTAGAGGCTGTAAATAGAAGCAGAGACAATACAATGGTCAAGATACCTAAGGGTAATTAGAGGCTGTAAATAGAAGGATAGACAATGCAGTGATCAAGATATCAAAGGATTATTAGAGGTTGTAAATAGAAGGATAGACAATGCAATGGTCAAGATACCTAAGGGTAATTAGAGACTGTAAATTGAAGCATAGACAATGCAATAGTCAAGATACCTAAGGTTAATTAGAGGCTGTAAATAGAAGGATAGACAATGCAATGGTCAAGATACCAAAGGGTAATTATAGGCTGTAAATAGAAGGATAGACAATGCAATGGTCAAGATACCAAAGGGTAATTAGAGGCTGTAAATAGAAGGATAGACAATGCAATAGTCAAGATACCTAAGGGTAATTAGAGGCTGTAAATAGAAGGATAGACAATGCAGTGATCAAGATATCTAAGGGTAATTAGAGGCTGTAAATAGAAGGATAGACAATGCAATGGTCATGATACCTAAGGGTAATTAGAGGCTGTAAATAGAAGGATAGACAATGCAATGGTCATGATACCTAAGTGTAATTAGAGGCTGTAAATAGAAGGATAGACAATGCAGTGATCAAGATATCTAAGGGTAATTAGAGGCTGTAAATAGAAGGATAGACAATGCAATAGTCAAGATACCTAAGGGTAACTAGAAGCTGTAAATAGAAGGATAGACAATGCAATAGTCAAGATACCTAAGGGTAATTAGAGGCTGCAAATAGAAGGATAGACAATGCAGTGATCAAGATATCTAAGGGTAATTAGAGGCTGTAAATAGAAGGATAGACAATGCAATGGTCAAGATACCTAAGGGTAACTAGAAGCTGTAAATAGAAGGATAGAAAATACAATGGTCAAGATACCTAAGGGTAATTAGAGGCAGTAAATAAAAGGATAGACAGTGCAATGGTCAAGATACCAAAGGGTAATTAGATGCTGTAAATAGAAGGATAGACAATGCAATGGTCAAGATACCAAAGGGTAATTAGATGCTTTAAATAGAAGGATAGATAATGCAATGGCCAAGATACCTAAGGGTAATTAGAGGCTGTAAATAGAAGGATAGACAATGCAATGGTCAAGATACCTAAGGGTAATTAGAGGCTGTAAATAGAAAGATAGACAATGCAGTGATCAAGATACCTAAGGGTAATTAGAGGCTGTAAATAAAAGGATAGACAATGCAATGGTCAAGATACCAAAGGGTAAATAGAGGCTGTAAATAGAAGGATAGATAATGCAATGGTCAAGATACCAAAGGGTAATTAGAGGCTGTGAATAGAAGGATAGATAATGCAAAGGTCAAGATACCAAAGGGTAATTAGAGGCTGTAAATAGAAGGATAGACAATGCAATGGTCAAGATACCAAAGGGTAATTAGAGGCTGTAAATAGAAGGATAGACAATGCAATGGTCAAGATACCTAAGGGTAATTAGAGGCTGTAAATAGAAGAATAGACAATGCAATGGTCAAGATACCTAAGGGTAATTAGAGGCTGTAAATTGAAACATAGACAATTCAATAGTCAAGATACCTAAGGTTATTTAGAGGCTGTAAATAGAAGGATAGATAATACAATGGTCAAGATACCTAAGGGTAATTAGAGGCTGTAAATAGAAGGATAGACAATGCAATGGTCAAGATACCAAAGGGTAATTATAGGCTGTAAATAGAAGGATAGACAATGCAATGGTCAAGATACCAAAGGGTAATTAGAGGCTGTAAATAGAAGGATAGACAATGCAATAGTCAAGATACCTAAGGGTAAATAGAGGCTGTAAATAGAAGGATAGACAATGCAGTGATCAACATATCTAAGGGTAATTAGAGGCTGTAAATAGAAGGATAGACAATGCAATGGTCATGATACCTAAGGGTAATTAGAGGCTGTAAATAGAAGGGGATAGACAATGCAATGGTCATGATACCTAAGTGTAATTAGAGGCTGTAAATAGAAAGATAGACAATGCAGTGATCAAGATACCTAAGGGTAATTAGAGGCTGTAAATTGAAGCATAGACAATGCAATAGTCAAGATACCTAAGGTTAATTAGAGTCTGTAAATAGAAGGATAGACAATACAATGGTCAAGATATCTAAGGGTAAATAGAAGCTGTAAATAGAAGGATAGACAATGCAATGGTCAAGATACCAAAGGGTAATTAGAGGCTGTAAATAGAAGGATAGACAATGCAATAGTCAAGATACCAAAGGGTAATTAGAGGCTGTAAATAGAAGGATAGACAATGCAGTGATCAAGACATCTAAGGGTAATTATAGGCTGTAAATAGAAGGATAGACAATGCAATAGTCAAGATTCCTAAGGGTAACTAGAGGCTGTAAATAGGAGGATAGACAATACAATGGTCAAGATACCTAAGAGTAATTAGAGGCTCAAAATAAAAGGATATACAATGCAATGGTCAAGATACCAAAGGGTAAATAGAGGCTGTAAATAGAAGGATAGATAATGCAATGGTCAAGATACCTAAGGGTAATTAGAGGCTGTAAATAGAAGGATAGACAATGCAATGGTCAAGATACCAAAGGGTAATTAGAGGCTGTGAATAGAAGGATAGACAATGCAAAGTTCAAGATACCAAAGGGTAATTAGAGGCTGTAAATAAAAGGATAGACAATACAATGGTCAAGATACCAAACGGTAATTAGAGGCTGTAAATAGAAGGAGAGACAATGCAATAGTCAAGATACCTAAGGGTAATTAGAGACTGTAAATAGAAGGATAGACAATGCAGTGATCAAGATATCTAAGGGTAATTAGAGCCTGTAAATAGAAGGATAGACAATGCAATGGTCAAGATACCAAAGGGTAATTTAAGGCTGTAAATTGAAGCATAGACAATACAATAGTCAAGATACCTAAGGTTAATTAGAGGCTGTAAATAGAAGGATAGACAATACAATGGTCAAGATACCTAAGGGTAATTAGAGGCTGTAAATAGAAGGATAGACAATGCAATGGTCAAGATACCAAAGGGTAATTAGAGGCTGTAAATAGAAGGATAGACAATACAATGGTCAAGATACCAAAGGGTAACTAGAAGCTGTAAATAGAAGGATAGAAAATACAATGGTCAAGATGCCTAAGGGTAATTAGATGCTGTAAATAAAAGGATAGACAATGCAATGGTCAAGATACCAAAGGGTAATTAGATGCTGTAAACAAAAGGATAGACAATGCAATAGTCAAGATACCAAAGGGTAATTAGTTGCTGTAAATAGAAGGATAGATAATGCAATGGTCAAAATACCTAAGGGTAATTAGAGGCTGTAAATAGAAGGATAGACAATGCAATGATCAAGATACCTAAGGGTAATTAGAGGCTGTAAATAGAATGATAGACAATGCAATAGGCAAGATACCTAAGGGTAACTAGAACCTGTAAATAGAAGGATAGACAATACAATGGTCAAGATATCTAAGGGTAATTAGAGGCTGCAAATAGAAGGATAGACAACGCAATGGTCAAGATACCTAAGGGTAATTAGAGGCTGTAAATAAAAGTATAGACAATGCAATGGTCAAGATACCAAAGGGTAATTAGTTGCTGTAAATAGAAGGATAGATAATGCAATGGTCAAAATACCTAAGGGTAATTAGAGGCTGTAAATAGAAGGATAGACAATGCAATGGTCAAGATACCAAAGGGTAATTAGAGGCTGTAAATAGAAGGATAGACAATGCAATGGTCAAGATACCTAAGGGTAATTAGAGGCTGCAAATAGAAGGATAGACAATGCAATGGTCAAGATACCTAAGGATAATTAGAGGCTGTAAATAAAAGCATAGACAATGCAATGGTCAAGATACCAAAGGGTAATTAGAGGCTGCAAATAGAAGGATAGACAACGCAATGGTCAAGATACCTAAGGGTAATTAGAGGCTGTAAATAAAAGTATAGACAATGCAATGGTCAAGATACCTAAGGGTAATTAGAGGCTGTAAATAGAAGGATAGACAATGCAATGGTCAAGATACCAAAGGGTAATTAGAGGCTGTAAATAGAAGGATAGACAATACAATGGTCAAGATACCAAAGGGTAACTAGAAGCTGTAAATAGAAGGATAGAAAATACAATGGTCAAGATGCCTAAGGGTAATTAGATGCTGTAAATAAAAGGATAGACAATGCAATGGTCAAGATACCAAAGGGTAATTAGATGCTGTAAACAAAAGGATAGACAATGCAATAGTCAAGATACCAAAGGGTAATTAGTTGCTGTAAATAGAAGGATAGATAATGCAATGGTCAAAATACCTAAGGGTAATTAGAGGCTGTAAATAGAAGGATAGACAATGCAATGATCAAGATACCTAAGGGTAATTAGAGGCTGTAAATAGAATGATAGACAATGCAATAGGCAAGATACCTAAGGGTAACTAGAACCTGTAAATAGAAGGATAGACAATACAATGGTCAAGATATCTAAGGGTAATTAGAGGCTGCAAATAGAAGGATAGACAACGCAATGGTCAAGATACCTAAGGGTAATTAGAGGCTGTAAATAAAAGTATAGACAATGCAATGGTCAAGATACCAAAGGGTAATTGGTTGCTGTAAATAGAAGGATAGATAATGCAATGGTCAAAATACCTAAGGGTAATTAGAGGCTGTAAATAGAAGGATAGACAATGCAATGATCAAGATACCAAAGTGTAATTAGAGGCTGTAAATAGAAGGATAGACAATGCAATGGTCAAGATACCAAAGGGTAATTAGAGGCTGTAAATAGAAGGATAGACAATGCAATGGTCAAGATACCTAAGGGTAATTAGAGGCTGCAAATAGAAGGATAGACAACGCAATGGTCAAGATACCTAAGGGTAATTAGAGGCTGTAAATAAAAGTATAGACAATGCAATGGTCAAGATACCAAAGGGTAATTAGAGGCTGCAAATAGAAGGATAGACAACGCAATGGTCAAGATACCTAAGGGTAATTATAGGCTGTAAATAGAAGGATAGACAATGCAATGCTCAAGATACCAAAGGGTAATTAGG
Source organism: Bathymodiolus brooksi (assembly GCA_963680875.1). NCBI lineage: Eukaryota > Metazoa > Mollusca > Bivalvia > Mytilida > Modiolidae > Bathymodiolus > Bathymodiolus brooksi. The sequence goes on along the minus strand of OY804585.1, from coordinate 43,192,259 downwards.
GGCTGTAAATAGAATGATAGACAATGCAGTGGTCAAGATATCTAAGGGTAATTAGAGGCTGTAAATAGAAGGATAGACAATGCAATGGTCATGATACCTAAGGGTAATTAGAGGCTGTAAATAGAAGGATAGACAATGCAATGGTCAAGATACCAAAGGGTAATTAGTGGCTGTAAATAGAAGGATAGACAATGCAATGGTCAAGATACCTAAGGGTAATTAGAGGCTGTAAATAGAAGGATAGACAATGCAGTGATCAAGATATCTAAGGGTAATTAGAGGCTGTAAATAGAAGGATAGAAAATACAATGATCAAGATACCAAAGGGTAATTAAACGCTGTAAATAAAAGGATAGACAATACAATGGTCAAGATACCAAAGGGTAATTAGATGCTGTAAACAAAAGGATAGACAATGCAATGGTCAAGATACCAAAGGGTAATTAGAGGCTGTAAATAGAAGGATAGACAATGCAATGGTCAAGATACCAAAGGGTAATTAGAGGCTGTAAATAGAAGGATAGACAATACAATGGTCAAGATACCAAAGGGTAACTATAAGCTGTAAATAGAAGGATAGAAAATACAATGGTCAAGATGCCTAAGGGTAATTAGATGCTGTAAATAAAAGGATAGACAATGCAATGGTCAAGATACCAAAGGGTAATTAGATGCTGTAAACAAAAGGATAGACAATGCAATTGTCAAGATACCAAAGGGTAATTAGTTGCTGTAAATAGAAGGATAGATAATGCAATGGTCAAAATACCTAAGGGTAATTAGAGGCTGTAAATAGAAGGATAGACAATGCAATGATCAAGATATCTAAGGGTAATTACAGGCTGTAAATAGAAGGATAGAAAATACAATGATCAAGATACAAAAGGGTAATTAAACGCTGTAAATAAAAGGATAGACAATACAATGGTCAAGATACCAAAGGGTAATTAGATGCTGTAAACAAAAGGATAGACAATGCAATGGTCAAGATACCAAAGGGTAATTAGAGGCTGTAAATAGAAGGATAGACAATGCAATGGTCAAGATACCAAAGGGTAATTAGAGGCTGTAAATAGAAGGATAGACAATACAATGGTTAAGATACCAAAGGGTAACTAGAAGCTGTAAATAGAAGGATAGAAAATACAATGGTCAAGATGCCTAAGGGTAATTAGATGCTGTAAATAAAAGGATAGACAATGCAATGGTCAAGATACCAAAGGGTAATTAGATGCTGTAAACAAAAGGATAGACAATGCAATTGTCAAGATACCAAAGGGTAATTAGTTGCTGTAAATAGAAGGATAGATAATGCAATGGTCAAAATACCTAAGGGTAATTAGAGGCTGTAAATAGAATGATAGACAATGCAATGGTCAAGATACCTAAGGGTAACTAGAACCTGTAAATAGAAGGATAGACAATACAATGGTCAAGATATCTAAGGGTAATTAGAGGCTGCAAATAGAAGGATAGACAACGCAATGGTCAAGATACCTAAGGGTAATTAGAGGCTGTAAATAAAAGTATAGACAATGCAATGGTCAAGATACCAAAGGGTAATTAGTTGCTGTAAATAGAAGGATAGATAATGCAATGGTCAAAATACCTAAGGGTAATTAGAGGCTGTAAATAGAAGGATAGACAATGCAATGATCAAGATACCAAAGTGTAATTAGAGGCTGTAAATAGAAGGATAGACAATGCAATGGTCAAGATACCAAAGGGTAATTAGAGGCTGTAAATAGAAGGATAGACAATGCAATGGTCAAGATACCTAAGGGTAATTAGAGGCTGCAAATAGAAGGATAGACAACGCAATGGTCAAGATACCTAAGGGTAATTAGAGGCTGTAAATAAAAGTATAGACAATGCAATGGTCAAGATACCAAAGGGTAATTAGAGGCTGCAAATAGAAGGATAGACAACGCAATGGTCAAGATACCTAAGGGTAATTATAGGCTGTAAATAGAAGGATAGACAATGCAATGGTCAAGATACCAAAGGGTAATTAGGGGCTGTAAATAGAATGATAGACAATGCAGTGGTCAAGATATCTAAGGGTAATTAGAGGCTGTAAATAGAAGGATAGACAATGCAATGGTCATGATACCTAAGGGTAATTAAAGGCTGTAAATAGAAGGATAGACAATGCAATGGTCAAGATACCAAAGGGTAATTAGTGGCTGTAAATAGAAGGATAGACAATGCAATGGTCAAGATACCTAAGAGTAATTAGAGGCTGTAAATAGAAGGATAGACAATGCAGTGATCAAGATATCTAAGGGTAATTAGAGGCTGTAAATAGAAGGATAGAAAATACAATGATCAAGATACCTAAGGGTAATTAAACGCTGTAAATAAAAGGATAGACAATGCAATGGTCAAGATACCAAAGGGTAATTAGATGCTGTAAACAAAAGGATAGACAATGCAATGGTCAAGATACCAAAGGGTAATTAGATGCTGTAAATATAAGGATAGATAATGCAATGGTCAAGATACCTAAGGGTAATTAGAGGCTGTAAAAAGAAGGATAGACAATGCAATGGTCAAGATACCAAAGGGTAATTAGAGGCTGTAAATAGAAGGATAGACAATGCAGTGATCAAGATATGTAATGGTAATTAGAGGCTGTAAATAGAAGGATAGACAATGCAATAATCAAGACACCTAAGGGTAATTAGAGGCTGTAAATCGAAGGATAGACAATACAATGGTCAGGATATCTATGGGTAATTAGAGGCTGTAAATAAAAGGATAGACAATGCAATGGTCAAGATACCAAAGGGTAAATAGAGGCTGTAAATAGAAGGATAGACAATGCAGTGATCAAGATATCTAAGGGTAATTAGAGGCTGTAAATAGAAGGATAGACAATGCAATGGTCAAGATACCTAAGGGTAATTAGAGGCTGTCAATTGAAGCATAGACAATGCAATAGTCAAGATACCTACGGTTAATTAGAGGCTGTAAATAGAAGGATAGACAATACAATGGTCAAGATACCTAAGGGTAATTAGAGGCTGTAAATAGAAGGATAGACAATGCAATGGTCAAGATATCAAAGGGTAATTAGAGGCTGTAAATAGAAGGATAGACAATGCAATGGTCAAGATACCTAAGGGTAATTAGAGGCTGTAAATAGAAGGATAGACAATGCAGTGATCAAGATATCTAAGGGTAATTAGAGGCTGTAAATAGAAGGATAGACAATGCAATAGTCAAGATTCCTAAGGGTAACTAGAGGCTGTAAATAGAAGGATAGACAATACAATGGTCAAGATACCTAAGAGTAATTAGAGGCTGTAAATAAAAGGATAGACAATGCAATGTTCAAGATACCAAAGGGTAAATAGAGGCTGTAAATAGAAGGATAGATAATGCAATGGTCAAGATACCTAAGGGTAATTAGAGGCTGTAAATAGAAGGATAGACAATGCAATGGTCAAGATACCAAAGGGTAATTAGAGGCTGTGAATAGAAGGATAGACAATGCAATGGTCAAGATACCAAAGGGTAATTAGAGGCTGTAAATAGAAGGATAGACAATGCAATGGTCAAGATACCAAAGGGTAATTAGAGGCTGTAAATAGAAGCAGAGACAATACAATGGTCAAGATACCTAAGGGTAATTAGAGGCTGTAAATAGAAGGATAGACAATGCAGTGATCAAGATATCTAAGGATTATTAGAGGTTGTAAATAGAAGGATAGACAATGCAATGGTCAAGATACCTAAGGGTAATTAGAGGCTGTAAATTGAAGCATAGACAATGCAATAGTCAAGATACCTAAGGTTAATTAGAGGCTGTAAATAGAAGGATAGACAAAACAATGGTCAAGATACCTAAGGGTAATTAGAGGCTGTAAATAGAAGGATAGACAATGCAATGGTCAAGATACCAAAGGGTAATTATAGGCTGTAAATAGAAGGATAGACAATGCAATGGTCAAGATACCAAAGGGTAATTAGAGGCTGTAAATAGAAGGATAGACAATACAATAGTCAAGATACCTAAGGGTAATTAGAGACTGTAAATAGAAGGATAGACAATGCAGTGATCAAGATATCTAAGGGTAATTAGAGGCTGTAAATAGAAGGATAGACAATGCGATGGTCATGATACCTAAGGGTAATTAGAGGCTGTAAATAGAAGGATAGACAATGCAATGGTCATGATACCTAAGTGTAATTAGAGGCTGTAAATAGAAGGATAGACAATGCAGTGATCAAGATATCTAAGGGTAATTAGTGGCTGTAAATAGAAGGATAATAGAATGATAGACAATGCAGTGGTCAAGATATCTAAGGGTAATTAGAGGCTGTAAATAGAAGGATAGACAATGCAATGGTCATGATACCTAAGGGTAATTAAAGGCTGTAAATAGAAGGATAGACAATGCAATGGTCAAGATACCAAAGGGTAATTAGTGGCTGTAAATAGAAGGATAGACAATGCAATGGTCAAGATACCTAAGAGTAATTAGAGGCTGTAAATAGAAGGATAGACAATGCAGTGATCAAGATATCTAAGGGTAATTAGAGGCTGTAACTAGAAGGATAGAAAATACAATGATCAAGATACCTAAGGGTAATTAAACGCTGTAAATAAAAGGATAGACAATGCAATGGTCAAGATACCAAAAGGTAATTAGATGCTGTAAACAAAAGGATAGACAATGCAATGGTCAAGATACCAAAGGGTAATTAGATGCTGTAAATATAAGGATTGATAATGCAATGGTCAAGATACCTAAGGGTAATTAGAGGCTGTAAAAAGAAGGATAGACAATGCAATGGTCAAGATACCAAAGGGAAATTAGAGGCTGTAAATAGAAGGATAGACAATGCAGTGATCAAGATATGTAATGGTAATTAGAGGCTGTAAATAGAAGGATAGACAATGCAATAATCAAGACACCTAAGGGTAATTAGAGGCTGTAAATAGAAGCAGAGACAATACAATGGTCAAGATACCGAAGGGTAATTAGAGGCTGTAAATAGAAGGATAGACAATGCAGTGATCAAGATATCTAAGGATTATTAGAGGTTGTAAATAGAAGGATAGACAATGCAATGGTCAAGATACCTAAGGGTAATTAGAGGCTGTAAATTGAAGCATAGACAATGCAATAGTCAAGATACCTAAGGTTAATTAGAGGCTGTAAATAGAAGGATAGACAATACAATGGTCAAGATACCAAAGGGTAATTAGAGGCTGTAAATAGAAGGATAGACAATGCAATGGTCAAGATACCAAAGGGTAATTATAGGCTGTAAATAGAAGGATAGACAATGCAATGGTCAAGATACCAAAGGGTAATTAGAGGCTGTAAATAGAAGGATAGACAATGCAATAGTCAAGATACCTAAGGGTAATTAGAGGCTGTAAATAGAAGGATAGACAATGCAGTGATCAAGATATCTAATGGTAATTAGAGGCTGTAAATAGAAGGATAGACAATGCAATGGTCATGATACCTAAGTGTAATTAGAGGCTGTAAATAGAAGGATAGACAATGCAGTGATCAAGATATCTAAGGGTAATTAGTGGCTGTAAATAGAAGGATAGACAATGCAATTGTCAAGATACTTAAGGGTAACTAGAAGCTGTAAATAGAAGGATAGACAATGCAATAGTCAAGATACCTAAAGGTAATTAGAGGCTGTAAATAGAAGGATAGACAATGCAATGGTCAAGATACCAAAGGGTAATTATAGGCTGTAAATAGAAGGATAGACAATGCAATGGTCAAGATACCAAAGGTAATTAGAGGCTGTAAATAGAAGGATAGACAATGCAATAGTCAAGATACCTAAGGGTAATTAGAGGCTGTAAATAGAAGGATAGACAATGCAGTGATCAAAATATCTAAGGGTAATTAGAGGCTGTAAATAGAAGGATAGACAATGCAATGGTCATGATACCTAAGGGTAATTAGAGGCTGTAAATAGAAGGGGATAGACAATGCAATGGTCATGATACCTAAGTGTAATTAGAGGCTGTAAATAGAAAGATAGACAATGCAGTGATCAAGATTCCTAAGGGTAATTAGAGGCTGTAAATTGAAGCATAGACAATACAATAGTCAAGATACCTAAGGTTAATTAGAGTCTGTAAATAGAAGGATAGACAATACAATGGTCAAGATATCTAAGGGTAAATAGAAGCTGTAAATAGAAGGATAGACAATGCAATGGTCAAGATACCAAAGGGTAATTAGAGGCTGTAAATAGAAGGATAGACAATGCAATAGTCAAGATACCAAAGGGTAATTAGAGGCTGTAAATAGAAGGATAGACAATGCAGTGATCAAGACATCTAAGGGTAATTAGAGGCTGTAAATAGAAGGATAGACAATGCAATAGTCAAGATTCCTAAGGGTAACTAGAGGCTGTAAATAGGAGGATAGACAATGCAATGGTCAAGATACCTAAGAGTAATTAGAGGCTCAAAATAAAAGGATAGACAATGCAATGGTCAAGATACCAAAGGGTAAATAGAGGCTGTAAATAGAAGGATAGATAATGCAATGGTCAAGATACCTAAGGGTAATTAGAGGCTGTAAATAGAAGGATAGACAATGCAATGGTCAAGATACCAAAGGGTAATTAGAGGCTGTGAATAGAAGGATAGACAATGCAAAGGTCAAGATACCAAAGGGTAATTAGAGGCTGTAAATAAAAGGATATACAATACAATGGTCAAGATACCAAAGGGTAATTAGAGGCTGTAAATAGAAGGAGAGACAATGCAATAGTCAAGATACCTAAGGGTAATTAGAGACTGTAAATAGAAGGATAGACAATGCAGTGATCAAGATATCTAAGGGTAATTAGAGCCTGTAAATAGAAGGATAGACAATGCAATGGTCAAGATACCAAAGGGTAATTAGAGGCTGTAAATTGAAGCATAGACAATACAATAGTCAAGATACCTAAGGTTAATTAGAGGCTGTAAATAGAAGGATAGACAATACAATGGTCAAGATACCTAAGGGTAATTAGAGGCTGTAAATAGAAGGATAGACAAGGCAATGGTCAAGATACCAAAGGGTAATTAGAGGCTGTAAATAGAAGGATAGACAATACAATGGTCAAGATACCTAAGGGTAACTAGAAGCTGTAAATAGAAGGATAGAAAATACAATGGTCAAGATGCCTAAGGGTAATTAGATGCTGTAAATAAAAGGATAGACAATGCAATGGTCAAGATACCAAAGGGTAATTAGATGCTGTAAACAAAAGGATAGACAATGCAATAGTCAAGATACCAAAGGGTAATTAGTTGCTGTAAATAGAAGGATAGATAATGCAATGGTCAAAATACCTAAGGGTAATTAGAGGCTGTAAATAGAAGGATAGACAATGCAATGATCAAGATATCTAAGGATTATTAGAGGTTGTAAATAGAAGGATAGACAATGCAATGGTCAAGATACCTAAGGGTAATTAGAGGCTGTAAATTGAAGCATAGACAATGCAATAGTCAAGATACCTAAGGTTAATTAGAGGCTGTAAATAGAAGGATAGACAATACAATGGTCAAGATACCTAAGGGTAATTAGAGGCTGTAAATAGAAGGATAGACAATGCAATGGTCAAGATACCAAAGGGTAATTATAGGCTGTAAATAGAAGGATAGACAATGCAATGGTCAAGATACCAAAGGGTAATTAGAGGCTGTAAATAGAAGGATAGACAATGCAATAGTCAAGATACCTAAGGGTAATTAGAGGCTGTAAATAGAAGGATAGACAATGCAGTGATCAAGATATCTAATGGTAATTAGAGGCTGTAAATAGAAGGATAGACAATGCGATGGTCATGATACCAAAGGGTAATTAGAGGCTGTAAATAGAAGGATAGACAATGCAATGGTCATGATACCTAAGTGTAATTAGAGGCTGTAAATAGAAGGATAGACAATGCAGTGATCAAGATATCTAAGGGTAATTAGTGGCTGTAAATAGAAGGATAGACAATGCAATTGTCAAGATACTTAAGGGTAACTAGAAGCTGTAAATAGAAGGATAGACAATGCAATAGTCAAGATACCTAAAGGTAATTAGAGGCTGTAAATAGAAGGATAGACAATGCAATGGTCAAGATCCCAAAGGGTAATTATAGGCTGTAAATAGAAGGATAGACAATGCAATGGTCAAGATACCAAAGGTAATTAGAGGCTGTAAATAGAAGGATAGACAATGCAATAGTCAAGATACCTAAGGGTAATTAGAGGCTGTAAATAGAAGGATAGACAATGCAGTGATCAAAATATCTAAGGGTAATTAGAGGCTGTAAATAGAAGGATAGACAATGCAATGGTCATGATACCTAAGGGTAATTAGAGGCTGTAAATAGAAGGGGATAGACAATGCAATGGTCATGATACCTAAGTGTAATTAGAGGCTGTAAATAGAAAGATAGACAATGCAGTGATCAAGATACCTAAGGGTAATTAGAGGCTGTAAATTGAAGCATAGACAATACAATAGTCAAGATACCTAAGGTTAATTAGAGTCTGTAAATAGAAGGATAGACAATACAATGGTCAAGATATCTAAGGGTAAATAGAAGCTTTAAATAGAAGGATAGACAATGCAATGGTCAAGATACCAAAGGGTAATTAGAGGCTGTAAATAGAAGGATAGACAATGCAATAGTCAAGATACCAAAGGGTAATTAGAGGCTGTAAATAGAAGGATAGACAATGCAGTGATCAAGACATCTAAGGGTAATTAGAGGCTGTAAATAGAAGGATAGACAATGCAATAGTCAAGATTCCTAAGGGTAACTAGAGGCTGTAAATAGGAGGATAGACAATACAATGGTCAAGATATCTAAGAGTAATTAGAGGCTCAAAATAAAAGGATAGACAATGCAATGGTCAAGATACCAAAGGGTAAATAGAGGCTGTAAATAGAAGGATAGATAATGCAATGGTCAAGATACCTAAGGGTAATTAGAGGCTGTAAATAGAAGGATAGACAATGCAATGGTCAAGATACCAAAGGGTAATTAGAGGCTGTGAATAGAAGGATAGACAATGCAAAGGTCAAGATACCAAAGGGTAATTAGAGGCTGTAAATAAAAGGATATACAATACAATGGTCAAGATACCAAAGGGTAATTAGAGGCTGTAAATAGAAGGAGAGACAATGCAATGGTCAAGATACCAAAGGGTAATTAGAGTCTGTAAATAGAAGGATAGACAATACAATGGTCAAGATATCTAAGGGTAAATAGAAGCTTTAAATAGAAGGATAGACAATGCAATGGTCAAGATACCAAAGGGTAATTAGAGGCTGTAAATAGAAGGATAGACAATGCAATAGTCAAGATACCAAAGGGTAATTAGAGGCTGTAAATAGAAGGATAGACAATGCAGTGATCAAGACATCTAAGGGTAATTAGAGGCTGTAAATAGAAGGATAGACAATGCAATAGTCAAGATTCCTAAGGGTAACTAGAGGCTGTAAATAGGAGGATAGACAATACAATGGTCAAGATATCTAAGAGTAATTAGAGGCTCAAAATAAAAGGATAGACAATGCAATGGTCAAGATACCAAAGGGTAAATAGAGGCTGTAAATAGAAGGATAGATAATGCAATGGTCAAGATACCTAAGGGTAATTAGAGGCTGTAAATAGAAGGATAGACAATGCAATGGTCAAGATACCAAAGGGTAATTAGAGGCTGTGAATAGAAGGATAGACAATGCAAAGGTCAAGATACCAAAGGGTAATTAGAGGCTGTAAATAAAAGGATATACAATACAATGGTCAAGATACCAAAGGGTAATTAGAGGCTGTAAATAGAAGGAGAGACAATGCAATAGTCAAGATACCTAAGGGTAATTAGAGACTGTAAATAGAAGGATAGACAATGCAGTGATCAAGATATCTAAGGGTAATTAGAGCCTGTAAATAGAAGGATAGACAATGCAATGGTCAAGATACCAAAGGGTAATTAGAGGCTGTAAATTGAAGCATAGACAATACAATAGTCAAGATACCTAAGGTTAATTAGAGGCTGTAAATAGAAGGATAGACAATACAATGGTCAAGATACCTAAGGGTAATTAGAGGCTGTAAATAGAAGGATAGACAATGCAATGGTCAAGATACCAAAGGGTAATTAGAGGCTGTAAATAGAAGGATAGACAATACAATGGTCAAGATACCTAAGGGTAACTAGAAGCTGTAAATAGAAGGATAGAAAATACAATGGTCAAGATGCCTAAGGGTAATTAGATGCTGTAAATAAAAGGATAGACAATGCAATGGTCAAGATACCAAAGGGTAATTAGATGCTGTAAACAAAAGGATAGACAATGCAATAGTCAAGATACCAAAGGGTAATTAGTTGCTGTAAATAGAAGGATAGATAATGCAATGGTCAAAATACCTAAGGGTAATTAGAGGCTGTAAATAGAAGGATAGACAATGCAATGATCAAGATACCTAAGGGTAATTAGAGGCTGTAAATAGAATGATAGACAATGCAATAGGCAAGATACCTAAGGGTAACTAGAACCTGTAAATAGAAGGATAGACAATACAATGGTCAAGATATCTAAGGGTAATTAGAGGCTGCAAATAGAAGGATAGACAACGCAATGGTCAAGATACCTAAGGGTAATTAGAGGCTGTAAATAAAAGTATAGACAATGCAATGGTCAAGATACCAAAGGGTAATTAGTTGCTGTAAATAGAAGGATAGATAATGCAATGGTCAAAATACCTAAGGGTAATTAGAGGCTGTAAATAGAAGGATAGACAATGCAATGATCAAGATACCAAAGTGTAATTAGAGGCTGTAAATAGAAGGATAGACAATGCAACGGTCAAGATACCAAAGGGTAATTAGAGGCTGTAAATAGAAGGATAGACAATGCAATGGTCAAGATACCTAAGGGTAATTAGAGGCTGCAAATAGAAGGATAGACAACGCAATGGTCAAGATACCTAAGGGTAATTAGAGGCTGTAAATAAAAGTATAGACAATGCAATGGTCAAGATACCAAAGGGTAATTAGAGGCTGCAAATAGAAGGATAGACAACGCAATGGTCAAGATACCTAAGGGTAATTATAGGCTGTAAATAGAAGGATAGACAATGCAATGCTCAAGATACCAAAGGGTAATTAGGGGCTGTAAATAGAATGATAGACAATGCAGTGGTCAAGATATCTAAGGGTAATTAGAGGCTGTAAATAGAAGGATAGACAATGCAATGGTCATGATACCTAAGGGTAATTAGAGGCTGTAAATAGAAGGATAGACAATGCAATGGTCAAGATACCAAAGGGTAATTAGTGGCTGTAAATAGAAGGATAGACAATGCAATGGTCAAGATACCTAAGAGTAATTAGAGGCTGTAAATAGAAGGATAGACAATGCAGTGATCAAGATATCTAAGGGTAATTAGAGGCTGTAAATAGAAGGATAGAAAATACAATGATCAAGATACTAAAGGGTAATTAAACGCTGTAAATAAAAGGATAGACAATACAATGGTCAAGATACCAAAGGGTAATTAGATGCTGTAAACAAAAGGATAGACAATGCAATGGTCAAGATACCAAAGGGTAATTAGATGCTGTAAATAGAAGGATAGACAATACAATGGTCAAGATACCAAAGGGTAACTAGAAGCTGTAAATAGAAGGATAGAAAATACAATGGTCAAGATGCCTAAGGGTAATTAGATGCTGTAAATAAAAGGATAGACAATGCAATGGTCAAGATACCAAAGGGTAATTAGATGCTGTAAACAAAAGGATAGACAATGCAATGGTCAAGATACCAAAGGGTAATTAGTTGCTGTAAATAGAAGGATAGATAATGCAATGGTCAAAATACCTAAGGGTAATTAGAGGCTGTAAATAGAAGGATAGACAATGCAATGATCAAGATACCTAAGGGTAATTAGAGGCTGTAAATAGAATGATAGACAATGCAATAGGCAAGATACCTAAGGGTAACTAGAACCTGTAAATAGAAGGATAGACAATACAATGGTCAAGATATCTAAGGGTAATTAGAGGCTGCAAATAGAAGGATAGACAACGCAATGGTCAAGATACCTAAGGGTAATTAGAGGCTGTAAATAAAAGTATAGACAATGCAATGGTCAAGATACCAAAGGGTAATTAGTTGCTGTAAATAGAAGGATAGATAATGCAATGGTCAAAATACCTAAGGGTAATTAGAGGCTGTAAATAGAAGGATAGACAATGCAATGATCAAGATACCAAAGTGTAATTAGAGGCTGTAAATAGAAGGATAGACAATGCAATGGTCAAGATACCAAAGGGTAATTAGAGGCTGTAAATAGAAGGATAGACAATGCAATGGTCAAGATACCTAAGGGTAATTAGAGGCTGCAAATAGAAGGATAGACAACGCAATGGTCAAGATACCTAAGGGTAATTAGAGGCTGTAAATAAAAGTATAGACAATGCAATGGTCAAGATACCAAAGGGTAATTAGAGGCTGCAAATAGAAGGATAGACAACGCAATGGTCAAGATACCTAAGGGTAATTATAGGCTGTAAATAGAAGGATAGACAATGCAATGGTCAAGATACCAAAGGGTAATTAGGGGCTGTTAATAGAATGATAGACAATGCAGTGGTCAAGATATCTAAGGGTAATTAGAGGCTGTAAATAGAAGGATAGACAATGCAATGGTCATGATACCTAAGGGTAATTAAAGGCTGTAAATAGAAGGATAGACAATGCAATGGTCAAGATACCAAAGGGTAATTAGTGGCTGTAAATAGAAGGATAGACAATGCAATGGTCAAGATACCTAAGAGTAATTAGAGGCTGTAAATAGAAGGATAGACAATGCAGTGATCAAGATATCTAAGGGTAATTAGAGGCTGTAAATAGAAGGATAGAAAATACAATGATCAAGATACCTAAGGGTAATTAAACGCTGTAAATAAAAGGATAGACAATGCAATGGTCAAGATACCAAAGGGTAATTAGATGCTGTAAACAAAAGGATAGACAATGCAATGGTCAAGATACCAAAGGGTAATTAGATGCTGTAAATAGAAGGATAGATAATGCAATGGTCAAGATACCAAAGGGTAATTAGAGGCTGTAAAAAGAAGGATAGACAATGCAATGGTCAAGATACCAAAGGGTAATTAGAGGCTGTATATAGAAGGATAGACAATGCAGTGATCAAGATATGTAATGGTAATTAGAGGCTGTAAATAGAAGGATAGACAATGCAATAATCAAGACACCTAAGGGTAATTAGAGGCTGTAAATCGAAGGATAGACAATACAATGGTCAGGATATCTATGGGTAATTAGAGGCTGTAAATAAAAGGATAGACAATGCAATGGTCAAGATACCAAAGGGTAAATAGAGGCTGTAAATAGAAGGATAGACAATGCAGTGATCAAGATATCTAAGGGTAATTAGAGGCTGTAAATAGAAGGATAGACAATGCAATGGTCAAGATACCTAAGGGTAATTAGAGGCTGTCAATTGAAGCATAGACAATGCAATAGTCAAGATACCTACGATTAATTTGAGGCTGTAAATAGAAGGATAGACAATACAATGGTCAAGATACCTAAGGGTAATTAGAGGCTGTAAATAGAAGGATAGACAATGCAATGGTCAAGATATCAAAGGGTAATTAGAGGCTGTAAATAGAAGGATAGACAATGCAATGGTCAAGATACCTAAGGGTAATTAGAGGCTGTAAATAGAAGGATAGACAATGCAGTGATCAAGATATCTAAGGGTAATTAGAGGCTGTAAATAGAAGGATAGACAATGCAATAGTCAAGATTCCTAAGGGTAACTAGAGGCTGTAAATAGAAGGATAGACAATACAATGGTCAAGATACCTAAGGGTAATTAGAGGCTGTAAATAGAAGGATAGATAATGCAATGGTCAAGATACCTAAGGGTAATTAGAGGCTGTAAATAGAAGGATAGACAATGCAATGGTCAAGATACCAAAGGGTAATTAGAGGCTGTGAATAGAAGGATAGACAATGTAATGGTCAAGATACCAAAGGGTAATTAGAGGCTGTAAATAGAAGGATAGACAATGCAATGGTCAAGATACCAAAGGGTAATTAGAGGCTGTAAATAGAAGCAGAGACAATACAATGGTCAAGATACCTAAGGGTAATTAGAGGCTGTAAATAGAAGGATAGACAATGCAGTGATCAAGATATCTAAGGATTATTAGAGGTTGTAAATAGAAGGATAGACAATGCAATGGTCAAGATACCTAAGGGTAATTAGAGGCTGTAAATTGAAGCATAGACAATGCAATAGTCAAGATACCTAAGGTTAATTAGAGGCTGTAAATAGAAGGATAGACAATACAATGGTCAAGATATCTAAGGGTAAATAGAAGCTGTAAATAGAAGGATAGACAATGCAATGGTCAAGATACCAAAGGGTAACTAGAGGCTGTAAATAGAAGGATAGACAATGCAATAGTCAAGATACCAAAGGGTAATTAGAGGCTGTAAATAGAAGGATAGACAATGCAGTGATCAAGACATCTAAGGGTAATTAGAGGCTGTAAATAGAAGGATAGACAATGCAATAGTCAAGATTCCTAAGGGTAACTAGAGGCTGTAAATAGGAGGATAGACAATACAATGGTCAAGATACCTAAGAGTAATTAGAGGCTCAAAATAAAAGGATAGACAATGCAATGGTCAAGATACCAAAGGGTAAATAGAGGCTGTAAATAGAAGGATAGATAATGCAATGGTCAAGATACCTAAGGGTAATTAGAGGCTGTAAATAGAAGGATAGACAATGCAATGGTCAAGATACCAAAGGGTAATTAGAGGCTGTGAATAGAATGATAGACAATGCAAAGGTCAAGATACCAAAGGGTAATTAGAGGCTGTAAATAAAAGGATATACAATACAATGGTCAAGATACCAAAGGGTAATTAGAGGCTGTAAATAGAAGGAGAGACAATGCAATAGTCAAGATACCTAAGGGTAATTAGAGACTGTAAATAGAAGGATAGACAATGCAGTGATCAAGATATCTAAGGGTAATTAGAGCCTGTAAATAGAAGGATAGACAATGCAATGGTCAAGATACCAAAGGGTAATTAGAGGCTGTAAATTGAAGCATAGACAATACAATAGTCAAGATACCTAAGGTTAATTAGAGGCTGTAAATAGAAGGATAGACAATACAATGGTCAAGATACCTAAGGTTAATTAGAGGCTGTAAATAGAAGGATAGACAATACAATGGTCAAGATACCTAAGGGTAATTAGAGGCTGTAAATAGAAGGATAGACAATGCAATGGTCAAGATACCAAAGGGTAATTAGATGCTGTAAATAGAAGGATAGACAATACAATGGTCAAGATACCTAAGGGTAACTAGAAGCTGTAAATAGAAGGATAGAAAATACAATGGTCAAGATGCCTAAGGGTAATTAGATGCTGTAAATAAAAGGATAGACAATGCAATGGTCAAGATACCAAAGGGTAATAAGATGCTGTAAACAAAAGGATAGACAATGCAATAGTCAAGATACCAAAGGGTAATTAGTTGCTGTAAATAGAAGGATAGATAATGCAATGGTCAAGATACCTAAGGGTAATTAGAGGCTGTAAATAGAAGGATAGACAATGCAATGATCAAGATACCTAAGGGTAATTAGAGTCTGTAAATAGAATGATAGACAATGCAATAGGCAAGATACCTAAGGGTAACTAGAACCTGTAAATAGAAGGATAGACAATACAATGGTCAAGATATCTAAGGGTAATTAGAGGCTGCAAATAGAAGGATAGATAACGCAATGGTCAAGATACCTAAGGGTAATTAGAGGCTGTAAATAAAAGTATAGACAATGCAATGGTCAAGATACCAAAGGGTAATTAGTTGCTGTAAATAGAAGGATAGATAATGCAATGGTCAAAATACCTAAGGGTAATTAGAGGCTGTAAATAGAAGGATAGACAATGCAATGATCAAGATACCAAAGTGTAATTAGAGGCTGTAAATAGAAGGATAGACAATGCAATGGTCAAGATACCAAAGGGTAATTAGAGGCTGTAAATAGAAGGATAGACAATGCAATGGTCAAGATACCTAAGGGTAATTAGAGGCTGCAAATAGAAGGATAGACAACGCAATGGTCAAGATACCTAAGGGTAATTAGAGGCTGTAAATAAAAGTATAGACAATGCAATGGTCAAGATACCAAAGGGTAATTAGAGGCTGCAAATAGAAGGATAGACAACGCAATGGTCAAGATACCTGAGGGTATCTATAGGCTGTAAATAGAAGGATAGACAATGCAATGCTCAAGATACCAAAGGGTAATTAGGGGCTGTAAATAGAATGATAGACAATGCAGTGGTCAAGATATCTAAGGGTAATTAGAGGCTGTAAATAGAAGGATAGACAATGCAATGGTCATGATACCTAAGGGTAATTAGAGGCTGTAAATAGAAGGATAGACAATGCAATGGTCAAGATACCAAAGGGTAATTAGTGGCTGTAAATAGAAGGATAGACAATGCAATGGTCAAGATACCTAAGAGTAATTAGAGGCTGTAAATAGAAAGATAGACAATGCAGTGATCAAGATATCTAAGGGTAATTAGAGGCTGTAAATAGAAGGATAGAAAATACAATGATCAAGATACCAAAGGGTAATTAAACGCTGTAAATAAAAGGATAGACAATACAATGGTCAAGATACCAAAGGGTAATTAGATGCTGTAAACAAAAGGATAGACAATGCAATGGTCAAGATACCAAAGGGTAATTAGATGCTGTAAATAGAAGGATAGACAATGCAATGGTCAAGATACCAAAGGGTAATTAGAGGCTGTAAATAGAAGGATAGACAATACAATGGTCAAGATACCAAAGGGTAACTAGAAGCTGTAAATAGAAGGATAGAAAATACAATGGTCAAGATGCCTAAGGGTAATTAGATGCTGTAAATAAAAGGATAGACAATGCAATGGTCAAGATACCAAAGGGTAATTAGATGCTGTAAACAAAAGGATAGACAATGCAATGGTCAAGATACCAAAGGGTAATTAGTTGCTGTAAATAGAAGGATAGATAATGCAATGGTCAAAATACCTAAGGGTAATTAGAGGCTGTAAATAGAAGGATAGACAATGCAATGATCAAGATACCTAAGGGTAATTAGAGGCTGTAAATAGAATGATAGACAATGCAATAGGCAAGATACCTAAGGGTAACTAGAACCTGTAAATAGAAGGATAGACAATACAATGGTCAAGATATCTAAGGGTAATTAGAGGCTGCAAATAGAAGGATAGACAACGCAATGGTCAAGATACCTAAGGGTAATTAGAGGCTGTAAATAAAAGTATAGACAATGCAATGGTCAAGATACCAAAGGGTAATTAGTTGCTGTAAATAGAAGGATAGATAATGCAATGGTCAAAATACCTAAGGGTAATTAGAGGCTGTAAATAGAAGGATAGACAATGCAATGATCAAGATACCAAAGTGTAATTAGAGGCTGTAAATAGAAGGATAGACAATCCAATGGTCAAGATACCAAAGGGTAATTAGAGGCTGTAAATAAAAGGATAGACAATGCAATGGTCAAGATACCTAAGGGTAATTAGAGGCTGCAAATAGAAGGATAGACAACGCAATGGTCAAGATACCTAAGGGTAATTAGAGGCTGTAAATAAAAGTATAGACAATGCAATGGTCAAGATACCAAAGGGTAATTAGAGGCTGCAAATAGGAGGATAGACAACGCAATGGTCAAGATACCTAAGGGTAATTATAGGCTGTAAATAGAAGGATAGACAATGCAATGGTCAAGATACCAAAGGGTAATTAGGGGCTGTAAATAGAATGATAGACAATGCAGTGGTCAAGATATCTAAGGGTAATTAGAGGCTGTAAATAGAAGGATAGACAATGCAGTGGTCATGATACCTAAGGGTAATTAAAGGCTGTAAATAGAAGGATAGACAATGCAATGGTCAAGATACCTAAGGGTAAATAAACGCTGTAAATAAAAGGATAGACAATGCAATGGTCAAGATACCAAAGGGTAATTAGATGCTGTAAACAAAAGGATAGACAATGCAATGGTCAAGATACCAAAGGGTAATTAGATGCTGTAAATATAAGGATAGATAATGCAATGGTCAAGATACCTAAGGGTAATTAGAGGCTGTAAAAAGAAGGATAGACAATGCAATGGTCAAGATACCAAAGGGTAATTAGAGGCTGTAAATAGAAGGATAGACAATGCAGTGATCAAGATATGTAATGGTAATTAGAGGCTGTAAATAGAAGGATAGACAATGCAATAATCAAGACACCTAAGGGTAATTAGAGGCTGTAAATCGAAGGATAGACAATACAATGGTCAGGATATCTATGGGTAATTAGAGGCTGTAAATAAAAGGATAGACAATGCAATGGTCAAGATACCAAAGGGTAAATAGAGGCTGTAAATAGAAGGATAGACAATGCAGTGATCAAGATATCTAAGGGTAATTAAAGGCTGTAAATAGAAGGATAGACAATGCAATGGTCAAGATACCTAAGGGTAATTAGAGGCTGTCAATTGAAGCATAGACAATGCAATAGTCAAGATACCTACGATTAATTAGAGGCTGTAAATAGAAGGATAGACAATACAATGGTCAAGATACCTAAGGGTAATTAGAGGCTGTAAATAGAAGGATAGACAATGCAATGGTCAAGATATCAAAGGGTAATTAGAGGCTGTAAATAGAAGGATAGACAATGCAATGGTCAAGATACATAAGGGTAATTAGAGGCTGTAAATAGAAGGATAGACAATGCAGTGATCAAGATATCTAAGGGTAATTAGAGGCTGTAAATAGAAGGATAGACAATGCAATAGTCAAGATTCCTAAGGGTAACTAGAGGCTGTAAATAGAAGGATAGACAATACAATGGTCAAGATACCTAAGAGTAATTAGAGGCTGTAAATAAAAGGATAGACAATGCAATGTTCAAGATACCAAAGGGTAAATAGAGGCTGTAAATAGAAGGATAGATAATGCAATGGTCAAGATACCTAAGGGTAATTAGAGGCTGTAAATAGAAGGATAGACAATGCAATGGTCAAGATACCAAAGAGTAATTAGAGGCTGTGAATAGAAGGATAGACAATGCAATGGTCAAGATACCAAAGGGTAATTAGAGGCTGTAAATAGAAGGATAGACAATACAATGGTCAAGATACCAAAGGGTAATTAGAGGCTGTAAATAGAAGCAGAGACAATACAATGGTCAAGATACCTAAGGGTAATTAGAGGCTGTAAATAGAAGGATAGACAATGCAGTGATCAAGATATCTAAGGATTATTAGAGGTTGTAAATAGAAGGATAGACAATGCAATGGTCAAGATACCTAAGGGTAATTAGAGGCTGTAAATTGAAGCATAGACAATGCAATAGTCAAGATACCTAAGGTTAATTAGAGGCTGTAAATAGAAGGATAGACAATACAATGGTCAAGATACCTAAGGGTAATTAGAGGCTGTAAATAGAAGGATAGACAATGCAATGGTCAAGATACCAAAGGGTAATTATAGGCTGTAAATAGAAGGATAGACAATGCAATGGTCAAGATACCAAAGGGTAATTAGAGGCTGTAAATAGAAGGATAGACAATGCAATAGTCAAGATACCTAAGGGTAATTAGAGGCTGTAAATAGAAGGATAGACAATGCAATGATCAAGATATCTAAGGGTAATTAGAGGCTGTAAATAGAAGGATAGACAATGCGATGGTCATGATACCTAAGGGTAATTAGAGGCTGTAAATAGAAGGATAGACAATGCAATGGTCATGATACCTAAGTGTAATTAGAGGCTGTAAATAGAAGGATAGACAATGCAATGGTCAAGATACCTAAGGGTAATTAGAGGCTGTAAATTGAAGCATAGACAATGCAATAGTCAAGATACCTAAGGGTAACTAGAAGCTGTAAATAGAAGGATAGACAATGCAATAGTCAAGATACCTAAAGGTAATTAGAGGCTGTAAATAGAAGGATAGACAATGCAGTGATCAAGATATCTAAGGGTAATTAGAGGCTGTAAATAGAAGGATAGACAATGCAATAGTCAAGATACCTAAGGGTAACTAGAAGCTGTAAATAGAAGGATAGAAAATACAATGGTCAAGATACCTAAGGGTAATTAGAGGCTGTAAATAGAAGGATAGACAATACAATGGTCACGATACATAAGGGTAATTAGAGGCTGTGAATAGAAGGATAGACAATGCAAAGGTCAAGATACCAAAGGGTAATTAGAGGCTGTAAATAGAAGGATAGACAAGCAATGGTCAAGATACCAAAGGGTAATTAGAGGCTGTAAATAGAAGGAGAGACAATGCAATAGTCAAGATACCTAAGGGAAATTAGAGACTGTAAATAGAAGGATAGACAATGCAGTGATCAAGATATCTAAGGGTAATTAGAGGCTGTAAATAGAAGGATAGACAATGCAATGGTCAAGATACCTAAGGGTAATTAGAGGCTGTAAATTGAAGGATAGATAATGCAATGGTCAAGATACCTAAGGGTAATTAGAGGCTGTAAATAGAAGGATAGACAATGCAATGGTCAAGATACCAAAGAGTAATTAGAGGCTGTGAATAGAAGGATAGACAATGCAATGGTCAAGATACCAAAGGGTAATTAGAGGCTGTAAATAGAAGGATAGACAATGCAATGGTCAAGATACCAAAGGGTAATTAGAGGCTGTAAATAGAAGCAGAGACAATACAATGGTCAAGATACCTAAGGGTAATTAGAGGCTGTAAATAGAAGGATAGACAATGCAGTGATCAAGATATCTAAGGATTATTAGAGGTTGTAAATAGAAGGATAGACAATGCAATGGTCAAGATACCTAAGGGTAATTAGAGGCTGTAAATTGAAGCATAGACAATGCAATAGTCAAGATACCTAAGGTTAATTAGAGGCTGTAAATAGAAGGATAGACAATACAATGGTCAAGATACCTAAGGGTAATTAGAGGCTGTAAATAGAAGGATAGACAATGCAATGGTCAAGATACCAAAGGGTAATTATAGGCTGTAAATAGAAGGATAGACAATGCAATGGTCAAGATACCAAAGGGTAATTAGAGGCTGTAAATAGAAGGATAGACAATGCAATAGTCAAGATACCTAAGGGTAATTAGAGGCTGTAAATAGAAGGATAGACAATGCAATGATCAAGATATCTAAGGGTAATTAGAGGCTGTAAATAGAAGGATAGACAATGCGATGGTCATGATACCTAAGGGTAATTAGAGGCTGTAAATAGAAGGATAGACAATGCAATGGTCATGATACCTAAGTGTAATTAGAGGCTGTAAATAGAAGGATAGACAATGCAATGGTCAAGATACCTAAGGGTAATTAGAGGCTGTAAATTGAAGCATAGACAATGCAATAGTCAAGATACCTAAGGGTAACTAGAAGCTGTAAATAGAAGGATAGACAATGCAATAGTCAAGATACCTAAAGGTAATTAGAGGCTGTAAATAGAAGGATAGACAATGCAGTGATCAAGATATCTAAGGGTAATTAGAGGCTGTAAATAGAAGGATAGACAATGCAATAGTCAAGATACCTAAGGGTAACTAGAAGCTGTAAATAGAAGGATAGAAAATACAATGGTCAAGATACCTAAGGGTAATTAGAGGCTGTAAATAGAAGGATAGACAATACAATGGTCACGATACATAAGGGTAATTAGAGGCTGTGAATAGAAGGATAGACAATGCAAAGGTCAAGATACCAAAGGGTAATTAGAGGCTGTAAATAGAAGGATAGACAAGCAATGGTCAAGATACCAAAGGGTAATTAGAGGCTGTAAATAGAAGGAGAGACAATGCAATAGTCAAGATACCTAAGGGAAATTAGAGACTGTAAATAGAAGGATAGACAATGCAGTGATCAAGATATCTAAGGGTAATTAGAGGCTGTAAATAGAAGGATAGACAATGCAATGGTCAAGATACCTAAGGGTAATTAGAGGCTGTAAATTGAAGCATAGACAATGCAATAGTCAAGATACCTAAGGTTAATTAGAGGCTGTGAATAGAAGGATAGACAATGCAATGGTCAAGATACCAAAGGGTAATTAGAGGCTGTAAATAGAAGGATAGACAATACAATGGTCAAGATACCAAAGGGTAATTAGAGGCTGTAAATAGAAGCAGAGACAATACAATGGTCAAGATACCTAAGGGTAATTAGAGGCTGTAAATAGAAGGATAGACAATGCAGTGATCAAGATATCTAAGGATTATTAGAGGTTGTAAATAGAAGGATAGACAATGCAATGGTCAAGATACCTAAGGGTAATTAGAGGCTGTAAATTGAAGCATAGACAATGCAATAGTCAAGATACCTAAGGTTAATTAGAGGCTGTAAATAGAAGGATAGACAATACAATGGTCAAGATACCTAAGGGTAATTAGAGGCTGTAAATAGAAGGATAGACAATGCAGTGATCAAGATATCTAAGGGTAATTAGAGGCTGTAAATAGAAGGATAGACAATGCAATAGTCAAGATACCTAAGGGTAACTAGAAGCTGTAAATAGAAGGATAGAAAATACAATGGTCAAGATACCTAAGGGTAATTAGAGGCTGTAAATAGAAGGATAGACAATACAATGGTCAAGATACATAAGGGTAATTAGAGGCTGTGAATAGAAGGATAGACAATGCAAAGGTCAAGATACCAAAGGGTAATTAGAGGCTGTAAATAGAAGGATAGACAAGCAATGGTCAAGATACCAAAGGGTAATTAGAGGCTGTAAATAGAAGGAGAGACAATGCAATAGTCAAGATACCTAAGGGAAATTAGAGGCTGTAAATAGAAGGATAGACAATGCAGTGATCAAGATATCTAAGGGTAATTAGAGGCTATAAATAGAAGGATAGACAATGCAATGGTCAAGATACCTAAGGGTAATTAGAGGCTGTAAATTGAAGCATAGACAATACAATAGTCAAGATACCTAAGGTTAATTAGAGGCTGTAAATAGAAGGATAGACAATACAATGGTCAAGATACCTAAGGGTATTTAGAGGCTGTAAATAGAAGGATAGACAATGCAATGGTCAAGATACCAAAGGGTAATTAGAGGCTGTAAATAGAAGGATAGACAATGCAATGGTCAAGATACCTAAGGGTAATTAGAGGCTGTAAATAGAAGGATAGACAAAGCAATAATCAAGATTCCTAAGGGTAACTAGAGGCTGTAAATAGAAGGATAGACAATGCAATGGTCAAGATACCTAAGGGTAATTAGAGGCTGTAAATAGAAGGATAGACAATGCAATGGTCAAGATACCAAAGGCTAAATAGAGGCTGTAAATAGAAGGATAGATAATGCAATGGTCAAGATACCTAAGGGTAATTAGAGGCTGTAAATAGAAGGATAGACAATGCAATGGTCAAGATTCCAAAGGGTAATTAGAGGCTGTGAATAGAAGGATAGACAATGCAAAGGTCAAGATACCAAAGGGTAATTAGAGGCTGTAAATAGAAGGATAGACAATGCAATGGTCAAGATACCAAAGGGTAATTAGAGGCTGTAAATAGAAGGAGAGACAATGCAATAGTCAAGATACCTAAGGGTAATTAGAGGCTGTAAATAGAAGGATAGACAATGCAGTGATCAAGATATCTAAGGGTAATTAGAGGCTGTAAATAGAAGGATAGACAATGCAATGGTCAAGATTCCTAAGGGTAATTAGAGGCTGTAAATTGAAGCATTGACAATACAATAGTCAAGATACCTAAGGTTAATTAGAGGCTGTAAATAGAAGGATAGACAATACAATGGTCAAGATACCTAAGGGTAATTAGAGGCTGTAAATAGAAGGATAGACAACGCAATGGTCAAGATACCAAAGGGTAATTAGAGGCTGTAAACAGAAGGATAGACAATGCAGTGATCAAGATATCTAAGGGTAATTAGAACCTGTAAATAGAAGGATAGACAATGCAATGGTCAAGATACCTAAGGGTAATTAGAGGCTGAAAATAGAAGGATAGACAATGCAATGGTCAAGATACCTAAGGGTAATTAGAGGCTGTAAATAGAAGGATAGACAATGCAATGGGAAAAGAACAAAACCACATTCATCTAGAAAACTCTACACAGAAAACAAAAGATTGGGCAACACTATCCCATTGGAGATTAACTCATGCTCTCCGGAAATGCAAGGAGTTCCTACTCTACTAGTGCCATGGCGGATGTAACTGCATGACGCAGTAGAAGTTTGTTTACCAGTTGAAAGCATCTGATGTCAACTTCGTTTTCTTGGGAAATTCTACGTTTGCTTTTTCAGAGGCAGACTTTTTTTGGTCCAATCTACTATTTTTGGTTCTGTAAAGTAGATTGAACCACCACAATTTTGCCAAATAATCCCCGTATATTATACAAATTGTAGACAAACATTGTGTGCAGCACCCTCTCTGAATTCACTTCTGATTTATTCACTTTATTTTTGCTTTATACTCACACCAAAGATGGCACGTGTCAAGATATATCACCAACCGTCCGTCCCTACACCTATGTGTTTGCTTTGGTATAATTTCACGAAATTTTTGCACAACTTTAACATTGATGATAATACGATTTTATGTTTTATACGGTTTTATATCTTTTGATGTCGTCCATTTTTGTATTTTTTCATATAAACTACGTTATCTAAGGGAGCCGTCATGGTCGTGATCGTATGGGAGATGGTTTTGCAACAACCTGTGCAATCAGTGCCTATTACCACTAACGTTGTGAGTTCGAATCCCGACCATGGCCATGTTTACTCGATACAACATTATGTGATAAAATTTGTCAGTGACTTGCAAAAGTTCGGTGATTTTCTCCGGGTACTCCGGTTTCCTGCACAAATAAAGCTGGCCTCCACGATACAACTGAGATATTGTTGAAGTGGCGTTAAACACCATATCCCCTTTACGATAACTAACGATTGCTTAGACCAAATCTCTACAAATGTTCTCATTCGATTTTGATGATCTTCACTTTGTTATTCCAGCGTTTTTAAACAATATTTGTCATAATAGGCACTTCTATATACATGTATATAGATTTTACCATTATTGGATGACGGTCGTATCATTTATATATATATAGATTTTACCATTATTGGATGACGGTCGTATCATTTATATATATATAGATTTTACCATTATTGGATGACGGTCGTATCACTTTTATATATATAGATTTTACCATTATTGGATGACGGTCGTATCATTTATATATATATAGATTTTACCATTATTGGATGACGGTCGTATCACTTTTATATATATAGATTTTACCATTATTGGATGACGGTCGTATCGTGCGTTCATTGCGCATCATTTTATTTCTCACAATGTTTCATTGGTTTTGTTTTAATCTACCAAATCTTCAATATTGTTATCCTTTTTTTGTTCCCTATATTTAATATTATATTATGTCAAAATGAGCAAAAACATCTAGAAACTATTCAAATATTAATTTTCTTAGCTTTATGATATATTCAATATTATGCTTAACTTTCAGATGTACTCAATATTATGCTTAACTTATTATATACTCCATTTTATGCTTATCTTTGATGTTCTCAACCTTATGCTTAACTTTATGATGTACTAAATTTTATGCTTAACTTTGATGTTCTCAACCTTATGCTTAACTATATTATGTACTCAATTTTATGCTTAGCGTTATGGTGTATTCAATCTTATGCTTAGCTTTATGAGGTATTCAGTTGATGATGTACACAATCTGATGCTTAGCTTTATGATATACTCATTGTTATGCTTAGCATTGATATACTCAACCGTATGCATAACTTTATGATGAACTCAATTTTATGCTTAGCTTTATGCTGTATTCAATCTTATGCTTACCTTAATGAGGTATTCAGTGTATGATGTACTCAATCTGATGCTTAGCTGTATGATATACCCATTGTTATGCTTAGTTTTGGATATACTCAACCGTATGTATAACTTTATGATGAACTCAATTTTATGCTGAGCTTTATGCTGTATTCAATCTTAGGATGTACTCATTCTTGTGCTTAGCTTCATGGTGTACTCAATCTTATGCTTAACTGTGATGTACTCAACTTAATGCTTAGCTTTATGATGTACTCAATGTTATGCTTTATGGTGTATTCAATATTATGCTTGCCTTAGTGATGTAATAATAAAACGTAGATATTAAATTTAGTGTGCACAACGCGTTTCTGAAATAACCTTCATCAGGTACGCTCAAAATCGAAAGGTTGGAAAGCCAAATATTTTAAATGATTTTGTGACCAATTAAGCCAAACTGTCTAAATAGGATCGCCAAAATCGGCTAAGGTCACCTATGCCTGAGGGAGGAGAACCTTAGTTTTTATAATACTTTCATTATTTAGTAACTGTAAATTTAATAATAAAACGTAGATATCAAAATTTGTGCGCACAACGCGTTTCTGGGATAACCTTCATCAGGTACGCTCAAAATCGAAAGGTTGGAAAGCCAATTAAGATTTGTGTTTAGTCTTATAATGTACTCATTCTTATGCTTACCTTTATGATGGATTCAATCTGATATTTAGCTTGATGATGCATTACATTTTGTGATTAGATTTCTGATGTACTCAATTTTATGCTGATCTTATGATGTACTCATTCTTATTCTTAGCTTTATGATGTACTCATTCTTATGCTTAGATTTATGATGTACTCATTCTTAAGCTTAGATTTATGATGTACTCATTTTTAAGCTTAGATTTATGATGTACTAATTTTTATGCTTAGCTTTATAATGTACTCATTTTTATGCTTAGATTTATGATGCACTCATTCTTAAGCTTAGATTTATGATGTACTCATTCTTATGCTTAGATTTATGATGTACTCATTCATATGCTTAGATTTATGATGTACTAAATTATATTCATTAAGCAAATGACACGGGCAAACTATTATGATTGATTCTATGCTTCAATTGAGTTATTTAACTTTATGATGTATTCAATGTTATGCGTAACTTTCTTATGACCTCACTTTTATGCTTAACTTTATGATGTACCTCATCTTATGCTTATCTTTATGGTGGATTCAATCTGATGTTTAGCTTGATGATGCATTACATTTTGTGATTAGTTTTCTGATGTACTCAATTTTATGCTGACCTTTATTATATACTCAATCTTATGCTTAGCTTTATGATGTACTCATTCTTATTCTTAGCTTTATGATACATGTACTCAATTATGTTCAGATTAACTGAAAACATTGCACTTATATAAATTTCAGTAAAAATATATAGAAATACACTAAGGGACATAACTCTTACAGAACTTAAATTACATAAAGACAGAATTCGTTGAGTGGCATCACGTATTGGAAATAAGCTTTATACAATTTGATTTTTAGGAACAAGCCAAACAGCATACGCTCCCATAAAACATATTTAATAACAATGGAATGTCAGCTTTATACGTTTGTCAAGAGTATCCACCTCTAGTGGATCAAACACAAATCCACTCGTTCTTACATCATCCACTGTCTTCAAATATATCTTTGGTAATTTTGTCGTTACGGAAATAACACCTGTGCATACATGATAATGTTCGTCGTTTTCGGATAGGCAGTATGGAACACAAGGTCCGCCCGTCTTGTCTGTTACACTTATAAAGGATTGACTTGGACCATACGTTGGATTTTTAACACCGACATATACGTACGTCCATTGTGGAATGCTTACGTCGTTAACAATGTAATTTCGGTATGCTCCGTTGTACGTCATGCCGTTTGATTGGACTATAGCTACAGAGCTTGAACATAAATGTGTATTATTGTCTAAGTATTCGCATCCTGTTATGTTCATATCCCTGACTGGTTTGTCGATTGCATTTTTGAATACCAGTTTCATTGGAACAAACACCCATTTCTTTACGCTTTCTGACTCAGTCAAAACTGTGATATCTTCTAGTGGTTTTGATAAATGGTTTGTTGCAATCCTTTTAGGCATGACTGGGACCTTCCTACGTGGCTCGTATCGCTCGATGGAACGACATTTTTTCTTCTTCTTCACACATTTAAGCAAGGGAGATCCAAGACAATCAGAACATTCTGCAAATTCCTGGTATTCATAAATGTGTTTTGTAAAATAATGGCTGTATCCATCGATATTCCTTAGAGGTTTTAGATGATCCATCTTTCTATTGGGACTATGAAATTTATCATCGATAATCGAATAATCATCTTGTGGGTCAATTCCATTTTTCCTTATTTGTTGACAAAATTTATCCCAAACTGAGTCAATAAATGAATGGTGAATCCAAAAAAATGGATCCTGAGAACTTGTATTAAGAATACCCATTTGGCCGCCAATAAAGGCATGGACGTAACTATGAATAAGCTCAACGTCCGTGCCTCGTTTGGCCGTTGGAGTTGTAATTTGACTATGGTGCTTCCTTGAAAGGATCTTCTCAATGCTTATAGGTGTGATTAATTTACTACCATGTCGTCCCATGTGGCGATGGAGTGGTTTGTCTCTAATTGTTTTCCATCCTGCAAAAGGTCCTTTATTTATTGGTCCGTGCATATTACCCATGAACACTTCTGTAAACATAATAGAGGCAGGTGGAAATGGCATCATGTGATCTAATCGAGAATCCCAGTAACATAATGTAACATTGGGATTTATTTTCCTCAGTAGTTCTTCAAATCTAAAAAAAAAAAGAGAAAAAAAAAGAAAAAGAAAGAAAGTTACAGATAAAAAGGAGGGGTTAGGGTGCTTAATGCAAATTTCAACAATATTTCATTGGTTTTATTGGTGGAGGAAACCGGAGTACCCGGAGAAAACCTCCGACCTGTCAGAAGTCACCTCGCGATGAGTGGGATTCGAACTCACAACTTTAGTGGTGATAGGCACTGATTGCACTGATAATTGTAAACCCAGCTACCATTAGATCACGACCACGAGGGCTCGATAAAAAGGAAATATTCTAATGCAATAATAACTATTCCGGTTCTGAAGTGTATAGACTATTGATTAAAAATAATATGTATTTTACCTGCGTCGCCAGTTACGAGCACAGGTCTAAGAACAATTTACTTTTCATCCGTCATTCGGTTCATTCGTTTGTCAGAAACATTTTGAGTATTACGACAAATGCCATTGGAATTTCTTTCTAAAATCTTCTGTGTTGGAGGTACGTTTAGTATTTTAAAAATGGATGCACCCGTAAAATAGGATATATATTAGACTAGTCTAAGACAATTTCAATATCTTTACTATGTAGTATTCAATATGTATTTGAAAGGAAATATATAGATGGTCTGAAACTGAATTGAGAGTCTGAACCTGGTTTTATTCAGTGTGAAGTGTTTTGAAATACATAATCTCCTATTTCCAATTTCTCGTAGCATAATCTAAGCATTCGACTGACGTTGCATTGTAGAGACAGGTCTTGCTTAGTTCCGGTGATATTAGGAGTAGACATTGTTCTCTTGCATTTGTCTGATATGGCACCTAAGTAATTGACCTCTCTTTGCTTTTTTCCCATTTACATCATGTTTAACTGAAATATTGTTGAAAGTGGGGTTAAACACCATAACATCAACAGCCCAACCCCATTTATATTATGAGAAAATTAGATTGTGTAAATTTGTTTCGCGTTGAATTATTTATAATTTCCCCAACTTATTAGTTATAGCTACACGTCAAGCACGACCCAATTCGGGGTAGAGTTACATTACTGCCATACAAATCTAACTCGGCGTGTTGGTCTAGAACAAAGCAGACCTCATCATCATATCATTGAAAATTAACTTGTTCTCGCCGTAATATAGCTGAAAAATTGCTGAATTTGTGCTAAACAACAATCACTCACTCACTTACATTACATTACAATACAAGCTGGATACTCAATCCCGCAATCAAAAACATTTTCTGCATCTACAATGTTTTTTCATAACAACATGAACAAGCGTTTGTGGAATTACCATTTGCTTTCCATTAAAATGGCGAGGTGTACTCGATACAACTTTATGTGATAAAGTTTTTCAGTGACTTCTGGCAGGTTGGTTGTTTTCTCCGGTTGCCTCCACCAATAAAACTGACCTCAATGACATACCGGTAACTGAAATATTGTTGAAATGGCGTTAAACACGTGCACCAATAACCATAACCCTATCTATAAAAAAAACTCAATACAAAATGAAAGTAAAAAGGGGGAATTCTGTAGCGGGGAGATATGTTCTTCAGCCAGTAGAAAAGTGAAAACGTACGCAAATGTGCATAAAATAACTAATAAAATAAAAGAAACCGAGAAACTTGCTTACTTTAATATGTAATATCTGTGCCATCCAAAAAAGTTGGGACCCTTGTGGACTGAGCGTATAGCTATATTTGTGTGGAGATCAGCAAAATAGTCATAGACATTTGGAAAATGGCTCTGAAAATATCATAGATTAATATGGTATCTGCATAGAATATATACATAATTGATCTCTGAATGAATTTGTTTTTGCATGAGGCTTATATAAGAACAGTCCGGTAAAAATGCGAGGCTCGTCGATCATTTCTCAACTGTTCTGTTCCGAAGCAATGTGCTTATATTTTGGGCATCCTGCAATTTCAAACAAGTTAAAACTGTCAGATTAGCACGAAAAAAGGAGGTAATATTTAAAGGTATATATGATATTCAAGCCAATCCTAACTAAAATTGAATGACTTCCTCTCAGTGTTCAGCTCTAAGACAGTACTTGGCTAGCTACTTCTTTTCTACATAGAAGCATGCATTGTCGGTAACCAACGACTGGTCACACTCTGATACTCACTATCCACAAACTGTGTGTCAATTCATAAGAAAACAGTCGTATGAGGTTTGTGTGTTAAGTAGTTTCCATTGCAGCATGGAATTACTCAAGGTATTATAATCAAGTTCACCTGCAATATTGGTTTTTCATGCAAAATAACAATTATGCTCTGTGTCACCCTTTCAAACGTCAGTTCAAACTGTCGGAAAATGAAAATTTCCTCGTTGCCCCAAACTAATGTCCATTTGAAAGATACAATCTTCGACAATGACATAGCCTTCGTTTTACTAATTTGAATGTGCGAGTTTTATTCGCGAGTCAAATAATATTTAACATGGACTTTTCTGCATTATGGAAATGTCTAAACCTCATCGGTGGCGTAATTGTTAGTCTGATCACCTCGAGTGGTTGGATCAGAATCAGGAAAATATGTCCGAGTAGAGCGACATGTCTACATGTGTACTTATCTACCCTTTACACAACTATTCCCCACTCTAAATTAAAATACACATTTGTATAGATTCAACTTTGCTTCATAACAAGCGAATGGCCAACGAAGATACAAATATCTGTCCCAGGAAGGGATAAATATTGCTTTGTAAAAACCACTCTGTTCTCAAAATTATCGCGCTTTTCTATTGTTTTTGCCCACTGTGTTTCTATTTTCGCCGAATATTTCCTGTATTCGTATGAAGCAGACTTCATGTAGTACATCTAAAACAACAAATAGAAGATATTTGTATGTTTTGCTATTTGCTTTTTAAATAATGTCATTTCACTAGATAATTCTAAGTTTTGTGATTTTGTTGATCGCATCTATTCCAATGCACTTGAAATAAAGACCACCATAGATACAGTTAGGTCTGCTTCATACTAAGAAATACACATAGAAATTGACCGTTAGGACCGTTTCCGAACGACGCTTTACGACTAAAGAGATAATTACAATTTTCCATTACGAACTTTCCATTTATATTTAATAAAATTCTAGCAGCACATACATGTGGAGTATATATCTCTCAGTTGATACAGTATTCTTGAGCTTGTGTTGTCTATCATCATTTTCCAGATTGAGGGTTGCTGCTAACGAGGAAGTTACTGAACCAAGGGTTCCACCGGGTTAAGTTGACGTCATCACTTTGAATGCTTGGCGGTCGTCATCATGAATGATTGTTATGGTATATTTGTGTCACACATGACCACAGATATGTTCCTCCTTTCCTTTTTTCGTGACTTATCGCCGGCTTTTTAACAAGAGTAACACGACAGGGGACATTAGTGGAACTGAAACTACACGAACCCAACCTATTTTTTAGTTTTCTATGCAGTTTTTTTTATCGTTGCTGTCCATTTGTCCTTTTTCTTTCTGTTATTGCATTATCTTGTCCTCCGATTTATGGTTTCTGGTTACCTTTTTGGTATCTTCAACTTCTCTGCCAGTGAACTAGCACTGTAATATTCCAGCTAAGTGTTTTAGTCTAGTGCAAAGCAAATATCAACATCATTTCATCGAATAACTTGTTCTTGTCATAATATAATTCTTCCTAGTCGTAAAGCTGATATAATTCTCCCTAGTCGTAAAACTGATATAATTCTCCCTAGTCGTAAAGCTGATATAATTCTCCCTAGTCGTAAAGCAACAATTACTCACTCTAGAAACTCGTATTCTTCACTCGTTATAGAATGTCATAATATAGCTGATATAATTCTCCCTAGTCGTAAAGCTGATATAATTCTCCCTAGTCGTAAAGCTGATATAATTCTCCCTGGTCGTAAAGCAACAATTACTCACTCTAGAAACTCGTATTCTTCACTCGTTATAGAATGTCATAATATAGCTGATATAATTCTCCCTAGTCGTAAAGCTGATATAATTATCCCTAGTCGTAAAGCTGATATAATTCTCCCTAGTCGTAAAGCAACAATTACTCACTCTAGAAACTCTTATTCTTCACTCGTTATGGAATGTCATAATATAGCTAATATAATTCTCTCTTGTTGTAAAGCTGATATAATTCTCCCTAGTCGTAAAGCTGATATAATTCTCCCTGGTCGTAAAGCTGATATAATTCTCCCTAGTCGTAAAGCTAATATAATTCTCCCTAGTCGTAAAGCAACAATTACTCACTCTATAAACTCGTATTCTTCTCTCGTTATAGAATGTCATAATATAGCTAATATAATTCTCTCTAGTTGTAAAGCTGATATAATTCTCCCTAGTCGTAAAGCTGATATAATTCTCCCTAGTCGTAAAGCTGATATAATTCTCCCTGGTCGTAAAGCAACAATTACTCACTCTGCAAACTCTTATTCTTCACTCGTTATAGAATGTCATAATATAGCTAATATAATTCTCCCTAGTCGTAAAGCTGATATATTTCTCCCTATTCGTAGAGCTGATATAATTCTCCATAGTCGTAAAGCTGATATAATTCTCCCTAGTCGTAAAGCTGATATAATTCTCCCTGGTCGTAAAGCAACAATTACTCACTCTGCAAACTCTTATTCTTCACTCGTTATAGAATGTCATAATATAGCTAATATAATTCTCCCTAGTCGTAAAGCTGATATATTTCTCCCTATTCGTAGAGCTGATATAATTATCCCTAGTCGTAAAGCTGATATAATTATCCCTAGTCGTAAAGCAACAATTACTCACTCTAGAAACTCTTATTCTTCACTCGTTATAGAATATCATAATATAGCTCATATGATTCTCCCTAGTCGTAAAGCTGATATAATTTTCCATAGTCGTAAAGCTGATATAATTCTCCCTGGTCGTAAAGCTGATATAATTCTCCCTAGTCGTAAAGCAACAATTACTCACTCTAGAAACTCTTATTCTTCACTCGTTATAGAATGTCATAATATAGCTGATATAATTCTCCATAGTCGTAAATCTGATATAATTCTCCCTAGTCGTAAAGCTGATATAATTCTCCATAGTCGTAAAGCTGATATAGTTCTCTCTAGTCGTAAAGCTGATATAATTCTCCCTGGTCGTAAAGCAACAATTACTCACTCTGCAAACTCTTATTCTTCACTCGTTATAGAATGTCATAATATAGCTAATATAATTCTCCCTAGTCGTAAAGCTGATATATTTCTCCCTATTCGTAGAGCTGATATAATTCTCCATAGTCGTAAAGCTGATATAATTCTCCCTAGTCGTAAAGCTGATATAATTCTCCCTGGTCGTAAAGCAACAATTACTCACTCTGCAAACTCTTATTCTTCACTCGTTATAGAATGTCATAATATAGCTAATATAATTCTCCCTAATCGTAAAGCTGATATATTTCTCCCTATTCGTAAAGCTGATATAATTCTCCCTGGTCGTAAAGCTGATATATTTCTCCCTAGTCGTAAAGCTGATATAATTCTCCCTGGTCGTAAAGCAACAATTACTCACTCTAGAAACTCGTATTCTTCACTCGTTATAGAATGTCATAATATAGCTGATATAATTCTCCCTAGTCGTAAAGCTGATATAATTATCCCTAGTCGTAAAGCTGATATAATTCTCCCTAGTCGTAAAGCAACAATTACTCACTCTAGAAACTCTTATTCTTCACTCGTTATGGAATGTCATAATATAGCTAATATAATTCTCTCTTGTTGTAAAGCTGATATAATTCTCCCTAGTCGTAAAGCTGATATAATTCTCCCTGGTCGTAAAGCTGATATAATTCTCCCTAGTCGTAAAGCTAATATAATTCTCCCTAGTCGTAAAGCAACAATTACTCACTCTATAAACTCGTATTCTTCTCTCGTTATAGAATGTCATAATATAGCTAATATAATTCTCTCTAGTTGTAAAGCTGATATAATTCTCCCTAGTCGTAAAGCTGATATAATTCTCCCTAGTCGTAAAGCTGATATAATTCTCCCTGGTCGTAAAGCAACAATTACTCACTCTGCAAACTCTTATTCTTCACTCGTTATAGAATGTCATAATATAGCTAATATAATTCTCCCTAGTCGTAAAGCTGATATATTTCTCCCTATTCGTAGAGCTGATATAATTCTCCATAGTCGTAAAGCTGATATAATTCTCCCTAGTCGTAAAGCTGATATAATTCTCCCTGGTCGTAAAGCAACAATTACTCACTCTGCAAACTCTTATTCTTCACTCGTTATAGAATGTCATAATATAGCTAATATAATTCTCCCTAGTCGTAAAGCTGATATATTTCTCCCTATTCGTAGAGCTGATATAATTATCCCTAGTCGTAAAGCTGATATAATTATCCCTAGTCGTAAAGCAACAATTACTCACTCTAGAAACTCTTATTCTTCACTCGTTATAGAATATCATAATATAGCTCATATGATTCTCCCTAGTCGTAAAGCTGATATAATTTTCCATAGTCGTAAAGCTGATATAATTCTCCCTGGTCGTAAAGCTGATATAATTCTCCCTAGTCGTAAAGCAACAATTACTCACTCTAGAAACTCTTATTCTTCACTCGTTATAGAATGTCATAATATAGCTGATATAATTCTCCATAGTCGTAAATCTGATATAATTCTCCCTAGTCGTAAAGCTGATATAATTCTCCATAGTCGTAAAGCTGATATAGTTCTCTCTAGTCGTAAAGCTGATATAATTCTCCCTGGTCGTAAAGCAACAATTACTCACTCTGCAAACTCTTATTCTTCACTCGTTATAGAATGTCATAATATAGCTAATATAATTCTCCCTAGTCGTAAAGCTGATATATTTCTCCCTATTCGTAGAGCTGATATAATTCTCCATAGTCGTAAAGCTGATATAATTCTCCCTAGTCGTAAAGCTGATATAATTCTCCCTGGTCGTAAAGCAACAATTACTCACTCTGCAAACTCTTATTCTTCACTCGTTATAGAATGTCATAATATAGCTAATATAATTCTCCCTAATCGTAAAGCTGATATATTTCTCCCTATTCGTAAAGCTGATATAATTCTCCCTGGTCGTAAAGCTGATATAATTCTCCCTCGTCGTAAAGCTGATATAATTCTCCCTAGTCGTAAAGCAACAATTACTCACTCTATAAACTCTTATTCTTCTCTCGTTATAGAATGTCATAATATAGCTAATATAATTCTCTCTAGTTGTAAAGCTGATATAATTCTCCCTAGTCGCAAAGCTGATATAATTCTCCATAGTCGTAAAGCTGATATAATTCTCCCTGGTCGTAAAGCAACAATTACTCACTCTGGAAACTCTTATTCTTCACTCGTTATAGAATGTCATAATATAGCTAATATAATTCTCCCTAGTCGTAAAGCTGATATATTTCTCCCTATTCGTAGAGCTGATATAATTCTCCCTGGTCGTAAAGCAACAATTACTCACTCTAGAAACTCTTATTCTTCACTCATTATAGAATGTCATAATATAGCCGAAATAATTCTCCCTAGTCGCAAAGCTGATATAGTTCTCCCTGGTCGTAAAGCAACAATTACTCACTCTATAAACTCTTATCCTTCACTCGTTATAGAATGTCATAATATAGATGATATAATTCTCCCTAGTCATAAAGCTGATATAATTCACCCTAGTCGTAAAGCTGATATAATTATCCCTAGTCGTAAAGCAACAATTACTCACTCTAGAAACTCTTATTCTTCACTCGTTATAGAATATCATAATATAGCTCATATGATTCTCCCTAGTCGTAAAGCTGATATAATTCACCCTAGTCGTAAAGCTGATATAATTCTCCCTAGTCGTAAAGCATCAATTACTCACTCTAGAAACTCTTATTCTTCACTCGTTATAAAATGTCATAATATAGCTGATATAATTTTCCATAGTCGTAAATCTGAAATAATTCTCCCTAGTCGTAAAGCTGATATAATTCTCCCTAGTCGTAAAGCAACAATTACCCACTCTAGAAACTCTTATTCTTCACTCGTTATAGAATGTCATAATATAGCTGATATAATTCTCCCTGGTCGTAAAGCTGATATAATTCTCCCTAGTCGTAAAGCAACAATTACTCACTCTAGAAACTCTTATTCTTCACTCGTTATAAAATGTCATAATATAGCTGATATAATTCTCCATAGTCGTAAATCTGATATAATTCTCCCTAGTCGTAAAGCTGATATAATTCTCCCTAGTCGTAAAGCAACAATTACCCACTCTAGAAACTCTTATTCTTCACTCGTTATAGAATGTCATAATATAGCTGATATAATTCTCCCTAGTCGTAAAGCTGATATAATTCTCCCTAGTCGTAAAGCATCAATTACTCACTCTAGAAACTCTTATGCTTCACTCGTTATAGAATATCATAATATAGCTGATATAATTCTCCATAGTCGTAAATCTGATATAATACTCCCTAGTCGTAAAGCTGATATAATTCTCCCTAAGCATAAAGCTGATATAATTCTCCCTAGTCGTAAAGCTGATATAATTCTCCCTAGTCGTAAAGCAACAATTACTCACTCTAGAAACTCTTATTCTTCACTCGTTATAAAATGTCATAATATAGCTGATATAATTCTCCATAGTCGTAAATCTGATATAATCCTCCCTAGTCGTAAAGCTGATATAATTCTCCCTAAGCATAAAGCTGATATAATTCTCCCTAGTCGTAAAGCTGATATAATTCTCCCTAGTCGTAAAGCAACAATTACTCACTCTAGAAACTCTTATTCTTCTCTCGTTATAGAATGTCATAATATAGCTAATATAATTCTCTCTAGTTGTAAAGCTGATATAATTCTCCCTAGTCGCAAAGCTGATATAATTCTCCATAGTCGTAAAGCTGATATAATTCTCCCTAGTCGTAGAGCTGATATAATTCTCCCTGGTCGTAAAGCAACAATTACTCACTCTGGAAACTCCTATTCTTCACTCGTTATAGAATGTCATAATATAGCTAATATAATTCTCCCTAGTCGTAAAGCTGATATATTTCTCCCTATTCGTAGAGCTGATATAATTCTCCCTGGTCGTAAAGCAACAATTACTCACTCTAGAAACTCTTATTCTTCACTCGTTATAGAATGTCATAATAGAGCTAATATAATTCTCTCTAGTTGTAAAGCTGATATAATTCTCCCTAGTCGTAAAGCTGATATAATTCCCCATAGTCGTAAAGCTGATATAATTCTCTCTAGTCGTAAAGCTGATATAATTCTCCCTAGTCGTAAAGCAACAATTACTCACTCTAGAAACTCTTATTCTTCTCTCGTTATAGAATGTCATAATATAGCTAATATAATTCTCTCTAGTTGTAAAGCTGATATAATTCTCCATAGTCGTAAAGCTGATATAATTCTCCCTAGTCGTAAAGCTAATATAATTCTCCCTGATCGTAAAACAACAATTACCCACTCTAGAAACTCTTATTCTTCACTCGTTATAGAATGTCATAATATAGCTGATATAATTCTCCCTAGTCGTAAAGCTGATATAATTCTCCCTAGTCGTAGAGCAACAATTACTCACTCTAGAAACTCTTATTCTTCACTCGTTATAGAATGTCATAATATAGCTGATATAATTCTCCATAGTCGTAAATCTGATATAATTCTCCCTAGTCGTAAAGCTGATATAATTCTCCCTAGTCGTAAAGCTGATATAATTCTCCATAGTCGTAAAGCTGATATAATTCTCTCTAGTCGTAAAGCTGATATAATTCTCCCTGGTCGTAAAGCAACAATTACTCACTCTGCAAACTCTTATTCTTCACTCGTTATAGAATGTCATAATATAGCTAATATAATTCTCCCTAGTCGTAAAGCTGATATATTTCTCCCTATTCGTAGAGCTGATATAATTCTCCATAGTCGTAAAGCTGATATAATTCTCCCTAGTCGTAAAGCTGATATAATTCTCCCTGGTCGTAAAGCAACAATTACTCACTCTGCAAACTCTTATTCTTCACTCGTTATAGAATGTCATAATATAGCTAATATAATTCTCCCTAATCGTAAAGCTGATATATTTCTCCCTATTCGTAAAGCTGATATAATTCTCCCTGGTCGTAAAGCTGATATAATTCTCCCTCGTCGTAAAGCTGATATAATTCTCCCTAGTCGTAAAGCAACAATTACTCACTCTATAAACTCTTATTCTTCTCTCGTTATAGAATGTCATAATATAGCTAATATAATTCTCTCTAGTTGTAAAGCTGATATAATTCTCCCTAGTCGCAAAGCTGATATAATTCTCCATAGTCGTAAAGCTGATATAATTCTCCCTGGTCGTAAAGCAACAATTACTCACTCTGGAAACTCTTATTCTTCACTCGTTATAGAATGTCATAATATAGCTAATATAATTCTCCCTAGTCGTAAAGCTGATATATTTCTCCCTATTCGTAGAGCTGATATAATTCTCCCTGGTCGTAAAGCAACAATTACTCACTCTAGAAACTCTTATTCTTCACTCATTATAGAATGTCATAATATAGCCGAAATAATTCTCCCTAGTCGCAAAGCTGATATAGTTCTCCCTGGTCGTAAAGCAACAATTACTCACTCTATAAACTCTTATCCTTCACTCGTTATAGAATGTCATAATATAGATGATATAATTCTCCCTAGTCATAAAGCTGATATAATTCACCCTAGTCGTAAAGCTGATATAATTATCCCTAGTCGTAAAGCAACAATTACTCACT
Source organism: Bathymodiolus brooksi (assembly GCA_963680875.1). Lineage (NCBI taxonomy): Eukaryota > Metazoa > Mollusca > Bivalvia > Mytilida > Modiolidae > Bathymodiolus > Bathymodiolus brooksi. The sequence continues at coordinate 43,152,739 of OY804585.1, read as the reverse complement.
CTAGAAACTCTTATTCTTCACTCGTTATAGAATATCATAATATAGCTCATATGATTCTCCCTAGTCGTAAAGCTGATATAATTCACCCTAGTCGTAAAGCTGATATAATTCTCCCTAGTCGTAAAGCATCAATTACTCACTCTAGAAACTCTTATTCTTCACTCGTTATAAAATGTCATAATATAGCTGATATAATTTTCCATAGTCGTAAATCTGAAATAATTCTCCCTAGTCGTAAAGCTGATATAATTCTCCCTAGTCGTAAAGCAACAATTACCCACTCTAGAAACTCTTATTCTTCACTCGTTATAGAATGTCATAATATAGCTGATATAATTCTCCCTGGTCGTAAAGCTGATATAATTCTCCCTAGTCGTAAAGCAACAATTACTCACTCTAGAAACTCTTATTCTTCACTCGTTATAAAATGTCATAATATAGCTGATATAATTCTCCCTGGTCGTAAATCTGATATAATTCTCCCTAGTCGTAAAGCTGATATAATTCTCCCTAGTCGTAAAGCAACAATTACCCACTCTAGAAACTCTTATTCTTCACTCGTTATAGAATGTCATAATATAGCTGATATAATTCTCCCTAGTCGTAAAGCTGATATAATTCTCCCTAGTCGTAAAGCATCAATTACTCACTCTAGAAACTCTTATGCTTCACTCGTTATAGAATATCATAATATAGCTGATATAATTCTCCATAGTCGTAAATCTGATATAATCCTTCCTAGTCGTAAAGCTGATATAATTCTCCCTAAGCATAAAGCTGATATAATTCTCCCTAGTCGTAAAGCTGATATAATTCTCCCTAGTCGTAAAGCAACAATTACTCACTCTAGAAACTCTTATTCTTCACTCGTTATAAAATGTCATAATATAGCTGATATAATTCTCCATAGTCGTAAATCTGATATAATCCTCCCTAGTCGTAAAGCTGATATAATTCTCCCTAGTCGTAAAGCAACAATTACTCACTCTAGAAACTCTTATTCTTCTCTCGTTATAGAATGTCATAATATAGCTAATATAATTCTCTCTAGTTGTAAAGCTGATATAATTCTCCCTAGTCGCAAAGCTGATATAATTCTCCATAGTCGTAAAGCTGATATAATTCTCCCTAGTCGTAGAGCTGATATAATTCTCCCTGGTCGTAAAGCAACAATTACTCACTCTGGAAACTCCTATTCTTCACTCGTTATAGAATGTCATAATATAGCTAATATAATTCTCCCTAGTCGTAAAGCTGATATATTTCTCCCTATTCGTAGAGCTGATATAATTCTCCCTGGTCGTAAAGCAACAATTACTCACTCTAGAAACTCTTATTCTTCACTCGTTATAGAATGTCATAATAGAGCTAATATAATTCTCTCTAGTTGTAAAGCTGATATAATTCTCCCTAGTCGTAAAGCTGATATAATTCCCCATAGTCGTAAAGCTGATATAATTCTCTCTAGTCGTAAAGCTGATATAATTCTCCCTAGTCGTAAAGCAACAATTACTCACTCTAGAAACTCTTATTCTTCTCTCGTTATAGAATGTCATAATATAGCTAATATAATTCTCTCTAGTTGTAAAGCTGATATAATTCTCCATAGTCGTAAAGCTGATATAATTCTCCCTAGTCGTAAAGCTAATATAATTCTCCCTGATCGTAAAACAACAATTACCCACTCTAGAAACTCTTATTCTTCACTCGTTATAGAATGTCATAATATAGCTGATATAATTCTCCCTAGTCGTAAAGCTGATATAATTCTCCCTAGTCGTAGAGCAACAATTACTCACTCTAGAAACTCTTATTCTTCACTCGTTATAGAATGTCATAATATAGCTGATATAATTCTCCATAGTCGTAAATCTGATATAATTCTCCCTAGTCGTAAAGCTGATATAATTCTCCCTAGTCGTAAAGCAACAATTACCCACTCTAGAAACTCTTATTCTTCACTCGTTATAGAATGTCATAATATAGCTGATATAATTCTCCCTAGTCGTAAAGCTTCAATTACTCACTCTAGAAACTCTTATTCTTCACTCGTTATAGAATGTCATAATATAGCTGATATAATTCTCCATAGTCGTAAATCTGATATAATTCTCCCTAGTCGTAAAGCTGATATAATTCTCCCTAAGCATAAAGCTGATATAATTCTCCCTAGTCGTAAAGCTGATATAATTCTCCCTAGTCGTAAAGCAACAATTACTCACTCTAGAAACTCTTATTCTTCACTCGTTATAGAATGTCATAATATAGCTGATATAATTCTCCATAGTCGTAAAGCTGATATAATTCTCCCTAGTCGTAAAGCTGATATAATTCTCCCTAAGCATAAAGCTGATATAATTCTCCCTAGTCGTAAAGCTGATATAATTCTCTCTAGTTGTAAGGCTGATATAATTCTCCCTAGTAGTAAAGCTGATATAATTCTCCATAGTCGTAAAGCTGATATAATTATCCCTAGTCGTAAAGCTGATATAATTCTCCCTAGTCGCAAAGCAACAATTACTTACTCTGGAAACTCTTATTCTTCACTCGTTATAGAATGTCATAATATAGCTGATATAATTGTCCCTAGTCGTAAAGCTGATATATTTCTCCCTAGTCGTAAAGCTGATATAATTCTCCCTAGTCGTAAAGCAACAATTACTCACTCTGGAAACTCTTATTCTTCACTCGTTATAGAATGTCATAACATAGCTGATATATTTCTCCCTAGTCGTAAAGCTGATATAATTCTCCCTAGTCGTAAAGCAACAATTACTCACTCTAGAAACTCTTATTCTTCACTCGTTATAGAATGTCATAATATAGCTGATAGTATTCACCTTGGTCGTAAAGCTGAAATAATTCTCCCTAGTCGTAAAGCTGAAATAATTCTCCCTAGTCGTAAAGCAACAATTACTCACTCTATAAACTCTTATCCTTCACTCGTTATAGAATGTCATAATATAGATGATATAATTCAACCTAGTCATAAAGCTGATATAATTCTCCCTAGTCGTAAAGCTGATATAATTCTCCCTAGTCGTAAAGCAACAATTACTCATTCTAGAAACTCTTATTCTTCACTCGTTATAGAATGTCATAATATAGCTGAAATAATTTTCCCTAGTCGTAAAGGTGATATAGTTCTCCCTGGTCGTAAAGCAACAATTACTCACTCTATAAACTCTTATCCTCCACTCGTTATAGAATGTCATAATATAGATGAAATAATTCTCCCTAGTCATAAAGCTGATATAATTCACCCTAGTCGTAAAGCTGATATAATTATCCCTAGTCGTAAAGCAACAATTACTCACTCTAGAAACTCTTATTCTTCACTCGTTATAGAATGTCATAATATAGCTCATATAATTCTCCCTAGTCGTAAAGCTGATATAATTCTCCCTAGTCGTAAAACTGATATAATTCTCCCTATTCGTAAAGCTGATATAATTCTCCCTAGTCGTAAAACAACAATTACTCACTCTAAAAACTCTTATTCTTCACTCGATATAGAATGTCATAATATAGCTCATATAATTCTCCATAGTCGTAAAGCTGATATAATTCACCCTAGTCGTAAAGCTGATATAATATTCCCTAGCCATAAAGCTGATATAATTCTCCCTAGTCGTAAAGCTGATATAATTCTCTCTAGTTGTAAAGCTGATATAATTCTCCATAGTCGTAAAGCAACAATTACTCACTCTATAAACTCTTATCCTTCACTCGTTATAGAATGTCATAATATAGATGATATATTTCTCCCTAATCATAAAGCTGATATAATTCACCCTAGTCGTAAAGCTGATATAATTCTCCCTAGTCGTAAAGCAACAATTACTCACTCTAGAAACTCTTATTCTTCACTCGTTATAGAATGTCATTATATAGCTCATATAATTCTCCCTAGTCGTAAAGCTGATATAATTCTCCATAGTCGTAAAGCTGATATAATTCTCCCTGGTCGTAAAGCTGATATAATTCTCGCTAGTCGTAAAGCAACAATTACTCACTCTAGAAACTCTTATTCTTCACTCGTTATAGAATGTCATAATATAGCTGATATAATTCTCCCTAGTCATAAAGCTGATATTATTCTCCCTAGTCGTAAAGCTGATATAATTCTCCCTAGCCATAAAGCTGATATAATTCTCCCTAGTCGCAAAGCTAATATAATTCTCCCTAGTCGTAAAGCTGATATAATTCTCGCGAGTCGTAAAACTGATATAATTCTCCCTAGTCGTAAAGCTGATATAATTCTCCCTAGTCGTAAAGCAACAATTACTCACTCTAGAAACTCTTATTCTTCACTCGTTATAGAATGTCATAATATAGCTGATATAATTCTCCCTGGTCGTAAAGCTGAAATAATTCTCCCTAGTCGTAAAGCTGAAATAATTCTCCCTAGTCGTAAAGCAACAATTACTCACTCCAGAAACTTTTATTCTTCACTCGTTATAGAATGTCATAATATAGCTGATATAATTCTCGCGAGTCGTAAAGCTGATATAATTCTCCATAGTCGTAAAGCTGATATAATTCTCCCTAGTCGTAAAGCTGATATAATTCTCCCTATTCGTAAAGCAACAATTACTCACTCTAGAAACTCTTATTCTTCACTCGTTATAGAATGTCATAATATAGCTGATATAATTCTCCCTAGTCATAAAGCTGATATAATTCTCCCTAGTCGTAAAGCTGAAATAATTCTCCCTAGTCGTAAAGCAACAATTACTCACTCTAGAAATTCTTATTCTTCAGTCGTTATAGAATGTCATAATATAGCTGATATAATTCTCCATAGTCGTAAAGCTGATATAATTCTTCCTATTCGTAACGCTGATATAATTCTCCCTAGCCATAAAGCTGATATAATTCTCCCTAGTCGCAAAGCTAATATAATTCTCCCTAGTCGTAAAGCTGATATAATTCTCGCTAGTCGTAAAGCTGATATAATTCTCCATAGTCGTAAAGCTGATATAATTCTCCCTAGTCGTAAAGCTGATATAATTCTCCCTAGTCGTAAAGCAACAATTACTCACTCTAGAAACTCTTATTCTTCACTCGTTATAGAATGTCATAATATAGCTGATATAATTCTCCCTGGTCGTAAAGCTGAAATAATTCTCCCTAGCCATAAAGCAACAATTACTCACTCTAGAAACTCTTATTCTTCAGTCATTATAGAATGTCATAATATAGCTGATATATTTCTCCCTAGTCATAAAGCTGATATAATTCTCCCTAGTCGTTAAGCTGAAATAATTCTCCCTATTCGTAAAGCAACAATTACTCACTCTAGAAACTCTTATTCTTCACTCGTTATAGAATGTCATAATATAGCTCATATAATTCTCCCTAGTCGTAAAGCTGATATAATTCTCCATAGTCGTAAAGCTGATATAATTCTCCCTGGTCGTAAAGCTGATATAATTCTCGCTAGTCGTAAAGCAACAATTACTCACTCTAGAAACTCTTATTCTTCACTCGTTATAGAATGTCATAATATAGCTGATATAATTCTCCCTAGTCGTAAAGCTGATATTATTCTCCCTAGTCGTAAAGCTGCTATAATTATCCCTAGTCGTAAAGCAACAATTACTCACTCTAGAAACTCTTATTCTTCACTCGTTATAGAATGTCATAATATAGCTGATATAATTCTCCATTGTCGTAAAGCTGATATAATTCTTCCTAGTCGTAAAGCTGATATAATTCTCCCTAGTCATAAAGCTGATATAATTCTCCCTAGTCGCAAAGCTAATATAATTCTCCCTAGTCGTAAAGCTGATATAATTCTCACGAGTCGCTAAGCTGATATAATTCTCCATAGTCGTAAAAATGATATAATTCTCCCTAGTCGTAAAGCTGATATAATTCTCCCTAGTCGTAAAGCAACAATTACTCACTCTAGAAACTCTTATTCTTCACTCGTTATAGAATGTCATAATATAGCTGATATAATTCTCCCTGGTCGTAAAGCTGAAATAATTCTCCCTTGTCGTAAAGCTGAAATAATTCTCCCTAGCCATAAAGCAACAATTACTCACTCTAGAAACTCTTATTCTTCAGTCATTATAGAATGTCATAATATAGCTGATATAATTCTCCCTAGTCATAAAGCTGATATAATTCTCCCTAGTCGTAAAGCTGAAATAATTCTCCCTAGTCGTAAAGCAACAATTACTCACTCTAGAAACTCTTATTCTTCACTCGTTATAGAATGTCATAATATAGCTGATATAATTCTCCCTAGTCGTAAAGCTGAAATAATTTTCCCTAGTCGTAAAGCTGATATAATTCTCCCTGGTTGTAAAGCTGATATAATTCTACATGGTCGTAAAGTAACAATTACTCACTCTAGAAACTCTTATTCTTCACTCGTTATAGAATGTCATAATATAGCTGATATAATTCTCCCTAGTCGTAAAGCTGATATTATTCTCCCTAGTCGTAAAGCTGCTATAATTCTCCTTAGTCGTAAAGCAACAATTACTCACTCTAGAAACTCTTATTCTTCACTCGTTATAGAATGTCATAATATAGCTGATATAATTCTCCTTGGTCGTAAAGATGATATAATTCTTCCTAGTCGTAAAGCTAATATAATTCTCCCTAGCCATAAAGCTGATATAATTCTCCCTAGTCGCAAAGCTAATATAATTCTCCCTAGTCGTAAAGCTGATATTATTCTCCCTAGTCGTAAAGCTGCTATAATTATCCCTAGTCGTAAAGCAACAATTACTCACTCTAGAAACTCTTATTCTTCACTCGTTATAGAATGTCATAATATAGCTGATATAATTCTCCATTGTCGTAAAGCTGATATAATTCTTCCTAGTCGTAAAGCTGATATAATTCTCCCTAGTCATAAAGCTGATATAATTCTCCCTAGTCGCAAAGCTAATATAATTCTCCCTAGTCGTAAAGCTGATATAATTCTCGCGAGTCGCTAAGCTGATATAATTCTCCATAGTCGTAAAAATGATATAATTCTCCCTAGTCGTAAAGCTGATATAATTCTCCCTAGTCGTAAAGCAACAATTACTCACTCTAGAAACTCTTATTCTTCACTCGTTATAGAATGTCATAATATAGCTGATATAATTCTCCCTGGTCGTAAAGCTGAAATAATTCTCCCTTGTCGTAAAGCTGAAATAATTCTCCCTAGCCATAAAGCAACAATTACTCACTCTAGAAACTCTTATTCTTCAGTCATTATAGAATGTCATAATATAGCTGATATAATTCTCCCTAGTCATAAAGCTGATATAATTCTCCCTAGTCGTAAAGCTGAAATAATTCTCCCTAGTCGTAAAGCAACAATTACTCACTCTAGAAACTCTTATTCTTCACTCGTTATAGAATGTCATAATATAGCTGATATAATTCTCCCTAGTCGTAAAGCTGATATTATTCTCCCTAGTCGTAAAGCTGCTATAATTCTCCTTAGTCGTAAAGCAACAATTACTCACTCTAGAAACTCTTATTCTTCACTCGTTATAGAATGTCATAATATAGCTGATATAATTCTCCCTGGTCGTAAAGATGATATAATTCTTCCTAGTCGTAAAGCTGATATAATTCTCCCTAGCCATAAAGCTGATATAATTCTCCCTAGTCGCAAAGCTAATATAATTCTCCCTAGTTGTAAAGCTGATATAATTCTCGCGAGTCGTAAAGCTGATATAATTCTCCATAGTCGTAAAGCTGATATAATTCTCCCTAGTCGTAAAGATGATATAATTCTCCCTAGTCGTAAAGCAACAATTACTCACTCTAGAAACTCTTATTCTTCACTCGTTATAGAATGTCATAATATAGCTCATATAATTCTCCCTGGTCGTAAAGCTGAAATAATTCGCCCTTGTCGTAAAGCTGAAATAATTCTCCCTAGCCATAAAGCAACAATTACTCACTCTAGAAACTCTTATTCTTCACTCATTATAGAATGTCATAATATAGCTGATATAATTCTCCCTAGTCATAAAGCTGATATAATTCTCCCTGGTCGTAAAGCTGAAATAATTCTCCCTAGTCGTAAAGCAACAATTACTCACTCTAGAAACTCTTATTCTTCACTCGTTATAGAATGTCATAATATAGCTGATATAATTCTCCCTGGTCGTAAAGCTGAAATAATTCTCCCTTGTCGTAAAGCTGAAATAATTCTCCCTAGCCATAAAGCAACAATTACTCACTCTAGAAACTCTTATTCTTCAGTCATTATAGAATGTCATAATATAGCTGATATAATTCTCCCTAGTCATAAAGCTGATATAATTCTCCCTAGTCGTAAAGCTGAAATAATTCTCCCTAGTCGTAAAGCAACAATTACTCACTCTAGAAACTCTTATTCTTCACTCGTTATAGAATGTCATAATATAGCTGATATAATTCTCCCTGGTCGTAAAGCTGAAATAATTCTCCCTTGTCGTAAAGCTGAAATAATTCTCCCTAGCCATAAAGCAACAATTACTCGTTCTAGAAACTCTTATTCTTCAGTCATTATAGAATGTCATAATATAGCTGATTTAATTCTCCCTAGTCATAAAGCTGATATAATTCTCCCTAGTCGTAAAGCTGAAATAATTCTCCCTAGTCGTAAAGCAACAATTACTCACTCTAGAAACTCTTATTCTTCACTCGTTATAGAATGTCATAATATAGCTGATATAATTCTCCCTAGTCGTAAAGCTGATATAATTCTCCCTGGTTGTAAAGCTGATATAATTCTACATGGTCGTAAAGTAACAATTACTCACTCTAGAAACTCTTATTCTTCACTCGTTATAGAATGTCATAATATAGCTGATATAATTCTCCCTAGTCGTAAAGCTGATATTATTCTCCCTAGTCGTAAAGCTGCTATAATTCTCCTTAGTCGTAAAGCAACAATTACTCACTCTAGAAACTCTTATTCTTCACTCGTTATAGAATGTCATAATATAGCTGATATAATTCTCCCTGGTCGTAAAGATGATATAATTCTTCCTAGTCGTAAAGCTGATATAATTCTCCCTAGCCATAAAGCTGATATAATTCTCCCTAGTCGCAAAGCTAATATAATTCTCCCTAGTTGTAAAGCTGATATAATTCTCGCGAGTCGTAAAGCTGATATAATTCTCCATAGTCGTAAAGCTGATATAATTCTCCCTAGTCGTAAAGATGATATAATTCTCCCTAGTCGTAAAGCAACAATTACTCACTCTAGAAACTCTTATTCTTCACTCGTTATAGAATGTCATAATATAGCTCATATAATTCTCCCTGGTCGTAAAGCTGAAATAATTCGCCATTGTCGTAAAGCTGAAATAATTCTCCCTAGCCATAAAGCAACAATTACTCACTCTAGAAACTCTTATTCTTCACTCATTATAGAATGTCATAATATAGCTGATATAATTCTCCCTAGTCATAAAGCTGATATAATTCTCCCTAGTCGTAAAGCTGAAATAATTCTCCCTAGTCGTAAAGCAACAATTACTCACTCTAGAAACTCTTATTCTTCACTCGTTATAGAATGTCATAATATAGCTGATATAATTCTCCCTGGTCGTAAAGCTGAAATAATTCTCCCTTGTCGTAAAGCTGAAATAATTCTCCCTAGCCATAAAGCAACAATTACTCACTCTAGAAACTCTTATTCTTCAGTCATTATAGAATGTCATAATATAGCTGATATAATTCTCCCTAGTCATAAAGCTGATATAATTCTCCCTAGTCGTAAAGCTGAAATAATTCTCCCTAGTCGTAAAGCAACAATTACTCACTCTAGAAACTCTTATTCTTCACTCGTTATAGAATGTCATAATATAGCTGATATAATTCTCCCTGGTCGTAAAGCTGAAATAATTCTCCCTTGTCGTAAAGCTGAAATAATTCTCCCTAGCCATAAAGCAACAATTACTCGTTCTAGAAACTCTTATTCTTCAGTCATTATAGAATGTCATAATATAGCTGATTTAATTCTCCCTAGTCATAAAGCTGATATAATTCTCCCTAGTCGTAAAGCTGAAATAATTCTCCCTAGTCGTAAAGCAACAATTACTCACTCTAGAAACTCTTATTCTTCACTCGTTATAGAATGTCATAATATAGCTGATATAATTCTCCCTAGTCGTAAAGCTGATATAATTCTCCCTGGTTGTAAAGCTGATATAATTCTACATGGTCGTAAAGTAACAATTACTCACTCTAGAAACTCTTATTCTTCACTCGTTATAGAATGTCATAATATAGCTGATATAATTCTCCCTAGTCGTAAAGCTGATATTATTCTCCCTAGTCGTAAAGCTGCTATAATTCTCCTTAGTCGTAAAGCAACAATTACTCACTCTAGAAACTCTTATTCTTCACTCGTTATAGAATGTCATAATATAGCTGATATAATTCTCCCTGGTCGTAAAGATGATATAATTCTTCCTAGTCGTAAAGCTGATATAATTCTCCCTAGCCATAAAGCTGATATAATTCTCCCTAGTCGCAAAGCTAATATAATTCTCCCTAGTTGTAAAGCTGATATAATTCTCGCGAGTCGTAAAGCTGATATAATTCTCCATAGTCGTAAAGCTGATATAATTCTCCCTAGTCGTAAAGATGATATAATTCTCCCTAGTCGTAAAGCAACAATTACTCACTCTAGAAACTCTTATTCTTCACTCGTTATAGAATGTCATAATATAGCTCATATAATTCTCCCTGGTCGTAAAGCTGAAATAATTCGCCATTGTCGTAAAGCTGAAATAATTCTCCCTAGCCATAAAGCAACAATTACTCACTCTAGAAACTCTTATTCTTCACTCATTATAGAATGTCATAATATAGCTGATATAATTCTCCCTAGTCATAAAGCTGATATAATTCTCCCTAGTCGTAAAGCTGAAATAATTCTCCCTAGTCGTAAAGCAACAATTACTCACTCTAGAAACTCTTATTCTTCACTCGTTATAGAATGTCATAATATAGCTGATATAATTCTCCCTGGTCGTAAAGCTGAAATAATTCTCCCTTGTCGTAAAGCTGAAATAATTCTCCCTAGCCATAAAGCAACAATTACTCACTCTAGAAACTCTTATTCTTCAGTCATTATAGAATGTCATAATATAGCTGATATAATTCTCCCTAGTCATAAAGCTGATATAATTCTCCCTAGTCGTAAAGCTGAAATAATTCTCCCTAGTCGTAAAGCAACAATTACTCACTCTAGAAAATCTTATTCTTCACTCGTTATAGAATGTCATAATATAGCTGATATAATTCTCCCTAGTCGTAAAGCTGAAATAATTTTCCCTAGTCGTAAAGCTGATATAATTCTCCCTGGTTGTAAAGCTGATATAATTCTCGCTAGTCGTAAAGCAACAATTACTCACTCTAGAAACTCTTATTCTTCACTCGTTATAGAATGTCATAATATAGCTGATATAATTCTCCCTAGTCGTAAAGCTGATATTATTCTCCCTAGTTGTAAAGCTGCTATAATTCTCCTTAGTCGTAAAGCAACAATTACTCACTCTAGAAACTCTTATTCTTCACTCGTTATAGAATGTCATAATATAGCTGATATAATTCTCCCTGGTCGTAAAGATGATATAATTCTTCCTAGTCGTAAAGCTGATATAATTCTCCCTAGCCATAAAGCTGATATAATTCTCCCTAGTCGCAAAGCTAATATAATTCTCCCTAGTATTAAAGCTGATATAATTCTCGCGAGTCGTAAAGCTGATATAATTCTCCATAGTCGTAAAGCTGATATAATTCTCCCTAGTCGTAAAGATGATATAATTCTCCCTAGTCGTAAAGCAACAATTACTCACTCTAGAAACTCTTATCCTTCACTCGTTATAGAATGTCATAATATAGCTCATATAATTCTCCCTGGTCGTAAAGCTGAAATAATTCGCCCTAGTCGTAAAGCTGAAATAATTCTCCCTAGCCATAAAGCAACAATTACTCACTCTAGAAACTCTTATTCTTCACTCATTATAGAATGTCATAATATAGCTGATATAATTCTCCCTAGTCATAAAGCTGATATAATTCTCCCTAGTCGTAAAGCTGAAATAATTCTCCCTAGTCGTAAAGCAACAATTACTCACTCTAGAAACTCTTATTCTTCACTCGTTATAGAATGTCATAATATAGCTGATATAATTCTCCCTGGTCGTAAAGCTGAAATAATTCTCCCTTGTCGTAAAGCTGAAATAATTCTCCCTAGCCATAAAGCAACAATTACTCACTCTAGAAACTCTTATTCTTCAGTCATTATAGAATGTCATAATATAGCTGATATAATTCTCCCTAGTCGTAAAGCTGAAATAATTCTCCCTAGTCGTAAAGCAACAATTACTCACTCTAGAAAATCTTATTCTTCACTCGTTATAGAATGTCATAATATAGCTGATATAATTCTCCCTAGTCGTAAAGCTGAAATAATTTTCCCTAGTCGTAAAGCTGATATAATTCTCCCTGGTTGTAAAGCTGATATAATTCTCGCTAGTCGTAAAGCAACAATTACTCACTCTAGAAACTCTTATTCTTCACTCGTTATAGAATGTCATAATATAGCTGATATAATTCTCCCTAGTCGTAAAGCTGATATTATTCTCCCTAGTTGTAAAGCTGCTATAATTCTCCTTAGTCGTAAAGCAACAATTACTCACTCTAGAAACTCTTATTCTTCACTCGTTATAGAATGTCATAATATAGCTGATATAATTCTCCCTGGTCGTAAAGATGATATAATTCTTCCTAGTCGTAAAGCTGATATAATTCTCCCTAGCCATAAAGCTGATATAATTCTCCCTAGTCGCAAAGCTAATATAATTCTCCCTAGTTGTAAAGCTGATATAATTCTCGCGAGTCGTAAAGCTGATATAATTCTCCATAGTCGTAAAGCTGATATAATTCTCCCTAGTCATAAAGATGATATAATTCTCCCTAGTCGTAAAGCAACAATTACTCACTCTAGAAACTCTTATTCTTCACTCGTTATAGAATGTCATAATATAGCTCATATAATTCTCCCTGGTCGTAAAGCTGAAATAATTCGCCCTTGTCGTAAAGCTGAAATAATTCTCCCTAGCCATAAAGCAACAATTACTCACTCTAGAAACTCTTATTCTTCACTCATTATAGAATGTCATAATATAGCTGATATAATTCTCCCTAGTCATAAAGCTGATATAATTCTCCCTGGTCGTAAAGCTGAAATAATTCTCCCTAGTCGTAAAGCAACAATTACTCACTCTAGAAACTCTTATTCTTCACTCGTTATAGAATGTCATAATATAGCTGATATAATTCTCCCTGGTCGTAAAGCTGAAATAATTCTCCCTTGTCGTAAAGCTGAAATAATTCTCCCTAGCCATAAAGCAACAATTACTCACTCTAGAAACTCTTATTCTTCAGTCATTATAGAATGTCATAATATAGCTGATATAATTCTCCCTAGTCATAAAGCTGATATAATTCTCCCTAGTCGTAAAGCTGAAATAATTCTCCCTAGTCGTAAAGCAACAATTACTCACTCTAGAAACTCTTATTCTTCACTCGTTATAGAATGTCATAATATAGCTGATATAATTCTCCCTGGTCGTAAAGCTGAAATAATTCTCCCTTGTCGTAAAGCTGAAATAATTCTCCCTAGCCATAAAGCAACAATTACTCGTTCTAGAAACTCTTATTCTTCAGTCATTATAGAATGTCATAATATAGCTGATATAATTCTCCCTAGTCATAAAGCTGATATAATTCTCCCTAGTCGTAAAGCTGAAATAATTCTCCCTAGTCGTAAAGCAACAATTACTCACTCTAGAAACTCTTATTCTTCACTCGTTATAGAATGTCATAATATAGCTGATATAATTCTCCCTAGTCGTAAAGCTGATATAATTCTCCCTGGTTGTAAAGCTGATATAATTCTACATGGTCGTAAAGTAACAATTACTCACTCTAGAAACTCTTATTCTTCACTCGTTATAGAATGTCATAATATAGCTGATATAATTCTCCCTAGTCGTAAAGCTGATATTATTCTCCCTAGTCGTAAAGCTGCTATAATTCTCCTTAGTCGTAAAGCAACAATTACTCACTCTAGAAACTCTTATTCTTCACTCGTTATAGAATGTCATAATATAGCTGATATAATTCTCCCTGGTCGTAAAGATGATATAATTCTTCCTAGTCGTAAAGCTGATATAATTCTCCCTAGCCATAAAGCTGATATAATTCTCCCTAGTCGCAAAGCTAATATAATTCTCCCTAGTTGTAAAGCTGATATAATTCTCGCGAGTCGTAAAGCTGATATAATTCTCCATAGTCGTAAAGCTGATATAATTCTCCCTAGTCGTAAAGATGATATAATTCTCCCTAGTCGTAAAGCAACAATTACTCACTCTAGAAACTCTTATTCTTCACTCGTTATAGAATGTCATAATATAGCTCATATAATTCTCCCTGGTCGTAAAGCTGAAATAATTCGCCATTGTCGTAAAGCTGAAATAATTCTCCCTAGCCATAAAGCAACAATTACTCACTCTAGAAACTCTTATTCTTCACTCATTATAGAATGTCATAACATAGCTGATATAATTCTCCCTAGTCATAAAGCTGATATAATTCTCCCTAGTCGTAAAGCTGAAATAATTCTCCCTAGTCGTAAAGCAACAATTACTCACTCTAGAAACTCTTATTCTTCACTCGTTATAGAATGTCATAATATAGCTGATATAATTCTCCCTGGTCGTAAAGCTGAAATAATTCTCCCTTGTCGTAAAGCTGAAATAATTCTCCCTAGCCATAAAGCAACAATTACTCACTCTAGAAACTCTTATTCTTCAGTCATTATAGAATGTCATAATATAGCTGATATAATTCTCCCTAGTCATAAAGCTGATATAATTCTCCCTAGTCGTAAAGCTGAAATAATTCTCCCTAGTCGTAAAGCAACAATTACTCACTCTAGAAAATCTTATTCTTCACTCGTTATAGAATGTCATAATATAGCTGATATAATTCTCCCTAGTCGAAAAGCTGAAATAATTTTCCCTAGTCGTAAAGCTGATATAATTCTCCCTGGTTGTAAAGCTGATATAATTCTCGCTAGTCGTAAAGCAACAATTACTCACTCTAGAAACTCTTATTCTTCACTCGTTATAGAATGTCATAATATAGCTGATATAATTCTCCCTAGTCGTAAAGCTGATAGTATTCTCCCTAGTTGTAAAGCTGCTATAATTCTCCTTAGTCGTAAAGCAACAATTACTCACTCTAGAAACTCTTATTCTTCACTCGTTATAGAATGTCATAATATAGCTGATATAATTCTCCCTGGTCGTAAAGATGATATAATTCTTCCTAGTCGTAAAGCTGATATAATTCTCCCTAGCCATAAAGCTGATATAATTCTCCCTAGTCGCAAAGCTAATATAATTCTCCCTAGTATTAAAGCTGATATAATTCTCGCGAGTCGTAAAGCTGATATAATTCTCCATAGTCGTAAAGCTGATATAATTCTCCCTAGTCGTAAAGATGATATAATTCTCCCTAGTCGTAAAGCAACAATTACTCACTCTAGAAACTCTTATCCTTCACTCGTTATAGAATGTCATAATATAGCTGATATAATTCTCCCTGGTCGTAAAGATGATATAATTCTTCCTAGTCGTAAAGCTGATATAATTCTCCCTAGCCATAAAGCTGATATAATTCTCCCTAGTCGCAAAGCTAATATAATTCTCCCTAGTATTAAAGCTGATATAATTCTCGCGAGTCGTAAAGCTGATATAATTCTCCATAGTCGTAAAGCTGATATAATTCTCCCTAGTCGTAAAGATGATATAATTCTCCCTAGTCGTAAAGCAACAATTACTCACTCTAGAAACTCTTATCCTTCACTCGTTATAGAATGTCATAATATAGCTCATATAATTCTCCCTGGTCGTAAAGCTGAAATAATTCGCCCTAGTCGTAAAGCTGAAATAATTCTCCCTAGCCATAAAGCAACAATTACTCACTCTAGAAACTCTTATTCTTCACTCATTATAGAATGTCATAATATAGCTGATATAATTTTCCCTAGTCATAAAGCTGATATAATTCTCCCTAGTCGTAAAGCTGATATAATTCTCCATAGTCGTAAAGCTGATATAATTCTCCCTAGTCGTAAAGATGATATAATTCTCCCTAGTCGTAAAGCAACAATTACTCACTCTAGAAACTCTTATTCTTCACTCGTTATAGAATGTCATAATATAGCTCATATAATTCTCCCTGGTCGTAAAGCTGAAATAATTCGCCCTTGTCGTAAAGCTGAAATAATTCTCCCTAGCTATAAAGCAACAATTACTCACTCTAGAAACTCTTATTCTTCACTCATTATAGAATGTCATAATATAGCTGATATAATTCTCCCTAGTCATAAAGCTGATATAATTCTCCCTAGTCGTAAAGCTGAAATAATTCTCCCTAGTCGTAAAGCAACAATTACTCACTCTAGAAACTCTTATTCTTCACTCGTTATAGAATGTCATAATATAGCTGATATAATTCTCCCTGGTCGTAAAGCTGAAATAATTCTCCCTTGTCGTAAAGCTGAAATAATTCTCCCTAGCCATAAAGCAACAATTACTCACTCTAGAAACTCTTATTCTTCAGTCATTATAGAATGTCATAATATAGCTGATATAATTCTCCCTAGTCATAAAGCTGATATAATTCTCCCTAGTCGTAAAGCTGAAATAATTCTCCCTAGTCGTAAAGCAACAATTACTCACTCTAGAAAATCTTATTCTTCACTCGTTATAGAATGTCATAATATAGCTGATATAATTCTCCCTAGTCGTAAAGCTGAAATAATTTTCCCTAGTCGTAAAGCTGATATAATTCTCCCTGGTTGTAAAGCTGATATAATTCTCGCTAGTCGTAAAGCAACAATTACTCACTCTAGAAACTCTTATTCTTCACTCGTTATAGAATGTCATAATATAGCTGATATAATTCTCCCTAGTCGTAAAGCTGATATTATTCTCCCTAGTTGTAAAGCTGCTATAATTCTCCTTAGTCGTAAAGCAACAATTACTCACTCTAGAAACTCTTATTCTTCACTCGTTATAGAATGTCATAATATAGCTGATATAATTCTCCCTGGTCGTAAAGATGATATAATTCTTCCTAGTCGTAAAGCTGATATAATTCTCCCTAGCCATAAAGCTGATATAATTCTCCCTAGTCGCAAAGCTAATATAATTCTCCCTAGTATTAAAGCTGATATAATTCTCGCGAGTCGTAAAGCTGATATAATTCTCCATAGTCGTAAAGCTGATATAATTCTCCCTAGTCGTAAAGATGATATAATTCTCCCTAGTCGTAAAGCAACAATTACTCACTCTAGAAACTCTTATCCTTCACTCGTTATAGAATGTCATAATATAGCTCATATAATTCTCCCTGGTCGTAAAGCTGAAATAATTCGCCCTAGTCGTAAAGCTGAAATAATTCTCCCTAGCCATAAAGCAACAATTACTCACTCTAGAAACTCTTATTCTTCACTCATTATAGAATGTCATAATATAGCTGATATAATTCTCCCTAGTCATAAAGCTGATATAATTCTCCCTAGTCGTAAAGCTGAAATAATTCTCCCTAGTCGTAAAGCAACAATTACTCACTCTAGAAACTCTTATTCTTCACTCGTTATAGAATGTCATAATATAGCTATAATTCTCCCTAGTCGTAAAGCTGATATAATTCTCCCTAGTCGTAAAGTTGATATTATTCTCCCTAGTCGTAAAGCAACAATTACTCACTCTAGAAACTCTTATTCTTCACTCGTTATAGAATGTCATAATATAGCTGATATAATTCTCCATAGTCGTAAAGCTGATATAATTCTCCCTAGTCGTAAAGCTGATATAATTCTCCCTAGCCATAAAGCTGATATAATTCTCCCTAGTCGAAAAGCTGATATAATTCTCTCTAGTTGTAAAGCTGATAAAATTCTCCTTAGTCGTAAAGCTGATATATTTCTCCATAGTCGTAAAGCTTATATAATTTTCCCTAGTCGTAAAGCTGTTATAATTCTCCCTAGTCGTAAAACAACACTTACTCACTCTAGAAACTCTTATTCTTCACTCGTTATAGAATGTCATAATATAGCTGATATAATTCTCCCTAGTCATAAAGCTGATATAATTCTCCCTAGTCGTAAAGCTGAAATAATTCTCCCTAGTCGGAAAGAAACAATTACTCATTCTAGAAACTCTTATTCTTCACTCGTTATAGAATTTCATAATATAGCTGAAATAATTCTCCCTAGTCTTAAAGTGATATAGTTTTCCCTGGTCGTAAAGCAACAATTACTCACTCTATAAACTCTTATCCTTCACTCGTTATAGAATGTCATAATATAGATGATATAATTCTCCCTAGTCATAAAGCTGATATAATTCTTCCTAGTAGTAAAGCTGATATATTTCTACCTAGTCGTATTACAACAATTACTCACTCTAGAAACTCTTATTCTTCACTCGTAATAGAATGTCATAATATAGCTCATATAATTCTCCCTAGTCGTAAAGCTGATATAATTCTCTCTAGTTGTAAAGCTGATATAATTCTCCCTAGTCGTAAAGCTGATATAATTCTCCATAGTCGTAAAGCTGATATAATTCTCCCTAGTCGTAAAGCTGATATAATTCTCCCTAGACGTAAAGATGAAATAATTACTCACTCTATAAACTCTTATCCTTCACTCGCTATAGAATGTCATAATATAGATGATATATTTCTCCCTAGTCATAAAGCTGATATAATTCACCCTAGTCGTAAAGCTGATATAATTCTCCCTAGTCGTAAAGATGATATAATTCTCCCTAGTCGTAAAGCAACAATTACTCACTCTAGAAACTCTTATTCTTCACTCGTTATAGAATGTCATAATATAGCTCATATAATTCTCCCTGGTCGTAAAGCTGAAATAATTCGCCCTAGTCGTAAAGCTGAAATAATTCTCCCTAGCCATAAAGCAACAATTACTCACTCTAGAAACTCTTATTCTTCACTCATTATAGAATGTCATAATATAGCTGATATAATTCTCCCTAGTCATAAAGCTGATATAATTCTCCCTAGTCGTAAAGCTGAAATAATTCTCCCTAGTCGTAAAGCAACAATTACTCACTCTAGAAACTCTTATTCTTCACTCGTTATAGAATGTCATAATATAGCTGATATAATTCTCCCTAGTCGTAAAGCTGATATAATTTTCCCTAGTCGTAAAGCTGATATAATTCTCCCTAGTCGTAAAGTTGATATTATTCTCCCTAGTCGTAAAGCAACAATTACTCACTCTAGAAACTCTTATTCTTCACTCGTTATAGAATGTCATAATATAGCTGATATAATTCTCCATAGTCGTAAAGCTGATATAATTCTTCCTAGTCGTAAAGCTGATATAATTCTCCCTAGCCATAAAGCTGATATAATTCTCCCTAGTCGAAAAGCTGATATAATTCTCTCTAGTTGTAAAGCTGATATAATTCTCCTTAGTCGTAAAGCTGATATATTTCTCCATAGTCGTAAAGCTTATATAATTCTCCCTAGTCGTAAAGCTGATATAATTCTCCCTAGTCGTAAAGCAACACTTACTCACTCTAGAAACTCTTATTCTTCACTCGTTATAGAATGTCATAATATAGCTGATATAATTCTCCTTGGCGTAAAGCTGAAATAGTTCTCCCTAGTCGTAAAGCTGAAATAATTCTCCCTAGTCGGAAAGAAACAATTACTCATTCTAGAAACTCTTATTCTTCACTCGTTATAGAATTTCATAATATAGCTGAAATAATTCTCCCTAGTCTTAAAGTGATATAGTTCTCCCTGGTCGTAAAGCAACAATTACTCACTCTAGAAACTCTTATCCTTCACTCGTTATAGAATGTCATAATATAGATGATATAATTCTCCCTAGTCATAAAGCTGATATAATTCTCCCTAGTCGTAAAGCTGATATATTTCTCCCTAGTCGTATTACAACTATTACTCACTCTAGAAACTCTTATTCTTCACTTGTTATAGAATGTCATAATATAGCTCATATAATTCTCCATAGTCGTAAAGCTGATATAATTCTCACTAGTCGTAAAGCTGATATAATTCTCCCTAGCCATAAAGCTGATATAATTCTCCCTAGTGGTAAACCGGATATAATTCTCTCTAGTTGTAAAGCTGATATAATTCTCCCTAGTCGTAAAGCTGATATAATTCTCCATAGTCGTAAAGCTGATATAATTCTCCCTAGTCGTAAAGCTGATATAATTCTCCCTAGTCGTAAAGCAACAATTACTCACTCTATAAACTCTTATCCTTCACTCGTTATAGAATGTCATAATATAGATGATATATTTCTCCCTAGTCATAAAGCTGATATAATTCACCCTAGTCGTAAAGCTGATATAATTCTCCCTAGTCGTAAAGCAACAATTACTCACTCTAGAAACTCTTATTCTTCACTCGTTATAGAATGTCATAATATAGCTCATATAATTCTCCCTAGTCGTAAAGCTGATATAATTCTCCCTGGTCGTAAAGCTGATATAATTCTCCCTAGTCGTAAAGCAACAATTACTCACTCTAAAAACTCTTATTCTTCACTCGTTATAGAATGTCATAATATAGCCGATATAATTCTCCCTAGTCGTAAAGCTGATATTATTCTCACTAGTCGTAAAGCTGATATAAATCTCCCTAGTCGTAAAGCAACAATTACTCACTCTAGAAACTCTTATTCTTCACTCGTTATAGAATGTCATAATATAGCTGTTATAATTCTCCATAGTCGTAACGCTGATATAATTCTCCCTAGTCGTAAAGAAATAATTACTCACTCTATAAACTCTTATCCTTCACTCGCTATAGAATGTCATAATATAGATGATATATTTCTCCCTAGTCATAAAGCTGATATAATTCACCCTAGTCGTAAAGATGATATAATTCTCCCTAGTCGTAAAGCAACAATTACTCACTCTAGAAACTCTTATTCTTCACTCGTTATAGAATGTCATAATATAGCTCATATAATTCTCCCTGGTCGTAAAGCTGAAATAATTCGCCCTAGTCGTAAAGCTGAAATAATTCTCCCTAGCCATAAAGCAACAATTACTCACTCTAGAAACTCTTATTCTTCACTCATTATAGAATGTCATAATATAGCTGATATAATTCTCCCTAGTCATAAAGCTGATATAATTCTCCCTAGTCGTAAAGCTGAAATAATTCTCCCTAGTCGTAAAGCAACAATTACTCACTTTAGAAACTCTTATTCTTCACTCGTTATAGAATGTCATAATATAGCTGATATAATTCTCCCTAGTTGTAAAGCTGATATAATTTTCCCTAGTCGTAAAGCTGATATAATTCTCCCTAGTCGTAAAGTTGATATTATTCTCCCTAGTCGTAAAGCAACAATTACTCACTCTAGAAACTCTTATTCTTCACTCGTTATAGAATGTCATAATATAGCTGATATAATTCTCCATAGTCGTAAAGCTGATATAATTCTTCCTAGTCGTAAAGCTGATATAATTCTCCCTAGCCATAAAGTTGATATAATTCTCCCTAGTCGAAAAGCTGATATAATTCTCTCTAGTTGTAAAGCTGATATAATTCTCCTTAGTCGTAAAGCTGATATATTTCTCCATAGTCGTAAAGCTTATATAATTCTCCCTAGTCGTAAAGCTGATATAATTCTCCCTAGTCGTAAAGCAACACTTACTCACTCTAGAAACTCTTATTCTTCACTCGTTATAGAATGTCATAATATAGCTGATATAATTCTCCTTGGCGTAAAGCTGAAATAATTCTCCCTAGTCGTAAAGCTGAAATAATTCTCCCTAGTCGGAAAGAAACAATTACTCATTCTAGAAACTCTTATTCTTCACTCGTTATAGAATTTCATAATATAGCTGAAATAATTCTCCCTAGTCTTAAAGTGATATAGTTCTCCCTGGTCGTAAAGCAACAATTACTCACTCTATAAACTCTTATCCTTCACTCGTTATAGAATGTCATAATATAGATGATATAATTCTCCCTAGTCATAAAGCTGATATAATTCTCCCTAGTCGTAAAGCTGATATATTTCTCCCTAGTCGTATTACAACAATTACTCACTCTAGAAACTCTTATTCTTCACTCGTTATAGAATGTCATAATATAGCTCATATAATTCTCCATAGTCGTAAAGCTGATATAATTCTCACTAGTCGTAAAGCTGATATAATTCTCCCTAGCCATAAAGCTGATATAATTCTCCCTAGTGGTAAACCGGATATAATTCTCTCTAGTTGTAAAGCTGATATAATTCTCCCTAGTCGTAAAGCTGATATAATTCTCCATAGTCGTAAAGCTGATATAATTCTCCCTAGTCGTAAAGCTGATATAATTCTCCCTAGTCGTAAAGCAACAATTACTCACTCTATAAACTCTTATCCTTCACTCGTTATAGAATGTCATAATATAGATGATATATTTCTCCCTAGTCATAAAGCTGATATAATTCACCCTAGTCGTAAAGCTGATATAATTCTCCCTAGTCGTAAAGCAACAATTACTCACTCTAGAAACTCTTATTCTTCACTCGTTATAGAATGTCATAATATAGCTCATATAATTCTCCCTAGTCGTAAAGCTGATATAATTCTCCCTGGTCGTAAAGCTGATATAATTCTCCCTAGTCGTAAAGCAACAATTACTCACTCTAAAAACTCTTATTCTTCACTCGTTATAGAATGTCATAATATAGCCGATATAATTCTCCCTAGTCGTAAAGCTGATATTATTCTCACTAGTCGTAAAGCTGATATAAATCTCCCTAGTCGTAAAGCAACAATTACTCACTCTAGAAACTCTTATTCTTCACTCGTTATAGAATGTCATAATATAGCTGTTATAATTCTCCATAGTCGTAACGCTGATATAATTCTCCCTAGTCGTAAAGCTGATATAATTCTCCCTAGCCATAAAGCTGATATAATTCTCCCTAGTCGCAAAGCTAATATAATTCTCCCTAGTTGTAAACCTGATATAATTCTCGTTAGTCGTAAAGCTGATATAATTCTCCCTAGTCGTAGAGCTGATATAATTCTCCCTAGTCGTAAAGCTGAAATAATTATCCCTAGTCGTAAAGCAACAATTACTCATTCTAGAAACTCTTATTCTTCACTCGTTATAGAATGTCATAATATAGCTGAAATAATTCTCCCTGGTCGTAAAGTTGATATAGTTCTCCCTGGTGGTAAAGCAACAATTACTCACTCTGTAAACTCTTATCCTTCACTCGTTATATAATGTCATAATATAGATGATATAATTCTCCCTAGTCGTAAAGCTGATATAATTCTCCCTAGTCGTAAAGCTGATATTATTCTCCCTAGTCGTAAAGCAACAATCACTCACTCTAGAAACTCTTATTCTTCACTCGTTATAGAATGTCATAATATAGCTAATATAATTCTCCATAGTCGTAAAGCTGATATAATTCTCCCTAGTCGTAAAGCTGATATAATTCTCCCTGGTCGTAAAACAACAATTACTCATTCTAGAAACTCTTATTCTTCACTCGTTATAGAATGTCATAATATAGCTGATATAATTCTCCATAGTCGTAAAGCTGATATAATTCTCCCTAGCCGTAAAGCTGATATAATTCTCCCTAGTCGTAAAGCTGATATAATTCTACATGGTCGTAAAGTAACAATTACTCACTCTAAAAACTCTTATTCTTCACTCGTTATAGAATATCATATTATAGCTAATATAATTCTCTCTAGTTGTAAAGCTGATATAATTCTCCCTAGTCGTAAAGCTGAAATAATTCTCCCTAGTCGTAAAGCAACAATTACTCATTCTAGAAACTCTTATTCTTCACTCGTTATAGAATATCATAATATAGCTGAAATAATTCTCCCTAGTCGTAAAGCTGAGATAGTTCTCCCTGGTCGTAAAGCAACAATTTCTCACTCTATAAACTCTTATCCTTCACTCGTTATAGAATGTCATAATATAGCTGATATAATTCTCCATAGTCGTAAAGCTGATATAATTCTCCCTAGTCGTAAAGCTGAAAAAATTCTCCCTAGCCGTAAAGCAACAATTACTCACTCTAGAAACTCTTATTCTTCACTCATTATAGAATGTCATAATATTGCTGATATGATTCTCCCTAGTCATAAAGCTGATATAATTCTCCCTAGTCGTAAAGCTGAAATAATTATCCCTAGTCGTAAAGCAACAATTACTCATTCTAGAAACTCTTATTCTTCACTCGTTATAGAATGTCATAATATAGCTGAAATAATTCTCCCTGGTCGTAAAGTTGATATAGTTCTCCCTGGTGGTAAAGCAACAATTACTCACTCTGTAAACTCTTATCCTTCACTCGTTATAGAATGTCATAATATAGATGATATAATTCACCCTAGTCGTAAAGCTGATATAATTCTCCCTAGTCGTAAAGCAACAATTACTCACTCTAGAAACTCTTATTCTTCACTCGTTATAGAATGTCATAATATAGCTGATATAATTCTCCATAGTCGTAAAGCTGATATAATTCTCCCTAGTCGTAAAGCTGATATTATTCTCCCTAGTCGTAAAGCAACAATTACTCACTCTAGAAACTCTTATTCTTCACTCGTTATAGAATGTCATAATATAGCTGATATAATTCTCCATAGTCGTAAAGCTGATATAACTCTCCCTAGTCGTAAAGCTGATATAATTCTCCCTGGTCGTAAAACAACAATTACTCATTCTAGAAACTCTTATTCTTCACTCGTTATAGAATGTCATAATATAGCTGATATAATTCTCCATAGTCGTAAAGCTGATATAATTCTCCCTAGCCGTAAAGCTGATATAATTCTCCCTAGTCGTAAAGCTGATATAATTCTACATGGTCGTAAAGTAACAATTACTCACTCTAGAAACTCTTATTCTTCACTCGTTATAGAATGTCATATTATAGCTAATATAATTCTCTCTAGTTGTAAAGCTGATATAATTCTCCCTAGTCGTAAAGCTGAAATAATTCTCCCTAGTCGTAAAGCAACAATTACTCATTCTAGAAACTCTTATTCTTCACTCGTTATAGAATATCATAATATAGCTGAAATAATTCTCCCTAGTCGTAAAGCTGAGATAGTTCTCCCTGGTCGTAAAGCAACAATTTCTCACTCTATAAACTCATATCCTTCACTCGTTATAGAATGTCATAATATAGCTGATATAATTCTCCATAGTCGTAAAGCTGATATAATTCTCCCTAGTCGTAAAGCTGATATTATTGTCCCTAGTCGTAAAGCAACAATTACTCACTCTAGAAACTCTTATTCTTCACTCATTATAGAATGTCATAATATTGCTGATATAATTCTCCCTAGTCATAAAGCTGATATAATTCTCCCTAGTCGTAAAGCTGAAATAATTATCCCTAGTCGTAAAGCAACAATTACTCATTCTAGAAACTCTTATTCTTCACTCGTTATAGAATGTCATAATATAGCTGAAATAATTCTCCCTGGTCGTAAAGTTGATATAGTTCTCCCTGGTGGTAAAGCAACAATTACTCACTCTGTAAACTCTTATCCTTCACTCGTTATAGAATGTCATAATATAGATGATATAATTCTCCCTAGTCGTAAAGCTGATATAATTCTCCCTAGTCGTAAAGCAACAATTACTCACTCTAGAAACTCTTATTCTTCACTCGTTATAGAATGTCATAATATAGCTGATATAATTCTCCATAGTCGTAAAGCTGATATAATTCTCCCTAGTCGTAAAGCTGATATTATTCTCCCTAGTCGTAAAGCAACAATTACTCACTCTAGAAACTCTTATTCTTCACTCGTTATAGAATGTCATAATATAGCTGATATAATTCTCCATAGTCGTAAAGCTGATATAATTCTCCCTAGTCGTAAAGCTGATATAATTCTCCCTGGTCGTAAAACAACAATTACTCATTCTAGAAACTCTTATTCTTCACTCGTTATAGAATGTCATAATATAGCTGATATAATTCTCCATAGTCGTAAAGCTGATATAATTCTCCCTAGCCGTAAAGCTGATATAATTCTCCCTAGTCGTAAAGCTGATATAATTCTACATGGTCGTAAAGTAACAATTACTCACTCTAGAAACTCTTATTCTTCACTCGTTATAGAATGTCATATTATAGCTAATATAATTCTCTCTAGTTGTAAAGCTGATATAATTCTCCCTAGTCGTAAAGCTGAAATAATTCTCCCTAGTCGTAAAGCAACAATTACTCATTCTAGAAACTCTTATTCTTCACTCGTTATAGAATATCATAATATAGCTGAAATAATTCTCCCTAGTCGTAAAGCTGAGATAGTTCTCCCTGGTCGTAAAGCAACAATTTCTCACTCTATAAACTCATATCCTTCACTCGTTATAGAATGTCATAATATAGCTGATATAATTCTCCATAGTCGTAAAGCTGATATAATTCTCCCTAGTCGTAAAGCTGATATTATTCTCCCTAGTCGTAAAGCAACAATTACTCACTCTAGAAACTCTTATTCTTCACTCGTTATAGAATGTCATAATATAGCTGATATAATTCTCCCTAGTCGTAAAGCTGATATAATTCTCCCTGGTCGTAAAACAACAATTACTCATTCTAGAAACTCTTATTCTTCACTCGTTATAGAATGTCATAATATAGCTGATATAATTCTCCATAGTCGTAAAGCTGATATAATTCTCCCTAGCCGTAAAGCTGATATAATTCTCCCTAGTCGTAAAGCTGATATAATTCTACATGGTCGTAAAGTAACAATTACTCACTCTAGAAACTCTTATTCTTCACTCGTTATAGAATATCATATTATAGCTAATATAATTCTCTCTAGTTGTAAAGCTGATATAATTCTCCCTAGTCGTAAAGCTGAAATAATTCTCCCTAGTCGTAAAGCAACAATTACTCACTCTAGAAACTCTTATTCTTCACTCGTTATAGAATGTCATAATATAGCTGATATAATTCTCCCTGGTCGTAAAGCTGAAATAATTCTCCCTTGTCGTAAAGCTGAAATAATTCTCCCTAGCCATAAAGCAACAATTACTCACTCTAGAAACTCTTATTCTTCAGTCATTATAGAATGTCATAATATAGCTGATATAATTCTCCCTAGTCATAAAGCTGATATAATTCTCCCTAGTCGTAAAGCTGAAATAATTCTCCCTAGTCGTAAAGCAACAATTACTCACTCTAGAAACTCTTATTCTTCACTCGTTATAGAATGTCATAATATAGCTGATATAATTCTCCCTAGTCGTAAAGCTGAAATAATTTTCCCTAGTCGTAAAGCTGATATAATTCTCCCTGGTTGTAAAGCTGATATAATTCTCGCTAGTCGTAAAGCAACAATTACTCACTCTAGAAACTCTTATTCTTCACTCGTTATAGAATGTCATAATATAGCTGATATAATTCTCCCTAGTCGTAAAGCTGATATTATTCTCCCTAGTTGTAAAGCTGCTATCATTCTCCTTATTCGTAAAGCAACAATTACTCTCTCTAGAAACTCTTATTCTTCACTCGTTATAGAATGTCATAATATAGCTGATATAATTCTCCCTGGTCGTAAAGATGATATAATTCTTCCTAGTCGTAAAGCTGATATAATTCTCCCTAGCCATAAAGCTAATATAATTCTCCCTAGTCGCAAAGCTAATATAATTCTCCCTAGTATTAAAGCTGATATAATTCTCGCGAGTCGTAAAGCTGATATAATTCTCCATAGTCGTAAAGCTGATATAATTCTCCCTAGTCGTAAAGATGATATAATTCTCCCTAGTCGTAAAGCAACAATTACTCACTCTAGAAACTCTTATCCTTCACTCGTTATAGAATGTCATAATATAGCTCATATAATTCTCCTTGGTCGTAAAGCTGAAATAATTCGCCCTGGTCGTAAACTGAAATAATTCTCCCTAGCCATAAAGCAACAATTACTCACTCTAGAAACTCTTATTCTTCACTCATTATAGAATGTCATAATATAGCTGATATAATTCTCCCTAGTCATAAAGCTGATATAATTCTCCCTAGTCGTAAAGCTGAAATAATTCTCCCTAGTCGTAAAGCAACAATTACTCACTCTAGAAACTCTTATTCTTCACTCGTTATAGAATGTCATAATATAGCTGATATAATTCTCCCTAGTCGTAAAGCTGATATAATTCTCCCTAGTCATAAAGTTGATATTATTCTCCCTAGTCGTAAAGCAACAATTACTCACTCTAGAAACTCTTATTCTTCACTCGTTATAAAATGTCATAATATAGCTGATATAATTCTCCATAGTCGTAAAGCTCATATAATTCTCCCTAGTCGTAAAGCTGATATAATTCTCCCTAGCCATAAAGCTGATATAATTCTCCCTAGTCGAAAAGCTGATATAATTCTCTCTAGTTGTAAAGCTGATAAAATTCTCCTTAGTCGTAAAGCTGATATATTTCTCCATAGTCGTAAAGCTTATATAATTCTCCCTAGTCGTAAAGCTGATATAATTCTCCCTAGTCGTAAAGCAACACTTACTCACTCTAGAAACTCTTATTCTTCACTCGTTATAGAATGTCATAATATAGCTGATATAATTCTCCCTAGTCATAAAGCTGATATAATTCTCCCTAGTCGTAAAGCTGAAATAATTCTCCCTAGTCGGAAAGAAACAATTACTCATTCTAGAAACTCTTATTCTTCACTCGTTATAGAATGTCATAATATAGCTGAAATAATTCTCCCTAGTCTTAAAGTGATATAGTTCTCCCTGGTCGTAAAGCAACAATTACTCACTCTATAAACTCTTATCCTTCACTCGTTATAGAATGTCATAATATAGATGATATAATTCTCCCTAGTCATAAAGCTGATATAATTCTCCCTAGTCGTAAAGCAACAATTACTCACTCTAGAAACTCTTATTCTTCACTCGTTATAGAATGTCATAATATAGCTGATATAATTCTCCATAGTCGTAAAGCTGATATAATTTTCCCTAGTCGTAAAGCTGATATAATTCTCCCTTGTCGTAAAACAACAATTACTCATTCTAGAAACTCTTATTCTTCACTCGTTATAGAATGTCATAATATAGCTGATATAATTCTCCATAGTCGTAAAGCTGATATAATTCTCCCTAGCCGTAAAGCTGATATAATTCTCCCTAGTCGTAAAGCTGATATAATTCTACATGGTCGTAAAGTAACAATTACTCACTCTAGAAACTCTTATTCTTCACTCGTTATAGAATGTCATATTATAGCTAATATAATTCTCTCTAGTTGTAAAGCTGATATAATTCTCCCTAGTCGTAAAGCTGAAATAATTCTCCCTAGTCGTAAAGCAACAATTACTCATTCTAGAAACTCTTATTCTTCACTCGTTATAGAATATCATAATATAGCTGAAATAATTCTCCCTAGTCGTAAAGCTGAGATAGTTCTCCCTGGTCGTAAAGCAACAATTTCTCACTCTATAAACTCATATCCTTCACTCGTTATAGAATGTCATAATATAGCTGATATAATTCTCCATAGTCGTAAAGCTGATATAATTCTCCCTAGTCGTAAAGCTGATATTATTGTCCCTAGTCGTAAAGCAACAATTACTCACTCTAGAAACTCTTATTCTTCACTCATTATAGAATGTCATAATATTGCTGATATAATTCTCCCTAGTCATAAAGCTGATATAATTCTCCCTAGTCGTAAAGCTGAAATAATTATCCCTAGTCGTAAAGCAACAATTACTCATTCTAGAAACTCTTATTCTTCACTCGTTATAGAATGTCATAATATAGCTGAAATAATTCTCCCTGGTCGTAAAGTTGATATAGTTCTCCCTGGTGGTAAAGCAACAATTACTCACTCTGTAAACTCTTATCCTTCACTCGTTATAGAATGTCATAATATAGATGATATAATTCTCCCTAGTCGTAAAGCTGATATAATTCTCCCTAGTCGTAAAGCAACAATTACTCACTCTAGAAACTCTTATTCTTCACTCGTTATAGAATGTCATAATATAGCTGATATAATTCTCCATAGTCGTAAAGCTGATATAATTCTCCCTAGTCGTAAAGCTGATATTATTCTCCCTAGTCGTAAAGCAACAATTACTCACTCTAGAAACTCTTATTCTTCACTCGTTATAGAATGTCATAATATAGCTGATATAATTCTCCATAGTCGTAAAGCTGATATAATTCTCCCTAGTCGTAAAGCTGATATAATTCTCCCTGGTCGTAAAACAACAATTACTCATTCTAGAAACTCTTATTCTTCACTCGTTATAGAATGTCATAATATAGCTGATATAATTCTCCATAGTCGTAAAGCTGATATAATTCTCCCTAGCCGTAAAGCTGATATAATTCTCCCTAGTCGTAAAGCTGATATAATTCTACATGGTCGTAAAGTAACAATTACTCACTCTAGGAACTCTTATTCTTCACTCGTTATAGAATGTCATATTATAGCTAATATAATTCTCTCTAGTTGTAAAGCTGATATAATTCTCCCTAGTCGTAAAGCTGAAATAATTCTCCCTAGTCGTAAAGCAACAATTACTCATTCTAGAAACTCTTATTCTTCACTCGTTATAGAATATCATAATATAGCTGAAATAATTCTCCCTAGTCGTAAAGCTGAGATAGTTCTCCCTGGTCGTAAAGCAACAATTTCTCACTCTATAAACTCATATCCTTCACTCGTTATAGAATGTCATAATATAGCTGATATAATTCTCCATAGTCGTAAAGCTGATATAATTCTCCCTAGTCGTAAAGCTGATATTATTCTCCCTAGTCGTAAAGCAACAATTACTCACTCTAGAAACTCTTATTCTTCACTCGTTATAGAATGTCATAATATAGCTGATATAATTCTCCATAGTCGTAAAGCTGATATAATTCTCCCTAGTCGTAAAGCTGATATAATTCTCCCTGGTCGTAAAACAACAATTACTCATTCTAGAAACTCTTATTCTTCACTCGTTATAGAATGTCATAATATAGCTGATATAATTCTCCATAGTCGTAAAGCTGATATAATTCTCCCTAGCCGTAAAGCTGATATAATTCTCCCTAGTCGTAAAGCTGATATAATTCTACATGGTCGTAAAGTAACAATTACTCACTCTAGAAACTCTTATTCTTCACTCGTTATAGAATGTCATATTATAGCTAATATAATTCTCTCTAGTTGTAAAGCTGATATAATTCTCCCTAGTCGTAAAGCTGAAATAATTCTCCCTAGTCGTAAAGCAACAATTACTCATTCTACAAACTCTTATTCTTCACTCGTTATAGAATATCATAATATAGCTGAACTAATTCTCCCTAGTCGTAAAGCTGAGATAGTTCTCCCTGGTCGTAAAGCAACAATTACTCACTCTATAAACTCTTATCCTTCACTCGTTATAGAATGTCATAATATAGCTGATATAATTCTTTCTAGTCGTAAAGCTGATATAATAATCCCTAGTCGTAAAGCTGATATAATTCTCCCTATTCGTAAAGCTGATATAATTTTCCCTAGTCGTAAAGTTGATATAATTCTCCCTAGTCGTAAAGCTGATATAATTCTCCTTAGTCGTAAAACAACAATTACTCATTCTAGAAACTATTATTCTTCACTCGTTATAGAATGTCATAATACAGCTGATATAATTATCCCTAGTCGTAAAGCTGATATAATTCTCCCTATTCATAAAGCTGATATCATTATCCCTAGTCGTAAAGCTGATATAATTCTCCCTAGTCGTAAAGCTGATATAATTCTCCCTAGTCGTAAAACAACAATTACTCATTCTAGAAACTATTATTCTTCACTCGTTACTGAATGTCATAATATAGCTGATATAATACTCCCTAGCCGTACAGCTGATATAATTCTCCCAAGTCGTAAAGCTGATATAATTCTCCCTGGTCGTAAAGCAACAATTACTCACTCTAGAAACTCTTAATCTTCACTCGTTATAGAATGTCATAATATAGCTGATATAATTCTCCATAGTCGCAAAGCTAATATAATTCTTCCTAGTTGTAAAGCTGATATAATTCTCGCTATTCGTAAAGCTGATATAATTCTCCATAGTCGTAAAGCTGATATAATTCTCCCTAGTCGTAAAGCTAATATAATTCTCCCTAATCGTAAAGCAACAATTACTCACTCTAGAAACTCTTATTCTTCACTCGTTATAGAATGTCATAATATAGCTGATATAATTCTCCCTGGTCGTAAAGCTGAAATAATTCTCCCTAGTCGTAAAGCTGAAATAATTCTCCCTAGCCGTAAAGCAACAATTACTCAGTCTAGAAACTCTTATTCTTCACTCATTATAGAATGTCATAATATAGCTGATATAATTCTCCCTAGTCATAAAGCTGATATAATTCTCCCTAGTCGTAAAGCTGAAATAATTCTCCCTAGTCGTAAAGCAACAATTACTCACTCTATAAACTCTTATCCTTCACTCGTTATAGAATATCATAATATAGATGATATAATTCTCCATAGTCGTAAAGCTGATATAATTCTCCCTAGTCGTAAAGCAACAATTACTCACTCTAGAAACTCTTATTCTTCACTCGTTATAGAATGTCAAAATATAGCACATTTAATTCTCCCTAGTCGTAAAGTTGATATAATTCTCCCTAGTCGTAAAGCAACAATTACTCACTCTAGAAACTCTTATTCTTCACTCGTTATAGAATGTCATAATATAGCTGATATAATTCTCCATAGTCGTAAAGCTGATATAATTCTCCCTAGTCGTAAAGCTGAAATAATTCTCCCTAGTCGTAAAGCAACAATTACTCATTCTAGAAACTCTTATTCTTCTCTCGTTATAGAATGTCATAATATAGTTGAAATAATTCTCCCTAGTCGTAAAGCTGATATAGTTCTCCCTTGTCGTAAAGCAACAATTACTCACTCTATAAACTCTTATCCTTCACTCGTTATAGAATGTCATAAAATAGCTGATATAATTCTTTCTAGTCGTAAAGCTGATATAATTCTCCCTATTCGTAAAGCTGATATAATTATCCCTAGTCGTAAAGTTGATATAATTCTCCCTAGTCGTAAAGCTGATATAATTCTCCCAAGTCGTAAAACAACAATTACTCATTCTAGAAACTCTTATTCTTCACTCGTTATAGAATGTCATAATATAGCTGATATAATTCTCCATAGTCGTAAAGCTGATATAATTCTCTCTAGTCAAAAAGCTGATATAATTCTCCCTAGCCATAAAGCTGATATAATTCTCCATAGTCGCAAAGCTGATATAATTCTCTCTAGTTGTAAAGCTGATATAATTCTCCCTAGTCGTAAAGCTGATATAATTCTCCATAGTCTTATACTGATATAATTCTCCCTAGTCGTAAAGCTGATATAATTCTCCCTAGTCGTAAAGCAACAATTACTCACTCTAGAAACTCTTATACTTCAATCGTTATAGAATGTCATAATACAGCTGATATGTCTCCCTAGTCGTAAAGCTGATATAATTCTTCCTAGTCGTAAAGCTGATATAATTATCCCTAGTCGTAAAGCTGATATAATTCCCCCTAGTCGTAAAGCTGATATAATTCCCCATAGTCGTAAAGCTGATATAATTCTCCCTAGTCGTAAAGCTGATATAATTCTCTCTAGTCGTAAAGCAACAATTACTCACTCTAGAAACTCTTATTCTTCACTCGTTATAGAATGTCATAATATAGCTGATATAATTCTTCCTAGTCGTAAAGCTGATATAATTATCGCTAGTCGTAAAGCTGATATAATTCTCCCTATTCGTAAAGCTGATATAATTATCCCTAGTCGTAAAGCTGATATAATTCTCTCTAGTCGTAAAGCTGATATAATTCTCCCTAGTCGTAAAACAACAATTACTCATTCTAGAAACTATTATTCTTCACTCGTTATAGAATGTCATAATACAGCTGATATAATTCTCCCTAGTCGTAAGGCTGATATAATTCTTCCTAGTTGTAAAGCTGATATAATTATCCCTAGTCGTAAA
Organism: Bathymodiolus brooksi; assembly: GCA_963680875.1. Taxonomy (NCBI): domain Eukaryota; kingdom Metazoa; phylum Mollusca; class Bivalvia; order Mytilida; family Modiolidae; genus Bathymodiolus; species Bathymodiolus brooksi. The sequence continues at coordinate 43,118,613 of OY804585.1, read as the reverse complement.
GCTGATATAATTATACCTAGTCGTAAAGCTGATATAATTATCCCTAGTCGTAAAGCAACAATTACTCACTCTAGAAACTCTTATTCTTCACTCGTTATAGAATGTCATAATATAGCTAATATAATTCTCCCTAGTTGTAAAGCTGATATAATTCTCCCTAGTCGTAAAGCTGATATAATTTCCCCTAGTCGTAAAGATGATATAATTCTCCATAGTCGTAGAGCTGATATAATTATCCATAGTCGTAAAGCCTAAATAATTCTCCCTAGTCGTAAAGCAACAATTACTCACTCCAGAAACTCTTATTCTTCAATCGTTATAGAATGTCATAATAAAGCTCATATAATTCTCCCTAGTCGTAAAGCTGATATAATTCCCCCTATTCGTAAAACTGAAATAATTCTCCCTAGTCGTAAAGCAACAATTACTCATTCTAGAAACTCTTATCCTTCACTGGTTATAGATTGTCATAATATAGCTGAAATAATTTTCCCTAGTCGTAAAGCTGATATAGTTCTCCCTTGTCGTAAAGCAACAATTACTCACTCTATAAACTCTTATCCTTCACTCGTTATAGAATGTCATAATATAGCTGATATAATTCTTCCTAGTCGTAAAGCTGATATAATTATCCCTAGTCGTAAAGCTGATATAATTTTCCCTATTCGTAAAGCTGATATAATTATCCCTAGTCGTAAAGCTGATATAATTCTCCCTAGTCGTAAAGCTGATATAATTCTCCCTAGTCCTAAAGCTGATATAATTCTCCCCAGTGGTAAAGCTGATATAATTCTCCCTAGTCGTAAAGCAACAATTACTCACTCTAGAAACTCTGTTTCTTCACTCGTTATAGAATGTCATAATATAGCTGATATAATTATCCCTAGTCGTAAAGCTGCTATAATTCTCCCTAATCGTAAAGCTGATATAATTCTCCCTAGTAGTAAAGCTGATATAATTCTCCTTAGTCGTAAAGCTGATATAATTCACCCTAGTCGTAAAGCTGATATAATTCTCCCTAGTGGTAAAGCAACAACTACTCACTCTAGAAACTCTTATTCTTCACTCGTTATAGAATGTCATAATATACCTGATATATTTCTCCCTAGTCGTAAAGCTGATATAATTCTCCTAGTCGTAAAGCTGATATAATTATCCCTAAATCGTAAAGCTGATATATTTCTCCCTAGTCGTAAAGCTGATATAATTATCCCTAGTCGTAAAGCTGATATAATTCTCCCTAGTCGTAAAGCTGATATAGTTCTCCCTAGTCGTAAGACAACAATTACTCACTCTAGAAACTCTTATTCTTCACTCGTTATAGAATGTCATAATATAGCTGATATAATTCTCCCTGGTCGTAAAGCTGAAATAATTCTCCCTAGTCGTAAAGCAACAATTACTCACTCTAGAAACTCTTATTCTTCACTCGTTATAGAATTTCATAATATAGCTGATATAATTCTCCCTAGTCGTAAAGCTGATATAATTCTCCCTAGTCGTAAAGCTGATATAATTCTCCCTAGTCGTAAAGCTGATATAATTCCCCCTTGTCGTAAAGTTGATATAATTCTCCCTAGTCGTAAAGCTGATATAGTTCTCCTTAGTCGTAAGACAACAAATACTCACTCTAGAAACTCTTATTCTTCACTCGTTATAGAATGTCATAATATAGCGAATATAATTCTCCCTAGTCGTAAAGCTGATATAATTCTCTCTGGTCGTAAAGTTGATATAATTTTCCCTAGTCGTAAAGCTGATATAGTTCTCCTTAGTCGTAAGACAACAATTACTCACTCTAGAAACTCTTATTCTTCACTCGTTATAGAATGTCATAATATAGCTGATATAATTCTCCCTAGTCGTAAAGCTGATATAATTCTCCCTAGTCGTAAAGCTGATATAATTCTCCCTAGTCGTAAAGCTGATATAATTCCCCCTAGTCGTAAAGTTGATATAATTCTCCCTAGTCCTAAAGCTGATATAGTTCTCCCTAGTCGTAAGACAACAATTACTCACTCTAGAAACTCTTATTCTTCACTCGTTATAGAATGTCATAATATAGCTAATATAATTCTCCCTAGTTGTAAAGCTGATATAATTCTCCCTAGTCGTAAAGCTGATATAATTCCCCCTAGTCGTAAAGTTGATATAATTCTCCCTAGTCGTAAAGCTGATATAGTTCTCCCTAGTCGTAAGACAACAATTACTCACTCTAGAAACTCTTATTCTTCACTTGTTATAGAATGTCATAATATGGCTGATATAATTCTCCCTAGTCGTAAAGCTGATATAATTCTCCCTAGTCGTAAAGCTGATTCAATTATCCCTAGTCGTAAAGCTGATATAATACTCCCTAGTCGTAAAGCTGATATAAGTATCCCTAATCGTAAAGCTGATATAATTCTCCCTAGTCGTAAAGCTGATATAATTCTCCCTGGTCGTAAAACAACAATTACTCATTCTAGAAACTCTTATTCTTCACTCGTTATAGAATGTCATAATATAGCTGATATAATTCTCCCTAGCCGTAAAGCTGATATAATTCTCCCTAGTCGTAAAGCTGATATAATTCTCCCTAGTCGTAAAGCTGATATAATTCTCCCTGGTCGTAAAACAACAATTACTCATTCTAGAAACTCTTATTCTTCACTCGTTATAGAATGTCATAATATAGCTGATATAATTCTCCCTAGCCGTAAAGCTGATATAATTCTCCCTAGTCGTAAAGCTGATATAATTCTCCCTGGTCGTAATGCAACAATTACTCACTCTAGAAACTCTTATTCTTCACTCGTTATAGAATGTCATAATATAGCTAATATAATTCTCCCTAGTTGTAAATCTGATATAATTCTCCCTGGTCGTAAAACAACAATTACTCATTCTAGAAACTCTTATTCTTCACTCGTTATAGAATGTCATAATATAGCTGATATAATTCTCCCTAGCCGTAAAGCTGATATAAGTATCCCTAATCGTAAAGCTGATATAATTCTCCCTAGTCGTAAAGCTGATATAAATCTCCCTAGTCGTAAAGCTGATAAAATTATCCCTAGTAGTAAAGCTGATATAATTATCCCTAGTCGTAAAGCTGAAATAATTCTCCCTAGCCATAAAGCTGATATAATTCTCCCTGGTCGTAAATCTGATATAATTCTCCCTGGTCGTAAAGCAATAATTACTCACTCTAGAAACTCTTATTCTTCACTCGTTATAGAATGTCATAATATAGCTGATATAATTCTCCCTGGTCGTAAAGCTGAAATAATTCTCCATAGTCGTAAAGCAACAATTACTCACTCTAGAAACTCTTATTCTTCACTCGTTATAGAATGTCATAATATAGCTGATATAATTCTCCCTAGTCGTAAAGCTGATATAATTCTCTCTAGTCGTAAAAGCTGAAATAATTCCCCCTAGTCGTAAAGCAACAATTACTCATTCTAGAAACTCTTATTCTTCACTCGTTATAGAATGTCATAATATAGCTGATATAATTCCCCCTGGTCGTAAAGCAACAATTACTCACTATAGAAACTCTTATTCTTCACTCGTTATAGAATGTCATAACATAGCTGATATAATTCTCCCTAGTTGTAAAGCTGATATAATTCTCCCTAGTCGTAAAGCTGATATAATTCTTCCTAGTCGTAAAGCTGATATAATTATCCCCAGTCGTAAAGCTGATATAATTCTCCCTAGTTGTAAAGCTGATATAATTCTCTCTAGTCGTGAAGCTGATATAATTCTGCCTAGTCGTAAAGCAACAATTACTCACTCTAGAAACTCTTATTCTTCACTCGTTATAGAAAGTCATAATATAGCTGATATAATTCTCCCTAGTCGTAAAGCTGATATAATTCTCCCTAGTCGTAAAGCTGATATAATTATCACTAGCGGTAAAGCTGATATAATTCTCCCTTGTCGTAAAGCTGATATAATTCTCCATAGTCGTAAAGCTGATATAATTCTCCCTAGTCGTAAAGCTGAAATAATTCTCCCTAGTCGTAAAGCAACAATTACTCATTCTAGAAACTCTTATTCTTCTCTCGTTATAGAATGTCATAATATAGTTGAAATAATTCTCCCTAGTCGTAAAGCTGATATAGTTCTCCCTTGTCGTAAAGCAACAATTACTCACTCTATAAACTCTTATCCTTCACTCGTTATAGAATGTCATAAAATAGCTGATATAATTCTTTCTAGTCGTAAAGCTGATATAATTCTCCCTATTCGTAAAGCTGATATAATTATCCCTAGTCGTAAAGTTGATATAATTCTCCCTAGTCGTAAAGCTGATATAATTCTCCCAAGTCGTAAAACAACAATTACTCATTCTAGAAACTCTTATTCTTCACTCGTTATAGAATGTCATAATATAGCTGATATAATTCTCCATTGTCGTAAAGCTGATATAATTCTCTCTAGTCAAAAAGCTGATATAATTCTCCCTAGCCATAAAGCTGATATAATTCTCCATAGTCGCAAAGCTGATATAATTCTCTCTAGTTGTAAAGCTGATATAATTCTCCCTAGTCGTAAAGCTGATATAATTCTCCATAGTCTTATACTGATATAATTCTCCCTAGTCGTAAAGCTGATATAATTCTCCCTAGTCGTAAAGCAACAATTACTCACTCTAGAAACTCTTATACTTCAATCGTTATAGAATGTCATAATACAGCTGATATAAGTCTCCCTAGTCGTAAAGCTGATATAATTCTTCCTAGTCGTAAAGCTGATATAATTATCCCTAGTCGTAAAGCTGATATAATTATCCCTAGTCGTAAAGCTGATATAATTCTCCCTATTCGTAAAGCAACAATTACTCACTCTAGAAACTCTTATTCTTCACTCGTTATAGAATGTCATAATATAGCTAATATAATTCTCACTAGTTGTAAAGCTGATATAATTCTCCCTAGTCGTAAAGCTGATATAATTCCCCCTAGTCGTAAAGCTGATATAATTCCCCATAGTCGTAAAGCTGATATAATTCTCCCTAGTCGTAAAGCTGATATAATTCTCTCTAGTCGTAAAGCAACAATTACTCACTCTAGAAACTCTTATTCTTCACTCGTTATAGAATGTCATAATATAGCTGATATAATTCTTCCTAGTCGTAAAGCTGATATAATTATCGCTAGTCGTAAAGCTGATATAATTCTCCCTATTCGTAAAGCTGATATAATTATCCCTAGTCGTAAAGCTGATATAATTCTCTCTAGTCGTAAAGCTGATATAATTCTCCCTAGTCGTAAAACAACAATTACTCATTCTAGAAACTATTATTCTTCACTCGTTATAGAATGTCATAATACAGCTGATATAATTCTCCCTAGTCGTAAAGCTGATATAATTCTTCCTAGTTGTAAAGCTGATATAATTATCCCTAGTCGTAAAGCTGATATAATTATACCTAGTCGTAAAGCTGATATAATTATCCCTAGTCGTAAAGCAACAATTACTCACTCTAGAAACTCTTATTCTTCACTCGTTATAGAATGTCATAATATAGCTAATATAATTCTCCCTAGTTGTAAAGCTGATATAATTCTCCCTAGTCGTAAAGCTGATATAATTTCCCCTAGTCGTAAAGATGATATAATTCTCCATAGTCGTAGAGCTGATATAATTATCCATAGTCGTAAAGCTGAAATAATTCTCCCAAGTCGTAAAGCCTAAATAATTCTCCCTAGTCGTAAAGCAACAATTACTCACTCCAGAAACTCTTATTCGTCAATCGTTATAGAATGTCATAATATAGCTCATATAATTCTCCCTAGTCGTAAAGCTGATATAATTCCCCCTATTCGTAAAACTGAAATAATTCTCCCTAGTCGTAAAGCAACAACTACTCATTCTAGAAACTCTTATTCTTCACTGGTTATAGATTGTCATAATATAGCTGAAATAATTTTCCCTAGTCGTAAAGCTGATATAGTTCTCCCTTGTCGTAAAGCAACAATTACTCACTCTATAAACTCTTATCCTTCACTCGTTATAGAATGTCATAATATAGCTGATATAATTCTTCCTAGTCGTAAAGCTGATATAATTATCCCTAGTCGTAAAGCTGATATAATTTTCCCTATTCGTAAAGCTGATATAATTATCCCTAGTCGTAAAGCTGATATAATTCTCCCTAGTCGTAAAGCTGATATAATTCTCCCTAGTCGTAAAGCTGATATAATTCTCCCCAGTGGTAAAGCTGATATAATTCTCCCTAGTCGTAAAGCAACAATTACTCACTCTAGAAACTCTGTTTCTTCACTCGTTATAGAATGTCATAATATAGCTGATATAATTATCCCTAGTCGTAAAGCTGCTATAATTCTCCCTAATCGTAAAGCTGATATAATTCTCCCTAGTAGTAAAGCTGATATAATTCTCCTTAGTCGTAAAGCTGATATAATTCACCCTAGTCGTAAAGCTGATATAATTCTCCCTAGTGGTAAAGCAACAATTACTCACTCTAGAAACTCTTATTCTTCACTCGTTATAGAATGTCATAATATACCTGATATATTTCTCCCTAGTCGTAAAGCTGATATAATTCTCCTAGTCGTAAAGCTGATATAATTATCCCTAAATCGTAAAGCTGATATATTTCTCCCTAGTCGTAAAGCTGATATAATTATCCCTAGTCGTAAAGCTGATATAATTCTCCCTAGTCGTAAAGCTGATATAGTTCTCCCTAGTCGTAAGACAACAATTACTCACTCTAGAAACTCTTATTCTTCACTCGTTATAGAATGTCATAATATAGCTGATATAATTCTCCCTGGTCGTAAAGCTGAAATAATTCTCCCTAGTCGTAAAGCAACAATTACTCACTCTAGAAACTCTTATTCTTCACTCGTTATAGAATTTCATAATATAGCTGATATAATTCTCCCTAGTCGTAAAGCTGATATAATTCTCCCTAGTCGTAAAGCTGATATAATTCTCCCTAGTCGTAAAGCTGATATAATTCCCCCTTGTCGTAAAGTTGATATAATTCTCCCTAGTCGTAAAGCTGATATAGTTCTCCTTAGTCGTAAGACAACAAATACTCACTCTAGAAACTCTTATTCTTCACTCGTTATAGAATGTCATAATATAGCGGATATAATTCTCCCTAGTCGTAAAGCTGATATAATTCTCTCTGGTCGTAAAGTTGATATAATTTTCCCTAGTCGTAAAGCTGATATAGTTCTCCCTAGTCATAAGACAACAATTACTCACTCTAGAAACTCTTATTCTTCACTCGTTATAGAATGTCATAATATAGCTGATATAATTCTCCCTAGTCGTAAAGCTGATATAATTCTCCCTAGTCGTAAAGCTGATATAATTCTCCCTAGTCGTAAAGCTGATATAATTCCCCCTAGTCGTAAAGTTGATATAATTCTCCCTAGTCGTAAAGCTGATATAGTTCTCCCTAGTCGTAAGACAACAATTACTCACTCTAGAAACTCTTATTCTTCACTCGTTATAGAATGTCATAATATAGCTGATATAATTCTCCCTAGTCGTAAAGCTGATTCAATTATCCCTAGTCGTAAAGCTGATATAATACTCCCTAGTCGTAAAGCTGATATAAGTATCCCTAATCGTAAAGCTGATATAATTCTCCCTAGTCGTAAAGCTGATATAATTCTCCCTGGTCGTAAAACAACAATTACTCATTCTAGAAACTCTTATTCTTCACTCGTTATAGAATGTCATAATATAGCTGATATAATTCTCCCTAGCCGTAAAGCTGATATAATTCTCCCTAGTCGTAAAGCTGATATAATTCTCCCTAGTCGTAAAGCTGATATAATTCTCCCTGGTCGTAAAACAACAATTACTCATTCTAGAAACTCTTATTCTTCACTCGTTATAGAATGTCATAATATAGCTGATATAATTCTCCCTAGCCGTAAAGCTGATATAATTCTCCCTAGTCGTAAAGCTGATATAATTCTCCCTGGTCGTAATGCAACAATTACTCACTCTAGAAACTCTTATTCTTCACTCGTTATAGAATGTCATAATATAGCTAATATAATTCTCCCTAGTTGTAAATCTGATATAATTCTCCCTGGTCGTAAAACAACAATTACTCATTCTAGAAACTCTTATTCTTCACTCGTTATAGAATGTCATAATATAGCTGATATAATTCTCCCTAGCCGTAAAGCTGATATAAGTATCCCTAATCGTAAAGCTGATATAATTCTCCCTAGTCGTAAAGCTGATATAAATCTCCCTAGTCGTAAAGCTGATAAAATTATCCCTAGTAGTAAAGCTGATATAATTATCCCTAGTCGTAAAGCTGAAATAATTCTCCCTAGCCATAAAGCTGATATAATTCTCCCTGGTCGTAAATCTGATATAATTCTCCCTGGTCGTAAAGCAATAATTACTCACTCTAGAAACTCTTATTCTTCACTCGTTATAGAATGTCATAATATAGCTGATATAATTCTCCCTGGTCGTAAAGCTGAAATAATTCTCCATAGTCGTAAAGCAACAATTACTCACTCTAGAAACTCTTATTCTTCACTCGTTATAGAATGTCATAATATAGCAGATATAATTCTCCCTAGTCGTAAAGCTGATATAATTCTCTCTAGTCGTAAAAGCTGAAATAATTCCCCCTAGTCGTAAAGCAACAATTACTCATTCTAGAAACTCCTATTCTTCACTCGTTATAGAATGTCATAATATAGCTGATATAATTCCCCCTGGTCGTAAAGCAACAATTACTCACTATAGAAACTCTTATTCTTCACTCGTTATAGAATGTCATAACATAGCTGATATAATTCTCCCTAGTTGTAAAGCTGATATAATTCTCCCTAGTCGTAAAGCTGATATAATTCTTCCTAGTCGTAAAGCTGATATAATTATCCCCAGTCGTAAAGCTGATATAATTCTCCCTAGTTGTAAAGCTGATATAATTCTCTCTAGTCGTGAAGCTGATATAATTCTGCCTAGTCGTAAAGCAACAATTACTCACTCTAGAAACTCTTATTCTTCACTCGTTATAGAAAGTCATAATATAGCTGATATAATTCTCCCTAGTCGTAAAGCTGATATAATTCTCCCTAGTCGTAAAGCTGATATAATTATCACTAGCGGTAAGGCTGATATAATTCTCCCTTGTCGTAAAGCTGATATAATTCTCCCTAGTCGTAGAGCTGATATAATTCTCCCTAGTCGTAAAGCAACAATTACTCACTCTAAAAACTCTTATTCTTCACTCGTTATAGAATGTCATAATATAGCTGATATAATTCTCCCTATTCGTAAAGCTGATATAATTCTCCCTAGTCGTAAAGCAACAATTACTCACTCTAGAAACTCTTATTCTTCACTCGTTATAGAATGTCATAACATAGCTGATAAAATTCTCCCTAGTCGTAAAGCTGATATAATTATCCCTAGTCGTAAAGCTGATATAATTCCCCCTAGTCGTAAAGTTGATATAATTCTCCCTAGTCGTAAAGCTGATATAATTATCCCTACTCGTAAAGCTGATATAATTCTCCCTAGTCGTAAAGCTGATATAATTCTCCCTAGTCGTAAAGTTGATATAATTATCCCTAGTCGTAAAGCTGATATAATTCTCCCTAGTCGCAAAGCAACAATTACTCATTCTAGAAACTCTTATTCTTCACTCGTTATAGAAATGTTCCTGGCAGCTCAACACTTTCTTTAATAAAAAAATAGGACTGCACCACATGTTATATTGAACTTGTGGGATTTGACCGATCAGTCATTCAACTCCCTTGTCAGGGACCGTCGTGTTCGCAATCGGATTCATATCGTGAAAAGGGTTGGTTACTTAATGTAAAATTTGTTATGGTAGTGCAGCTGGAGCTTGAAAAACACTCCTCATTCATATATTCCCTCAACGTGAAAACATACCCATTCATATGTTATGTATTATATATTTTTGCATTGCTACCAACTTGTAATTTTCAGGTTTCACTTTGAATCTATATGTCTTGACCGTCAGTAAATTCAGTTTTACTTAAAAAGAAAAGAAAATATTTTCAATGAAATTATTATTTTTCGGAATGTTTATTAAGTGCCAAGAACAAATGTATATAAGTATATCCGGTTTATCCAGGGTACACATTAGCGAAATTATTTCAAACCTTTTACAAATTACGCTTCCGGCTTACCTTATCTTGCTTCAAGGCATTGATTGCATCCATCAATTCTTTCCATTCTTCTCTTGGTATCGCTCTACATTCACGTCGAATGCGTTTTATTGGATGCCAGTAGAATTTTTGCCGAAGTCGTAGATTCATTATTTCATCTTTACTTTCGATCCAATCCGGATTGTTTAACTTTGCATAAATGCAGTTGCATTGGGATTTTCTGTCATCTTCGACACAGTCCGAAACTACTTCTGGTAGATCCTCATTGATGACGTCAGAGTGTGTATGCAGAATTGCATGAAAAAGTAGTACTGTTATCAATACGAGATTCCCCACCATGTCTATCTGAAAAGTATGTAAATTGTTAAAAAGTGACAGGAAAAAATTAAACATCTAAGTGCTTATTTCAAATTAGGCTAGATAAAAAAAAATGATAGCATCTGCAAATCAAGTTACGGCAACTCAGCAATTTGTCAGCTATGTCATTTTCAATGAGATGCTAATGAGATCTGCTTTGTACACCTCTAGTTGGATTTTTGGTTTAAACAATATTTATTATCAAAAACATATATGGTCAAATACAACATAAATACTATTAAACATGAATGGGATTCAGAAACAAGATTTCCTTATATTAATTCGTCTCCCTGTAATAAAGAATATTGGATCAGACGTGCTTACATTAAACAAGACAAAGTCTATCAGCTATAGTAGCAAAATTCAACCATTGTTTGTGTACAATTTACAATTGACTGTCACTTTAGACTGCGGGTGTTTCTGTACAGGTCACCTCTCAGTATATAAATATATAACTATATATAAATGCAATTTGTAATTTTCCAATGCACATAGTTGGACGAATAAGCATTATTATAAAATGGTAATAGTGTGTAGAATTGAATTAATTGAAACGCTTTGATTCTACGATGAAAGTCAGGGTTTGTTGATTCATCATAATGATTTCCTCGTCACTTTGCTAATAGCAATTCTCCTCCATATAGGAGTATGTCAATATTAATTTGGAAAGGCAAAGTTGATATTGTACGTAGCCGGAGAGCCGTGTAATTCGGGCATTCTAGAAGATAGTGCTTAGTAGTTTCGATTTTGACCACATGCACATAATTTTGTATTTGATAAATTACAATGGAAAAGGTGATTACTTAGACTACTATTCCTCATGCTGAGTCTGGCATGAAGAATCTGTCCCTTTCTACGCCCATATAAACAATACTTGGAATCTTTATCACATTTTCATTAATAAATAACTTTTAATGGCAGCCTTTGAGTAATTTGATCGAACACATTGTGGAATGGTGTTTCAAAGAGAATCAACTGATGGTAGGAACGAATTTTTATAATACGAGGTCCGACAATTAACATTTTGAGTGTCATTTGTGCGTCTAGTATTGTAATTAATATGAACTTCAAAAATTTGTTGAGGCACCAGTTGGTTAAGATATTCCGGACCCTTTTCATGAAACATTTCATGAAATTTCAAAATTTTATGTTTTTTACGGCGCTCAGAAAGGGTTTCCTACCCAGTATCATTATATAAATTTTGTTTTGAGCATAGTTTAGGGACCGACCATTTAACTTGAAGGAGGGGTTATGGTTTTTTGTTTCGTTCAGAAATTTTTTTTCGGACGACACAAGAGTTAGAATATTAATTTTTTTGTTGCGTAAAGCGCTAAATTTTTTTCCAGAATTTAGCATTAGGTTATATGACAAAAACTCTCAATCAGATTATTTTTTTTTCCTCCACCAAAATCAGAATATTTTTTTCAGCAACAATGGGAATCAGAATATTTTTTTAGAAAAAACCCATAACCCCCCCTTTCAAGTTAAATGGTCGTTCCCTTAGTTGCCCCTGTGACTATCCTGGCGGCTTCAATTTGAATACTTTCCAGTTTATCCCTCAGATACTCGGGAATATTATCCCAAATCGTATCTGCATATTCTAGCAAAGGACGTATGAAGCTGAAATAAATGACTTGGAGATGATTTCTCTGTAATTTAAATTTTAAGGTTCTAAATACATTTAACCGAGGTGATTGACATGTACATGCCAGTTCCCATCTTCATGAAAAAATAAGCCCAAGTGCTTATGGCTTTCTACCTCTTCAATAATAGTTTCATTCATATATACAGGCTTATTAGTCTTTTAGATATTGTCATGGCTTTCAGACTTTTTCGGGTTAAAATTTTAAAATTAACCAGCCACCTTTGACCATTCATATATTTTCTCTGTATCAGTATTTAGTTTGATTGCAGCCTCATACGCATCCTCTACTACACTATGCAAAGATGTATCATCAGCGAATAGTCTAATATTACATTGAATTTCATCTACTATATCGTTGATGAAAATAGGAAATAACAAAGGACAAGTATGGATCATTGTGGCACTCCCACCCTTATATTCAATAATCGCGACGAACACATACATGCCAACCCTACCGATTTACGCGGTAGTCTACCGAATTTTAAAGTCTTCTACCGCCTACCGATTTTAGATGTTTTCCTACCGATTTAAAAAAAAAAAGAAAAATGTAAAAACAATTATCGTGAATTGTTCATATGTTGATTATTCTTGTAGATTTCTACGACGTATAAATGAGTACAAATCCAAATTATTTAGGCCCTTTCCGTAATCGTTTCCCTCTTAATTTGTACCAGAAACTTCCATTGGTCAATTCTTTATCATTAAACCAATCAGAAACGGTATTTAAAATAAAGTTTTGAAGCACTACATTTTGAACTTAATATTCCTAAGCATCAACAGATCAATGTCTGAATGAATATGTCAATTTTTTCATGGTTTTTTTATACTATATTTAAAGATTTGACTAAACAGATTTCATATCCAAAATGCAACAGAATGCACCATTTTACGTCCTTCTGAAAAAAAAATCGGGGGGGGGGCTAACCCACCCAGACCCTTCCCCCTACCGCTTTTAGTCTCTCGAGGGTTGGCATGTATGCGAACATCTCCCAATTTTAACTTTCTGTTTCCTATCAGACAAATAACTTCTAAACCATTTAAACAGAGGACCACGAATACCAATTTTCTGTAGTTTGTGAATGAGACCTGCATGCCAGACTCTATCAAAGGCCTTACTTATATCGAAAACCGTTACACGGATTTCCTTCCCGTCGTCAATAGCCTTACCAAATAATATGTTTGTTAAATGGAGAAGTTGATTTGTTGTTGAATCACCTGGTCGAAAGCCAGATTGAAAACATGCAATAAGTTGGTTTTCAACCAAGTAGTTATAGAGATGCTTAAAAACACAACGCTCCATACTTTTTCCTATAATAGATAAAAGTGAAATGGGTCTATAATTTTGTATTAATTCTTTCACTCCATTTTTAAAAACAGGTACTACACTTGCAATTTTCCAGATATCAGGAAACGTAGATGTCTGAAGTGATTTGTTAAAGAGCTGAGCCAGATGTTTACTCAATTCACGGGCAGCTGATTTGAGAAGTCGAGCACCAACTCCGTCGGGACCGGAAGCTTTAGAAATGTCTAGGGTGGACAAATGGTCAAACACTTGTTCCTCTGTAATATGAATTTCGCTTAGAAATGGCGAGCTTTCCGGAGTCGTTATATTAGGAAGGTTAACATTAGGATCGTCAACCATTGCCTGGTTACAAAAAATATATTAAATGCATCTGCTTTCTTTTTGTTATCTTCAATATACTCATTATCAACAAACATTGGAGGGTAGTCTGATTTTTTACTAGATATTCCAGAGAGATTTCTTAAAGTTTTACACCAGTTTTTAATACATGTTTCCGAATTTTCTAAAAGATTGACTTGTTTCTGAAAATGCTCTATTTTGGCATTCTGAATTGAATTAACACACTGATTTCTAGCCTGACGGAACTGGTGCCATAAATGCTCAGAGTTTTGACTTTGTTTTACCTTACGGTGAAGACGTTTCCGACGTCGAATGAGTTTTTTAATATGTGATCATGATGTCATCCACGGTGAATCTTGAGGTCGTATCTTGACCATCTTATAAGGGATATTTTTTCCGGCAGCCTCAATTATATCATCGCTCAAATTTTTGGCTGGATCATTCACGACATTATCTAGAATATAGTCCAAATTCAAATTCTTTAGGTCGGACTTAAATTGGTTGAAATTTCCATGCTTATAATCCCATACTCGCCTAGAATATATAAATATCTGAGGTTTTTTCACATCTATAATTCCGCTCACTGGGCAGTGATAGCGCATATTTGCTTCTAAAATGTTCGAGCAGACTTCAGAATACAGAACCAATTCTTTATCATTAGTGAAAATTGGATCTAGAAGAGATGAACTTGTTTCACAAAATTATGTAGGTTCAGTTATAGTTTGATATAAACCATTTTGTAGGATAATATTTGCTAGCTTGGTTTTATTAGGATTAAGTAGATTTTCATTAAAATCCCCCGAAATAACTATATTGTCAACTCCCGAGTTTAATGCATTTTCAATGGATAAATTAATCAAATCCCACATTCCAGGATTGGAATCAGGCGAACGATAAAATAAACCAAATAAGATATTGGACTTATTCACGATAAGTTCAACCCATATCCTTTCTAGATTGGGAATTTCCAAGTTTATTCGTCGTTTCGAAGGAATTGACTCCTTAACATAAATAATAACCCCTCCTTCCAAACGCCCGTCATCTCTATCTTTTCGATACGGGTGTTTATAACTTGTCAAAACGACATTACCGTCGGCAATACTAGAGTTCAACCATGTCTCAGTTAAAAGAATTATGTCCATACCCCCCAGCTCAGCCTCAACAATATCTACTTTTTGTCGAAGATTTTGAACATTTAAGCAAGAAAATGAAACCATATCCTTATATCTTCTAGAAATGGAGGGATCTCCTTGATCAGTACTATAGTCAGATAAATCGCTAATATAACTCGTGGGACCTAGGTTTAAATCAACATCACCCGCTCTATATATTAATGAAAAAATATATAAACCTATCTGGATAAAAATCTTTACCAAAATACTGAAATATTCTATACTTTTTGGCTTTCTAGTATCATAATGAGAACGACCCTTATTTTTACCCAAAAATGTGCAAAGATCATACTTTGACAAATCAATCATAAGATATATGGCAACTGTTTTACATCCAAAGTACATGAACAAATTAATAAATAGTACATTGTCAAAGCTTAATAAGTGGGGGTGACGAATTCATCTGGAGTAGACTAGTGCGTTCCGACACTCGCCCGAAAGATAACTATATCAACACCCATTTTTTATCTTCTAAACAAATATATTTTAACCATTTTCAAGCACGTGTGGTGGACTCCTTCCAGGACGATTTTAAGCATACAATATAACATATAACAACCCGCAGTCCAAGCAATTACAATTCAATTCAAATAGGAATAAACAAAATATAACAAAAACTAAATACACATAGTTGAACATTTTCGGTGATGGAGAGCAAGTATCCCCATGACAGGGTATTATTGAATATTTACAACCATATATTACTTCAGTGGTCTTCAGTGTGGAGAGGAGGCTGTACCATCAGTAACCCAGTGTATGTGTCACCAAGCTGAAGGATATGATTTGAAGTTTAGAAGAATTTCTCAAAGACGCAGAACAAGAACACAAAACAAAAAAAATTATTCAACACAGAAGGGAAAAAATCAAATATAGGACTATATAGAGATAACTCATGTTTTTGTGTAATGGCTAATAATTTGTCAAATGTTAGTTCTATTTCAAGCCATGTTTTCTTATATGGCATACCTTGTATTAATTAAAATAAAATCGATAGAGTAACATATGTTGACAAAAAAATAACTGGTTCTTTATTATAATACGATCAGTGATATTTCAGTCCACTTTCCAAGTCCTGTGTCTCACTATTTTGTAAGTTTGACTTTGGAACTGTTTCATCAGAGGACGGGGAATTCCAAGTCCAGTGAGTAAATCCAGGAATTCCTCTGGGCTTCGGATATAGTGCTCAGAATCATTCTTGTCCACCACTACAATTTCCCCTTCTAATACCCAGGTGCCTTTTATTTTCCTTTCACGGTACAGTTGGATTTGTATAGTGCTAACTCACTGAAACAACAGTCCACGGATAGATATGTCACCCCACTAGAACACATTATCTTGATTCAGAGCCAACCAGTCTTTGCTCTTTTTCCTTAATACGGTGTGCTTAGCGGAGAAGCAACAAATACGGATACATGTATTTACATATGATCAATATAGTACATGGGAGAAGGCAATTTAACATACATGACGCACAGTCTAATTCCAAGACATTTACAATAGAAGGAAATACGTTGCTAGATAAAATGTATTACGTATAGATGTGTACAAGTTATTCACAGTATTACATCCAGGTTAATCTTTATTAAACACTTCAAAGACTACGATAAGACGTAATCTGATTGGTTGGTTAAATGCTTATACCATAATAAAAGCGCTAACAACATGCAAAACTTTCTAGATAATTTTGATATATTTTTTCTTAATTAGGTTGTATATGTATTACCTGGCTACGAGCGGTGATATGCACCGATTATATTTATGTAAACAGATGTAAATATAATTACCATACTATCGCGGTAACTACGACCACCTTAGCGGTCTTGAGGTGAAGTCTATCGATCGTCACAATAACAGCCATCTTTTGACAAATAAGGCATAGATTTGTGCCAACCTACACCAGAAAATGTGTCCGACTTAACTATTTGTTGACTTCATATCAAGGAAGATGTTTCCCTTTCAACTAGGCCGCTTAGAAATCTATTTATTTTTCAGAGATTAAGTAAATATATTCCGGAATTTTGAAAGGGGACCACCCAAGGATCATTTCAGCAAAGTTTGGTTGAGATTGGCTCAGTAGTTTCAGAGGAGAAGATTTTTTTTAAATTTCATCCCCCTTTTTTCTAATTTGCATAATCGGTCAAAATAGGCAAAAGTTCAAAGTTCATAAAAAATCCCGTAATATATGTTACAAAGCTCATCATTATGCTTATACAGTTCAAATTTGGGCACTTTCTGGCTTAAAATAGAGCAGTTTTGGCCATTTGAAGAAATTTTTATTTTTAGTCATGGCGGCCATCTTGGATACAGGACGGCGCTGACGGACACAATTTTGAAAGGGGACCACCCAAGGATCATTTCAGCAAAGTTTGGTTGAGATTGGCTCAGTAGTTTCAGAGGAGAAGATTTTTTTTAAATTTCATCCCCCCTTTTTTCTAATTTGCATAATCGGTCAAAATAGGCAAAAGTTCAAAGTTCATAAAAAATCCCGTAATATATGTAAAAAAGCTCATCATTATGCTTATACAGTTCAAATTTGGGCACTTTCTGGCTTAAAATAGAGCAGTTTTGGCCATTTGAAGAAATTTCTATGTTTAGTCATGGCGGGCCATCTTGGATACATCAGGTGACGCTCAATATCGTGATATTGGAAAGACAAATAATTTAAAACTCTGGAATAATCTTCATCAGGTACGCTCAATATCGTGATATTGGAAAGACAAATAATTTAAAACTCTGGAATAATCTTCATCAGGTACGCTCAATATCGTGATATTGGAAAGACAAATAATTTAAAACTCTGGAATAATCTTCATCAGGTACGCTCAATATCGTGATATTGGAAAGACAATTAATTTAAAACTCTGGAATAATCTTCATCAGGTACGCTCAATATCGTGATATTGGAAAGACAAATAATTTAAAACTTTTTGGAAGCAAGAAAAGCTAATGCCCTTTAGAAACAGGATAGCCAAAATCTGCTACGGTCACCTATGCCTGAGAGAGGAGAACCTTAGTTTTGATATTAATTACATAATTTAAGAACTGAAAATTTTCAATGATACATATCTCTAATAAACCATGTCAGTACCGAAACACTGACTACTGCGCGGGTGACACCCTTTTTGGGGACTAATAATCCACCAGCAAATTCATATATAAAAACTGAAGCAATATGGTGTTTTGAGTGGATTCAATTGAGCATCCAGTCAATTCGTCACAATCATATTTTCACTTCAGTCATCTTTCTACTTTACAGATAAAGTCACTTTAGAATTTCAGAAGGAAATAAGTATTTGTTAGCTCACTACTTACCTGGCATCAAAGCATGGTATTCATCACTATAGCTTATGTAATGTTATAAGCGTATATATAAAACGTCGACTATGGAAATCCAAATCAAGACTTCACTGTTATAAAACAACACTAATGATGATATTCTCCTTATCTTGTTAAATATCGATATATTTAAATATAAATTTGTATAAGTAAAATATATATAATAGCGTGTTTTATATGTTAAATGTGGAGATTTTAACTTAACAATTTTTTTTTCTCTGCCTCTAAATCCTGATTTAATTAGTCATGTGACCTCAATCTGCCATTTTTTAACTGAATCACGTACTGACAACACGAGTGATGCAATACTTCCGCAAACTAATGCAAGGTCTATGACAATATTAGTTACGATAGAAAAATCAGAAAATCATTTATTGTATTTGCAAAAAATAAACAGTAAATTTAGAACCCACAGATGTTCTCTGAATTTGCATATGTCATGTGATCAAACATATCGCCCCACCCACTGTCAATCTTTGATTGTGCTTAGTTGAGTTTTTAACTCACACCATAATGTATTTTGATTTTTAAATGTATGTAATATGCAATTATGATATTCAATAATTGTAGGGGCATAACTCTGTAACAGTTATCATTGTCAGAGTTACTGCAATTTTTTACGATATCTTATCTAGCCACGTGGCTAATACCTCATTTAAGCACACCAGCCTCTGCCCTTTTAGCATCTATGCAAAACCCATGCAATAACGGTTATTCATAATTTATTATCAACACAATAAGAAAAAACTCTGAAAATCACAATTCATTAACAATCTCGGTTTCACTCAGATCATTTTAATTTCTAAGAAAATCTTTTAACAATAAATACAAATAAAAACAAGAAAAAAACACAGAACAATCACATAGATGTTTATTTCAAGTTTGTCTTCATATGGTTCTCAGTTTTGTTTAAATATTTAAAAAAAAAAGATTACACCAACAACAGGTGCTTCGTACATGATGACAATAGTTAAATGACACATTTGTATTCTAGGACGTTGTGAATTACATTTCTGACAAGTTATGTAATCACGTTTTAATACTGTCATAGAAAATATTGTTCCACTCATTCTCAATATATTAGGGTGTCACTCTCATCCCAATTTTAGTTATATCATGGAAATCAATATTATTGGTCGAGACAACCGGATTACATAGAGAAAACCAACACATAACGGCCTAAATATATGTTAGAGAATAAAACAGAAGATACAATCAAGAATGGACAATCACTAGGCACAAGACATGCATAAAGACACACAAAACAAAACACACAAAACCTGAAACTAACCAGATGAGCAACAAAGAATTCAGACAAAACGGGATGGAACCGATTGTACAGATATATGTAAATCCCAATGCTATAAAATAGTGGATACAATAGGTAAAGCAAACTACTTGACAAGCTTGTTTTATTTTATAAAAATTCTTAATTTATTGCATATTTTTAATATCAATTAAAAAAGTCATATTTTAATGTATTTTCTTTTTCCTATATAAAATATATTGATGCTACTTTTTGTTCTTGTTAACTTTATAATATTTATTGATTAAATTGAAATGTTTTCAGTTTGTGACATCACAATTATGCACTTCGTGTTGTAGCCGACATTGTGTGATTAGCCATCATATGTTTAGTTTAATTTTGCACGAATTAGAGACACCACAGTTGTCCCAGACCTCACATGCATACTCAAATATTGGTTGAATGTAAATTAAGTATATTTTTTTTCTAAATTTTGTCTATTCAATTTATATTTCAATTTACGCAAAACACATATGTGTTTGGAGACACTTTTTATTAAATTTTATACATGTTTATTCCATTTTGCTTCCTCACTAAATGTTATCCCCACATTTTTATGGTCTGATGTAAGTGGAATTAATTTTCCATCAAAATAAAAATAAAAATTTGTTGAGTTTTCTACATTTTTGAAAAGCATGATTTCAGTTTTGTCTGGGTTGAAAGACAAGTCACCAAGTTCATGTAGATCATGATTTATGACTTTATCTTGACTTGCATAGCCAAGCGAAGTGTCATCAGCAAATAAACGACTTAAGGAAAGAAGTTTATCATCAATATCATTAATGTAAACCAGAAATAACAGAGGACAAGAACAGACCCTTGGGGGACCCAGCAGACACATGCACATGCGAGGACGATGAATCTCCGTTTACTACTTTTTGGTGTCTACAATATAAATAATTTTCAAACCATTTTAGTAAATTCCCTTTTATTCCATAGCAATTCATTTTGTGTATCAAACCTTTGTGCCAAACTTTATCGAAAGCCTTTGAAAAATCACAAAAAAACGAAGCAACATAGTTCTTTTTTTTCCAAGAGAGTTTAAAATAGTATTATAGAGTTCTATTAATTGGTGGACTGGGGAATGTTTAGGCAAAAAACCAGATTGGTACTGGTAGATAAGCTTGTTTTGCATTAAATGGTTGTATACATGTTTGTATATAATATTTTCCATTACTTTTCCGACACATCTAATCGGTGATACTGGGCGGTAATACCCCGTATGAAGGTAAAGAAGTATCACCTTTTTTAAAAATGGCTGTGACATGTGCATTTTTCCAACTAGAGGGATATTTACATTGACGAAGAGATTTGCTAAAAATAATTTGTAGTGGGATGGCTATCTTTTCAGGGGAAATGTTTAACATTTTGTGACTAATTTTGTCGGGACCAGAAGCTTTGTTTGGATCAATAATTTTTAAAATATCTACAATTTCACTATATATGGTTACAAAAACCTCATTTATTACATTATTAGTTTTCATATCAAAGTCTGGAAGAGGCACGTTCTTCTCCTCCAACTTCGATATAAGGCTACAGTATTTATCTAATAAATTACACTTGTCCTCATCTCCATACACAATATCGTCGAAATTTTCATCATTTATATAGTTTCTAAGAGGAGGAATACAGTTGCTTCCCTTATTTGATTTGATAAACATTTTCATAATTTTCCAGTATGTTTTTGGATTGGATGAGTTTTCTAAAAGAATGTAATCTAAATTATTTTCAAAATTTTCGTTTGCAAATTTTTTCATGTTATTTACTTTATTTCGCTGGTTTTTTTTATATATAGTTTAATATCCCTTTCCCTGTATAATTTCAAAACATTTTTTCTCAATCTGTCCCTTATGCGAATTTCTTTTCGTATTTCGTTGTTAAATAGTTACTATTTTTGTCGGAATACATTCTTTTGTTATTTTTAGGAAATACTTTGTAAATTTTTCGCACATTTCATCAACGTCATTCAAGTGGTCAAGTTTTTCATTCCAATTAATTTCATTTAATTTTTCTTCAAACTTTTCGTAATTAATTTTTTGATACTGCCAAATTTCTCTTTTAAATGATTGAGAGATGTTTTTTGGAACATTGAAGAATTACGACTGAGGCATCATGATCACTATTATTATCAGGTAATTTAAAAACATCAGAAAATACATAATTAATAGTGTCACTTACTGTAATGGGATCTAATAATGTTCTACTATGATTTGTTTCCCTTGTTGGTTTCTCTATTACATTTTTTAAGTTAAAAAGCCTCAACGTATCAACCAATTTGTTATCGTTTAAAGACATAAGGTCAGAATTCAGATCTCCGGAGATCAAAATATTTTCGTTGACTTGATATGCTAAACACATGCGTAAATAAACTGACAGAGTGAAATAAAACTGAAGTTAGGAGCACAGGAACAAACATTGTTTTATGTACGGATACAACTCTTCAACATATTCGATCTGGACCTGCACATTACAACTCCTATTTTATGTAAATATCAAAAATTAGGCTGCAGTAATTAGCAATGTAGAAAGCAAACCATTTAAACATTATTTCAATCGTTTGAAGGAACTGAATTAGATTGAAATTAATTTCTTGTAGTTATCTGCCCATAGACCGTATGTATTTTCCCGCCGCCCGTGAAAATACCATTCAGCACGACAGGACGGACTCGATTGGACGTGTTTTACTTCGTTATTTAAATTTTATCTTGTTTCGAGGAAAACTTTTCTTCCTCACTCCATATTAACATTTCATAAAGGTTTTGTTTTGTTTTTTTGCACTACAGAAAATTGAAGTCCATAGATATTTGTGTTTGTATTGTATAATACTATGTTGCTGAATTAAACACAGCACATGGCACTGTCGTGTGGCTATTCAATTTGAATATTGTTTTTCAATTATTGGCCTACATATAGATATTTATGGGTATGTTATGTTGTCTATGGGTTTTTGATTGTTATCTAGAAGAAACATTATTTTATACACATCAAAGGACATATCTATTGAACGGTATATGGTAAAATCAGGGCCGGATTTAGACGAAGAAAGGCCTTAGGCTATTCCACTTCTGAGGCCCCTCCCAATCACCTACCCTTGCGATTAGAGGAAGATGGAAGAGTATTTTATATAATATTCATAGAAGCCGATTAGATAGTAGCGTCAGCTGGTCCAGCGGCTTTGTTTACATCTGTTGGAAGAAGAGTCAGGGTCAGGTGAGGTATTGTCATCACTTGGCGTCCGCCGTCGTCGTCTGTGATCATCGTCCATAAACTTTTACATTTAAATCTTCTTCTCTGAAACCACTGGGCCAATTTGAACCAAACTTGGCATGAATGGTCAATAGATGATCCCCTATAAAGTGTATGTTTTTGTTGATCAGAAGACTACAATGCGTTATGACAGCATGTGTAAGAAAGGTCTATGACAGTGCCAAAAATATGATTTAGCTTGGCTGGAGGCCATTAGATTTTGAGGCCCAAGTCTTCAACCTGCCTAACCTATAGGTAAATCCGACACTGGGTAAAATAGCCATTATTGAACTCGCCCTCAATATTCTGGTTCATTATATATTGTGTATAAATTTCAAAACATTAGTCCAGTGAAAAAACGTTAGCTAGAACATAGAAACAAGAACACAAAAAACCCCAAAAACGTTGATGCCCACATCGTTTGATATACAGCATAAACTACTGAAATAATCTGGGGAAAGTACCTTCATTAACTTTCAATGTTGTATGCATATTAATATCAATAACCTTCTTATCTTTAGTGTAGCGAGGAAATATATATACATTTGAGTACTATTTGTCAAGAAAGAGAATTGAAATAGCATTTTGCTTTGGTTCACAGTTCTCAAATCTGATACTCACATCACAAATCAGTTTCAAATGAATATACACATTATAGTAATAAGTCCGATGTCCCATTGGAATACATGTACATAAGATTTCGTAAGTAAATATCTATGATAAAATGAATGAATTGTTGAATGTAAAATATCAAAAAAAGATTTCTTAAATATTAAAGCATACGTTTGTAACATGTGGTCTACTAAACACGTCAATTATTATGATTTTCATATTTAAAAAAAAAATACAGATTCCTTAAATGTAACATGTGGGTTCACTAAAACACTAGTTGATAGCTAAAATGACTGATCATATTAAGATATATACAAGAATATACTAATATTAATAATCTGTAATGAGCATTTCGTAGTAAGTTTGAAGATACGATAAACGGTAATCAGAAGCTGTAAAGCGAAGAATGTCAGACAATACAATGGCTGAAAGAAAAAGCACAAAAGTGACAAACGATGATGTACAAAAAACTACACAGAAAACTACTAAAGATCGAGCAACATGAACCCTACATAAAACGTCACCTATCTAATGTTATTATGAAAAGAAAGTTTAAGTATTGATGGTCAACTATTTCACCAATGTCAACGGAAAAAACCCAACCATCACCTCTCACCTCAAACCATTGAACAAAACAAAAGAAGACGACATATGACGTTGGACATCCTGGACACATTGTTCCCATTGACTGCGAAAGGGTTAATTCAAATTGAATTATTTTGCAAAAGAATGCTTTCCTCCTGTCTTTTCGACTGCTTTCGTGTTCAGGGTATATATCACTTTTAAACATGCATGATATAACACTTGCTTTTCTTGTCTTGTAGTTTCACGATGGGGAGAGTTCTGTTTTTGGTTTTGCAACTCAACTTTGTGCTATGTATGAAGAGCAGAAACTGTTTATACTGGACACTTTAGTTAGTGCACTGAAGTTCGTGTTATCCGATTTTTAGTTTTGAGTGTGGTGTATTGAACATCATTGTTTGTCCTTTTGCCTTTTTTCTTTTGGATATTGTATTATCTGTCCTTCGATTTACGGCTTCTGCAATATATAATATGCATATTAAACAAAATACGCCAAAAGTATAAATTTTGCATAAAAACATTTGGTATAGAAATGTGTACGTATCGTGTATCTACAGATTGTTCAGCCACTTCCATCTTAACAGTAAAATATGATGTGTTTACCCTATACGTTCTAATTATTGTAAAAGCAGTTATGCATCTTGGCTGGTTTATGGCATCATCGAATGCAATTTTAAAAAGTACACCCCTAATGATAACTCATGACCAAGCTTGGTGCAAATTGGCCAAGTGGTATCAAATGAGATATTCTCTTTGTTGAAATATGCCTCACGAAAAAACTAAAAATGCACAGATAACTCATTAGCAGGAAGCTACAGTTTAATCATCGGCATCAGTTTTGGCCATTTAAAGATATTTCTATTTTCAGTAATTGTGGCCATCTTTGATGGAGATCAGTGCCGTATTTACCATTGTGCTTAGATGTGCTTAAACATAGGACCCCGTTGGCCAGGGGGACCATCTCCTGCCAACAAGATAATTTTTACGATGGATTTTTGCTTATGCGGTGCAATTTTAAATTTGAAGGCGTTCTGTTTCGGAGCGATTCCAGACATAATGATAGAGTTGATAGTCTATGGGAGTGTGCCTGTGTAGGTCTACTGGGTCTACCTCCTTCAGGGTCCAAGTAAGAGGTCTCATAACTTAACTAGCACAGGGCCTCGTTTGTCCTAAATCCGGCACTGATGGAGATTGATGATTTTGAAATCGGACTACCTAAATAAAATCCATAGAAGATTTGGTTTTATTTGGCTTAGTGATTTCAGAGGAGAAGATGTTCAAATATTTTTTGTCAAAATCAGCATTATTTGAATATCTTGGTCAAAAATTGACAAAAAGCAAAATCCACAACATTGGTTGTACTACTCATTAAAATGTGAGTACTATTCTATGTTTATAAATTTGGTTAATAAAATGTGGCTTTATTAGCATTCTGTGTGTTTTTTATCCACGTTGTTCTATTTATTGTAATTGCAGCCATTGTTATCCAATTTGGAAAATAGACACCTTAAGGGTGATTCAACGGAAAGAGTTCCATATGGCACCCCCACTTAAAAACAATTTAAATCCCGGATAAAAAAGATTCTGAAAAGGGTTTATTTTAAGGGGCCTATTAGAAAAATTGGGGTGTGGCTTTTTGGGGGATAATATTAAAAAAGTTAAAAAATATTTATCTCAATTTTTCTTACTTTATATCTTTTGACACCTCCATTCATATTTTGGTACCCCCAAACCTAGTTTAGCATCCTCATTTCTTTCATCATCTTATTTCTCACTCAATTAGTTTCTAACAACTTTTAGACTTCTATTTTCTTATGTACCTACCACTTACCTTGAAAAAAACGCCAGGTGTCACAGTGAGACTCGAACCCGAAACCTTGAGGTTTGTAGCCAACAACACTAACCACTCAGCTACAATTAGTTGATTACATATGCCAATAAATTTGAGGTCATACCTGGTAATGATCAAACACTTGATAAATCTTTGTAGTTGAAGCGTTTTAAACATGAAATTGTAAATCACAGTGAGAACTTTGTGGATCCTAGTACAGGAGCATGCACAAATCTTATTGAAAATAGATGGTGGTGTATAAAACGACAGATCCCTACGACTCATACCAGAGCAAAGACATTTGACAAACACTTGATGGAATATATGTGGAGGACATTATACTCAGATAAAAATAACTTGTTTGAGCATTTCTTATATGACATTTGTAAAGTCTACCCACTTGATGATTAAAATGCGAACATACGGTATTTGTATATGTTTATGATATGTATTAAATATTGGCACTATTACATTCTTTTATATTGCTAATTTAACCTGTATAGCAACATGGCCAAAATATACCATTTTTGGATGGGAGTGCCATATGGAACTCTTACCGATTCAACCTTAGTTTTGAATCAAATTAGCCGTGTTGTTCCAGATGAGAAGCTTGTGGTTCCAAACAGGATTTCCTTGATAGAGGGTTGCTGCTTACAAGGAAGCTACTGAACCAAGGTTCCTCTTGGTAATGTTGAAGTCATCACTTCGAAAATTTTAGGGTCGCTACCATGACTTGGTTGACCGTTATGGAATATCTGTGTCACAAATTGCCACGGATATGTTCCACTTGTCGTAAATACTTCAGTCCTTTCCTCATTCACGACTTATCACCGGATTTGTAACTAGAATAACACGACGGGTGCCATTAGTTAAGTAGGAACTGCTTATCCCTCCGGAGCACCTGAGTTCACCCTAGGTTTTTAGTGGGATTCGTGTTACTCGATCTTTAGTTTTATGTGTATGTTTTGTAGATCGTTCTTTGTTCTTTTGGTCATTGTGTTGTCTGTTCTTTGTTCTTTTGGTCATTGTGTTGTCTGTTCTTCGTTCTTTTGGTCATTGTGTTGTCTGTTCTTTGTTCTTTTGGTCATTGTGTTGTCTGTTCTTTGTTCTTTTGGTCATTGTGTTGTCTGTTCTTTGTTCTTTTGGTCATTGTGTTGTCTGTTCTTCGTTCTTTTGGTCATTGTGTTGTCTGTTCTTTGTTCTTTTGGTCATTGTGTTGTCTGTTCTTTGTTCTTTTGGTCATTGTGTTGTCTGTTCTTCGTTCTTTTGGTCATTGTGTTGTCTGTTCTTCGTTTTACGGATTCTGATTTTCAAACTCTTCTTAAAATGTCATATTTAATGGATGGACAAACGACAAACACCAACGGATGGCAACATTTCGAATGAGTCTTCGTGTCTGGTGAGCTTAACAAGAACAACAAAATCGAGAATATACGTTATGTATGTTGTGTCTATTAAGTACATGTACATACCAACATGTGAACGCTTTAATATATCAATACTCCAGGTTTTTTGTACTGATTCACACAATATTTTTTATATAGTTATCAATTTTCTATACTATACATATGTCTTGACTTGTCTGTAACATAATTGTATATACTTTGTTTAAAGTACATTTAAAACATTTAGTATTATAAAATATGTAGTTTAATATTAAGGATTAAATTTCTGATGCACTGAGATAGTAAAATACTATTAAGAAGAGTTTGAAGATACAAGAGGTAATCAGAATCTGTAAATCCAAGGACAGACAGACAGCTCAATGGCCAAAATAAAAAGGACAAAAAAATGTTCTGCAAAACATGCACATAAAACTAAAGATCGAATAACACGAACTAAATTGTCCCCTTCTCTTATATTGCCATTTTTTCATTACAGAAGGAATGACTTTATAAGAGGGGGGACTACTGTGTTGGTATGAGTTATTACAACTAATAAAATGAAAAAAATTGGGGAACAATATGATATGTAATATAGTTAGTGTGTGTAATATAAATGTATGATGTATTGAAATACCCACAAGCTGTATGTATTGCTTTTGGCATGAAGTATTATTATGTAATATTGTATATACACAATTGCTGCTTATAATTATATGGCTTGTGCACTTTGAATGTTACCTGAAATTATTATGTTGTTATTTAATTGTTTCCTCAGGTTACTGTGTATTCTGTCTAGAGTATAACATAAAATCTCGAGATCTGGATACTGACAATATCCCTTGGTGATATATCAAAGGAAAAATGTACAAATTGTCATTAAATAATAATTTATCTTAACTTTTTTTCCATCCTTATTGGATTGAAGCAATACAAATAAGCTGAATTGCCAGATGTGGTAGCTATCGAAACCAGTTTCTTTCCACTTTGCCTCTCCCCAAGTTGTATTTATGGCCTGGAGCTCTGAGATAATACCTCTGCGCCATGAGTTCTTTGGTCTACCTCGCTTTCTTTTTCCTTGGGGGTTCCATTCTAAAGCCTGTTTTGTAATGTTGTTATTTGCCTTTCTCAGTGTGTGCCTTATCCACGTCCATCGTCTTGATCTTATTGTTAAGTTGATTGGTTGCTGTTTTGTCTTTCTCCATAGTTCTTTATTGCTGATGGTATCTGGCCACCTCACTCCCAAGATAGTTCTGAGGCAATGGTTCAGAAAGACTTGAAGTGCTTTGATAGAAGATGCTGTTTCTCTCCATGTTTCAGAGCCATAGAGAACTATTATTATATATGTTGTTATTTAATAGTTTTCTCACGTTATTGTGTATTCTTCCTAGAGTATAATAAAATCTTGAGATCTGTATACTGACAATATCCCTTGGTGATAAGGGAAAATGTACAAATGCCATTAAATAATAATTTATCTTTCTTTTATTCATCCCTTTCAAGAGTATTTTATTGGATTGAAGCAATAAAAATAAGCTGAATTGCCAGATGTGGTAGATATCGAAATTTTAAAATGTTTGAAAGATATGGATCGTTCATTGTTGCCCCGGTTTGCAAAAACTGGTCGAGACTAAGACTCAATGCCAATAGCACTCAAAACGTTTCAAAATGGGAGGATATAGGACACATAACAATGGTTTCTATTTCTTGCAATCATATGTCCTACCACACAACAAAGTTATTCCAGAAAGACATAGATGTCTTAGGGAAAATGTGTGTTGCAAAGCTTTCTGAGTATGAACTAGAGAGGCTAGAACAAGACTGGAACATCCTGTGACAGATTAATATCTTTCTTTGTTCAGTTTTTGAAAACACAGCATGGTTGTTATTAGTTTTCGACATGACCACTGCTCAGTGTAATGCCGAATTCTCCAAACATTTGGAAATTTAAAAAAAAGGCATATCCTCATACCTCTTGGTTAACAGAACAGTAACATTTTTTGCTTCCATGCAGAAAATTCAGCTTTTCCTTTTTTTTTTGCCGAAAAGAAAAAAAAAGAGTGGAGACAATAGGGTTCATTTCTTCCAGCTAAAAGACCAGTGTTTCAATGGTAGAACAAAATTTAGATTTTAAATATTCCACTGATCTGCTAATAAGATAGTGGAGGATGGGAAAAACCATCTAAATGTGTTTATATATATGCTTTTAAACAAAACAACAAATGGACAATTTACTATGTCCATTGTTGCATCGATTTCAGTAAAATATTTGCTCCAAGTGTATTCAGATGCTGCAAAGGATAATATTTTGTTTTCATGTCAATGTATGAAAAGCCATCTGAAATAAATTTTTAAAAAACCAGAAAACAGCACACTGTTGGAACAGTTCCAAATCTAATGGATAAATAGTTGAGATGCAAAATTGATACCTATAACACACAAATACATGACCGCTCACTTTCCTGGCTTGTTACTGGCACTTCAATAGTATTACGGGCACCGAACTTTCGACTTGGTGAAGATATTTAAATTTGGCAATAACAAGAATAACATTACTGCTGTATCCATTTACTAATGGGACATCTCTGTCAAGTTTAGACCATTTCTTTATCTTCATCCAAGTCCCACTCTGTATACTGTGAACATGAAAATCCAATCTGTTTGAATCATAACTCAGATCAAGAAACAATGTTTATATTACGGTTCATAGCCTTAAAAGTCTTCACCAAGTTTTTAATAATGAGTATAACTCATACTTCAATGAGGCTGTCCCTAGACTATCCTAATGGTCATCAAACTTTCGAGTACGAGTTTTGCAGTAGAAATGGTACGACCCTGGCCTTACTGTACACTGAATAGGAAATGTGGTCTCTCAAAATGGCCACCTAGATATGACACCATGAAAATCCAATAAATTATTTATAGTAAAATTTTTATCATGTACAGAGTATCTGGACAACTTTCATTCGTGTCTTGAGTATTAGATAATCTATCAGGTTCATTTACATTCATATCTGTTCTGCGACCATTGGTTAATTATTGAGATAAATATTGCCCAGCTAATGAAATATTGCTCAAACGTTTTTTTTCTCTTCTTCATACAATGTTTATTTTCAATCTGCCTAACGGTTTCTGAAAAGAACTTTAAAATTTTAGACAATCAAAAGGCATTATTGGCCCTGACAGACATGTTCAATTTTCAATCTTCAAAAACTCAAACTTTGTAAAGTACCAACTAATGAACATTACTGCTAAGATTGGTTCAAATTGACAAATATATTTCAAAGAAGAAGATTGAAATGTGACAAGCTAACAGACAACAATGACTGACACAAAGTGATGAAAATAGCGAACCTGACACTTGTGAGCTAAATTTTTTTTATTTCAGCCTGTGAAAAAGTGTTTAATTTGTCTGTTTACTGCAAATATTAAAAAGGTGCCTATTAAAAACACTGATACATAAAAGGGATATAATCTCATCAAGACAAATAACAAAACTTCTAGTAGTATTCTATATACAAAATACAACAAAAATTACACAATGTCGGAGCCTTAAACAAGTTGAAAAAATTTATTATTTGTGTATTGGGATTTTCCTTTTAAGAATTAGTATTCATATATCGGTTTTTAACACCACTTTCATCAATATTTCAGCTATGTCATGGCAGCTAGTTTTATTGGTGAAGGCAACTAGAAATACCAGGAAAAAATAACAGCTGTCATGCCTATAAACATTAGTTGTATTGAGCCGTGAGAACAACTTTCCCGCGAAGAGAAGAGAACCACAACTTGGAAGCATTGATTGTTTATGTAGATGCACAATCTATCATATTATCACACCCACAACAACCCCCACCACCCCACCCTAATCAGCAAACTAAACAGAAATATTAACTACTAAACAATATGTTAAAAACAATTACAAATTATTTTTTTATGAAAAAAATCCCCAAAAACCCGTCTAATTTTCAGAATGATTTTTTGGGTTGATGGCAGTATAATACTGGTTAAGTCGTGAAGCTCAGTTTTATTGGTAGAGGAAACCAAAGGACCCAAAGAAACCCACCGACCTGTGACAATGCCGCAAGTCACTGACAAACTTTATCACATAATGTTGTACTCCTCGCCCTGAGTGGGAGTTGAACCAACAACATCAGTGGTGATAGGCACCAATTGCATAGGTAGTTGTAAATCCAACTACCATACGATCACGTCCACGGCACCCCCGTAATTACTAGGTTTCAATGTAAAATTTGAATACTTGTATATAGTTCTTCTAAGTCTCACTGATTAACATATATATTAATTAGAAAATAATGAATCATCATAATTGTTTAATTTTGTTGAATTATTTCCCTTTAATACAACTGGACAAACAATAGGGATAAAACAGAATCCCTTAATGATAGTTCTCATTGAATTTCGGTACTTTATCTGTTAAAGCAATAAATGACGTCTAAAAGGTTGTTTCTTTTAGAAGCTTGATAACACTTTCAACATGGTGCATTATTTACTATTATTTATTGTACGATAAGAGTTTTTTTTCATCTCAGCAGGCCTCAAGAGCATGGCATTTGAAGATTGTTTAATTCTATTGACATTTTCAGACAATTCTTTCAATAACATATTTGGACTGATAAATCAACCAGCATTCGTAATTCAGAGGAGCTGCTTTTCAGAGATGGTTTTTCTTTACATTTATTATAAACAGGAAAGTCCACCTCAACAATAAAGAACAACATTCACTGATTTGAGATTCCATTGTACAAATGGAGAGAATAAGTACACTGTTTTCAATGAAAAAACAAAATACTATGGTAGTCAATTAATTACAATTCATTTCTTTTTTATAAAAATGTTTCCACACTTTTTTTCTGATGCATTTCTTTTATTTATCTGAAATTTCAACTTGTTCTAAAACTTTCTGCATGACAACCATCAGAGCTTCCCATCCGCTTCCTAAATCTTTATGATTGTGATCAACCTGTAAAAAAATAAAAATAAAGCAGGATTACTTTCTAGAACTGTTGTCATGACAACCATCAGAGTTTACCAACCACTTCCCAAATCTTTATGATTGTGATCAACCTGTAAAAAAATAAAGATGTAGTACTCTCTAGAACTGTTGTCATGACAACCATCAGAGCTTACCAACCACTTCCCAAATCTAAAGGTATTCAAAACAATAAAGCAGTATTAATTACTCTCTAAAACTATTGTCATGATAATCCAACCATTTTCAAAATCTTTACATATGTTATAAGCCTGTAAAAAATAACCACCTATCAACATTGTAAAATTGTGTCCCATTGAATTAAATTTTAAGAAAAACAAGCTTGTATGAGAAGAACAACAAAAAGAATTTAGTGTAAAACAATATTTCTCCCTTCATTGAGGGGACACATTCATTTTATTCATTTTGCAAACCTATTTCGGAGGATATATTCGGGAGATATGTTTGCTTGTTTTTGTTTGATAGTGTTTAATGCCACTTTCAAAAATATTTCAGTTATATCATGGCGGTCAGTTGTATTGGTGGAGGAAACCCGAGGACTCAAGAGAAAACCACCGACCTGACGCAAGTCACTGACATCACATAATGTTGTACACCTTGCCCTGATCGAGATGCATTGGTAGTTAGTATAAGCCCAATTATCATACGATCACGACCACGACAGCCCCTCATGTATAATTGGACAAATTCTTAAGACAGATACTTTTTCTAAAATTTGACGATAGAGATGCATGGCCATTTCTTTTTTCTTTTCCAAAATTCTGTTCTCTTCATTTATACTGTCAATAATTTGTTGTTCTTGTTTCTTTATGTCAGACTTGTGAGTCTCATCAGAATCAAACCTCTGCCGATACAATTCTTTTTGTCTGGAAATATTAAAATTTAAAATTTTGTATAATTTGATCATATTTTTATTATATTGTGACAATAGACCAGATATTTTTTACAAGGAGTACATTAAAAACATAAATTAACAATAATAATCGAGTTTATAAGTAAAAAGTCCATCCATTCTCTTTTATTTTCATGAAAACACATCTTGAACATAAATTCCTGTCTACAACAATATACGCCCCTATTTATATGACCGTAGGTGACCTTTTACTACATATGCGCGACGTCTATTGTTGCAGAAACAAACTAGATGTGTCGGAACCACACGAATGTCCCCGCCGTGAATATTAAGGACGCTCGCAAATGTTTCACCCTTTTTTAATTCCCTCAGTAATAGGCTAAGAATAACAAGGGCAATGCAAAGCATGGCGTATCCCCTCGCCGTTAAACCCCTAAAAAATTCAAAGTTCAACTGTGACCTTGACCTTTGACCTTAAAAATCAATAGGGTGCCAGATCTTTGTTGGTATTATTTGAGTACCAAGTTTGGTTGAAATCCATTGAACCAAGTCGAAAAACTGTGGACACAGAATACACGTATTATTCATGATGTATGACGTCTACTGATATTGTCAAATGAAGAAAAAGGAATGATTATGAAAATTTTGTAAAAAGGGGGGGGGGGGGGGGGGGGGGGGTAGTAGAGAAAAGGGGGGAGGAGGAAACGAAATCCATGCCCCATGTGCCTGTGACTGACAGTCATAAACTGAAGCAAGTAAAGATTGTAATTAGTATTTGTCAGACCTCAAATCAGAGTGCAACAATGGAACAAAACTACCAGTACTGCAGTTCCAAGTCTATTTTCTAACTGCAGAGGTATTAACGTAGACACAGGTCCGTCAGCAACAGTTCTATAAATAGATCGCAATTAATAAAAAATACCGATCGGATTTGAAAGCGGATCCAAAAAAATCTGAAGTGTCTCTGTGCATTTCAACAAATTTTGAATGACCAACCTCACAGTGTATAACCGGACAGTTTTCAAAAACGGAAGTTGCTGTACTGTCCGACCAGGTAATGTTAGTTGCTTGCAGAAATTTCAACATTTTTGGATGATTATCCGTGATTTATTCTTTGAAAGTGGATCAACCGAAGCAACAAAAATAAAAAAATACTGCAAAGGTATGTCATTTATATTTCTGATCAAATAACAGTGCCCTATTTGAACATTGAAGCTGGAAATCGCCGTTTAAACATAGGTGGATGGTATGTTTTCGCTCGAAGAAAGGGGTTAAAAATCTATTTTTTTCTCCACAAATTCTTTAAATTATGTCAAATATTTTCTCACTATCTGATGAAATAGACATCGACGTTTTCAATGCAAGGAAAATATGACCGTAAACACACTCATTTTCCTTACGACGGGTGCATTTATAACATCGTTCTTCATTGTACGTCACTGTATGCCTAATTGCTACTGTACGTTATCATTAATCGCTGAATCTTAAAACTCATCTGTCCGTCTAATTGTTTTTTGATCGAGAACTTTTCTACAGTCTAATCCTTTACAAATTCAGTTTTACCGAAAAATAAGATAGTTTATGTGTTGCCTGCATTGGAGGACTTGTAAGGAACTACATTTACCAGATATTCAGTAATCTTAGATGATAGGTGATTCAAAGACATTTGCATCTTATTCCCAGTTTTTGGAACAAGTTAAATGAGTTTTCTCTAATTTTTTTATTATTTCCACATTTCACAACCGATTGTGAAAAAATTGTTCTCCTCACTAGTGAATTTAACTGTTCTCGGCACCTGATTGGTCAATTTTTATTCTGTCGGGACTACTTTCTCTCCAACTGTGATCGATCATTTTATAAAATATTGAAAGATATTGCAGGCCTAAATACCATTTACATGTAAAAAGTAACTTAATTCCATTTTCGTGATGCGTGTGGTTAAACGTTTTACTGCTGTGATGTGTGCCCTATTTGGAGGGACTTACCGGGAACAGAACAGTTGCCATTCGAACGTTTCGGACTTGGCCTACTCGATACATGGATACACGTAAAGCTTCCTTGGTTACCGTGTAAACAAAATCGCGATCGTGTCGTCTGCAAAATAAAAGATGTCCCTAAACGAAGTTTTGGAAAGGGGACAAAGAGTCAGACTTCTCTCGGGTGAAAAGGGGATCACAATAGGGAAAAATGAAAACTTTGAGTTCCCATTATGGGAGATCAAACTCGAGAATGGAAAAATTCTCACTGAAGCAAGATACAGGTTTGACGTCCTAACTGAGCCTGAGGTATCAAACGATCCAGGAAATTCTGACTCACCTCCTACAGTACCCCAGGAGCTTATGCATTTATTTCAGTCTGAAATATATGATTCATCGGTTTCAGCTGTTCCGCCATTGTTGTTATTATAATTGGAGATCCGTCCACGCAAATATTTCGTTGGACATCTCATTTTTCAGGAAATATAGACAAATTTAAAAATATTTTTGTTTCGTTAAATACTGTCGTTATAAAATATCAAAAGTCATTAATTTATTTGGTTTCCTTTAAATATTTGAAACATCTATATCATTTTGCAACCATGGTAACAGGATGCGTAGCAATCTCTCAAATGAAAGACTAAAGGGGCGGTATAAAGGTTGGGAGAATTTGCATATCGATTTAAATTTTGTTGTTTAAAAAAATTAGAGAAACAGATTCTTACATTGTTGTGAGTGAATTATCGGAGTTCTCCAATCTCGGTAGTTAAATTATGGAATTTTAAATCCTCGCCAAGGCTCGGACTTAAAATTCCATAATTTAACTACCTCGATTGGAGAACTCTGATAATTCACTCACAACAAAGTAAGAATCTATATTTCTCCCATTTACAGAGTTATCTTCCTCTAGCAGCAGGTGTCTATACATTGACTGCAATGATTGTCTTTTACAACTACATGATTGATACGAATATCATGTTTCATACATCAGGAATTAATTCTCGCCACAATGTACCAGTGCAATATATGATGAGTCCCGAGAGTAATGCTTATTTTTAAAACAATATTATGTCTGTGACGTCATCAGATGAACAGCTTTGGCGAAGTTGATTTGGATGAAGAACGATTTTTTTCTCTGTCCTGTTGATTCAGAATAATAAAGCATTTATAGCATGGTAATGTTCGGACACATGCAGATTTGTTCACCCTAGAAAATCATAATTTCCTTCGGGCGGAGACCTCAGGATATGCTTTTCGTCGGGTGAACAAATTTTCATGTTTATACTGCAATCAAGCTATTTGCGGCCTAATAACAGGGATTGGATGAACTTGAGTCGTATTAGGTCATAGACTGTTACCTGTTGACATGAAGGGTGCGCGTAGCGTAGTTAGTGTGTCAGGTACGTCACGACGTTTCCCGCGTTTTGGTAGCAGTTGGAATCATCTTCAAACGTAGTTACAGGCATCTATTAATTACTGAAATACTAACAACAATCAAAAAACTATTTCATCTTTCAAATATATTTCTGCATTTTTATTTTTTTAAATTATATCAAAAGCCATTATTTATTGTAAATTTTTGTTACCCATAAAAACTATCAGATATGATTGATACCTTAATAAAACGTGTTTCTGTAACTTATAAATGTTATGAAATGTACGCGCTTCGGGGAAAAAAGGTGCAACTGCTCGTGTTTTGAGATCAATCAAGAGATCAATCAAGAAATGAATGCCATCTTATTAATTATCGGCATTGTTTACAGAGTTTGCAGAATCGTCATTAAATCAGTATAACAGTGCACTTATTTCTTATTTTCTGTGAATCTGCTTTTAGTCGGCGTTAATTACCGACAATGAACCATGCAAGTTTGCAGTTAATAAGTGACAAAATACAAATTATTCGTTTTTACCTGTCACTAGCAAGGTCAGATGCATACGGAGAAAACGAGGTCAAATTATTTGCTTGCAAGGAAATAATAAATCGATGGTAATTTTAATTCTCAAAAGGTGAAAAGTGGTACGATAAGCTGTTTAATGTGAAATATTTACATTTATTTCATCATTTTAAAGCTATTTACCAATTTAAAAACATATAATTTTTTTGGTCAAAATCGTAGCTAATGCCTCTAAAGAAAACAATTTTTGCTTCTTGGCCTAAATCTGTAATTTTCTTCAAAACTATGTTATCTTGATTTCTAAATCTATATTTACACAGTACATATCCAACGTAGGAGTGATAAACTCTGGCCAGTTGAGCTAAAACCTCATTCCTGGAGAGCATTAACCAATGATGTTTTTTTTATCCTTAATCAATAAAAACTTATTCCTGTTGAGCATGAACTAAAGTGAGTGATTGTTGTTCAACACCAAGTGAACAATTTGTTCAGCTATACCATGGCAAAAACATGTTATATTACAATGAGTTGATGAGTTCTGCTTTATACTAGACCAGCACACTTAGTGCTAGCTCACTGAAACAACAGTCCCTGGATAGACATGCCGCCCCACTCAGAAACATTATCCTAGCCAATCAGTCTTTTGTCTGACCCACGATCTATCACACTCAAGACCAGCACCCTAACCATTACATCGCAGATACATTTTGTTTGTTTGTTTGATGGCGGCCAGTTTTATTGGTGGAGGAAACCGGAGGATCCAGAGAAAACCACCGACCTGTTGCAAGTCACTGACAAACTTTATCATATAATGTTCTACACCTAGCCCTGATCGAAATTCGAACTCACAACATCTGTGGTGATAGGCACTGATTGCATAGGTAGTTGTAAATCCAACTATCATACGATCACGGCCACGACGATCCCCAACAGATACAGTTCATTAACTAAAGATGCTATGCTTAATCAATAAAAACTTACTCCTTGAGAGAATTAATCGATGCTGCCAGACTCTGTAGCTTGTTTTGATGTTGTAGTGACAATTTGTCCCTCTTCTCTAATCTGCCAGACATTATCTGTTGTAACTGATCTTTCTTTGCATGTAAACGAGTTAAACTCGTTCTCTGTTCTTGACATCTTTCTACTATCTGGTTTATTTCACTGGAAATTTCACTGCAAGAAGTTTAACATTTTTTTTTCACAAAATCATGTGTTTTGAAAATGTTAATCAATTCAGAATTGAGGGTCTTGACTTGGAGGAAGTACAGTCAAACCTGTATTAAGAGGTCACCTTTGGGACAAAAAGAAAGTGGCCTTATAAGACAGGTGACCTCTTAAAAGAGATTCAATTAATATGAAATTTTCTATGAAAGGACAAGAATAAGGTGCCCTTTTAATACAGGTGACTGCATGGGCAGGTTCAACTGTATAATACTTCACTAGTGAAATTGGAGGCCTCATATGATACAAATGACTGCATAAAAATGAAAAAAAAATTCTTAAAACATATTTGTTTATTCTTATCTTTCCTCCATTCCTCTTATAAAGTTTATTTATAGAAACAAAATCAGTAACGCACCAAAGGTGCAAAAGCCGAGTTGCGAACATATGGATGGACAATGCCTAGTTATATAATTCTGAACCTTAAACAATGTTCTGGTTATAAAGTATCAAATTTTTGTTCTATTTCTCTAAAGGTTATGACCTTGACCTTTCTGAAAATGCAGTTTGGTGGTTATTTTTGAGGTCATAGATGAACTCGTCACATCATGTTTGCCCTGTATATCAATTTTCGTTGAAATCCGGGCAAGGTCAACCTTGACCTTTCTGAAAATGCAGTTCAGTGGTTATTTTTGAGGTCATAGATGAACTCGTCATCATGTTTGCCCTGTATATCAATTTTCGCTGAAATCCGGGCAAGGTCAATTTTTCGGCATTTTGGTGGCCATTTTAAAAATCACACTCAAATTTGAAATTCCGGTAGTTCTGTAAACATCCTTCTTGTAGGAATCTATTTTTGTGCAAAATTTGGTTAATAACCCTCAGACAATGTTCTGGTTAAAAAGTATCAAATTACTGTTCTATTTTTAGAAATTGTGATCTTGACCTTTGACCCACAAACCTCAAGTTCATGAGACTTGTTCCTCTCAGCATGAGTGTACTTAGTTTCTTGTACTTGAGATATTGTGCGGAAACAAAAAAAGTATCAAATTTTCGTTCTATTTTTAGAAGTTGTGACCTTGACCTTTGACTTACAAACCTCAATATCATTAGGCTTCCTCCTCTCACCATCAGGCATATGTGTACCAAGTTTCATTTAGATCCTACATTTTGTTCTTAAGATATCGTGCGGAAACGAAAAAAGTATCAAATTTGTGTTCTATTTTTAGAAGTTGTGACCTTGACCTTTATCCTACGATCCTCAATATCAATAGGCTTCCTCCTCTCACCACCAGGCATGTGTGTACCAAGTTTCATTTAGATCAGACATTTCATTCTTAAGATATTGTGCGGAAACGAAAAAGTTGACGCCCGGACAACATTCATCATATTATAAGCCGAGTTCGATTACGTCGTAACTCGGCTAAAAAGTATAACTTTAGATATAATTTTTTTTTTAATGAAAGCTATCAAATCAGTCTTCATGATGAGTACGGGTCCTCCGGCCCAAGACCAGCAAAACTTTGTTCGGACTAGTAAATTTTTCAGTTTTTATTTAGTACTATATAAAAATAAATTCAAGAATTTGATACAGACCAGTAAATTCATATACATATTTTCCTTTCGTGAACTGCATATTGATAATTTCCCCTAAAACTCTTACTTTTCCTTCACTAAATCAGTTTCAAGTTCCAACAGTAACTTTAAGACTTTGTCAACAGTAGTGGTGCCTTGTACAACAGTCTCTAACCGTTGTCTCATTTCTTCCAATAGTTCCCATTTCTTTTCCATTCCACATTTCATATTGACCAGTTGTTGTTTCATGTTGTCCTGATCTTCTCGCACTCTTTCTGGTGATTGGACAATCTTCTGAGACAACTTGTCCATTTCTTCTTTTGTCTTCAAAATCAATACCTTTATTTTTTCCTGAAAAATACAGAATTTTCAAATATTATAACAGAATTCACAATTTACATCATTTACAAGTGGAGTTAGATGTTTTGAATTTAAATCTCAAGAAGTGCATCAGTGGTGTAATGGTTAGCATACTCGCCTAGAGTGTGGTATATCGTGGGCTCAAACCCTGTCAGGTCAAAACCGACTAAAATTGGTATTTTTTTTGCTTCTCCACTATACATGCAACATTAAGGAGAAAGAGCAGAGTGGCTTGGAATCAGGATAATGCATCAGAGTTGAGCGACATGTCAATCCATGGACTGTTGTTTCAGTAAGCTAGCACTATAAAAATCCAACTATAAGCGTGTTGGTCTAGTACAAAGAGGACATCATCATCATCTCATCAAATGTAATTTGTTCTTGCGATGATAAAAATAGCTGAAAAATTGTCCAGTTGGAATTTAACTACAATCAGTAACTCACTCTCTAAAGATCAAGAAATGCAACAACATAAATAAAGATTATATTTTAAGTAACATGATTGTAAGATCTTTTAAATTTTGTATTTCAACGATCCACTATCATCTAACAACATTCTATATCAGAACGTGTACATTCACATTCAGAAAGTTTCTATTCCTTCATATAACCACTATGCTGCATATGTTCAATATCTTAAGATTTTGTTGGTGCGTCACTGATTGGTCATTTGAAAAATCGACCTCTAACGTGACCCAATACTGGATGTTGTTTTATCTTACTGGATTGCCAATGGAATGGAGGAATACACAGCTGTATTTATAGGTAAGAGTGGAAAACCTTTTTCTTTTATTTTACTAACAAAAAAGTAAAAAACTTGTTAGTGAATGAATTCTCGACAGCAACTATTTTTGATGCCTCTCTCTCATTGTTCATGATGCTAGAAACTGGTCATGCAACATGTTAATCCAGATGTTTTCTAATCTTTGACTTCAAAGAAATAATAATCTAAGTGGGAGGGATCTGAAATATTAAATAAAAATAAAATTCTATCAGGGCTCTCACTACTTTCAAATTAGAGGGAGAAGTGACTTCTCTTTCATAGAGCTCAAAGGGAGAAGTGGGAGACAACAGAGAGAAGTTGGGAGTTTAATCGGAGAAGTGACTTCTCTTTCATAGAGCTCAAAGGGAGAAGTGGGAGACAACAGAGAGAAGTTGGGAGTTTAATCGGAACTTTGTTTCGCAGCCATGCTAAATTCACTGTCCAAATTTAATAAATAGTTTAAAAGAAGTTAGTTTGATTTTTATGTCTTTTGTTGAACATAAGGCAACTCTTTCACCAGAATCATTCTGTAGTATGAGCCCTGTCTATAGATGGTATCCTAAAATACCCCCTTTTTCCATATATTTTTGTCCTGTATAGCACTAATAAAAATACATCTATATTTAACTGAGGTATTTTAATACTAATGATATTAACATACTGTTGCTGCGTTTCTTTCAGCGACTGCTGTTTTTATTTCACTAATTGATTTCTGTTTTGACATTTTAACTTTCTCCATTTCATTCATGGTGATTGTAAGGCCCTGCATTTCTTGTTGTACCTAAAATGATAATAAAAAAAAATGGTAAAAAATTTGAAAAACATGATCAATATTCCTCAATTAAGAACTGCCCTAGTCGCCTCAGTGGTATAACGGTTTACATGCTCACCCAGAATATGGTAGATTATAGGTTATTATATAGACAGGTGTGAATTATGGGGATTTATCCGTGAAATAAATTCCGGTATTTCACATGTGAAATATCAGTTTTTTCCCAGCGGAACTACTTTTACCCAACTATAAGTGTGGTGGTTAAGTCCCTTGTTGTGCTACGGTGAATACACATATGATTGTAAACTGAAAAAATTATGCGAAATATTATTGACGATTTTGGCACATAACCAATATGACGTCATATGAAGACTTCCAGTTTGAAACGTAAAGATTAGACGTTATATGGCTTTGTGTACGCTTCAATTTTGATCAAATTTAACTAAAATAAGTTTTCAAGGTAAGCATTATAATTATTTTTGTGCATTGTTGTAAATATGACATGTAGGATTTCACATTTTCAAGATGGCCGATCCTTCCAGCTGAACCCCTTTAATAGTGTCATTGCTCGTAGATTCATACGAGTGGAATGAAATATACAAATACAAAAAATAATATATAAGAAATTTTGAAAGTCTATATAATAAACAGTATAACTAAATCATACATTTTGAATATCAAAATAAGACCACTCGTGACCGAATACACATTAACGATTAAACTCGTTTAATCCTTATGCATACTTCGATCACTCGTGGTCTTATTTTGACATTCAAAATCTACGATTAGTTATACGATATTTCTATCCCTGCTTGTGTCATATCAAAGACATTAAAATTGGTATTTGCTGCATCTCTGCTATAATTAAAGTGTGCAGCATTAAAATATAAAAACAAAAACTTGAACATATATTCTACCACAGGAACTTAAACATATAGGTTAGGATATTCTGTCCCATTAATGACACCTATTGTAAAAGTCTTAATTCACAATCAACATTTGTATGATAATCTCTAATTCTTGGAAATTTGTATTTTTACAACAAATCAAGGGGCATAACTACATAACGAAAAAAAGTAGCAAAGTCTGACATGGAACTTGGCCTGTCTTTTATGGTCCCTAACCTTGCATAAAATTTTTAAATGATTTGTGTAAGGGGAACTTTGGTTACTGAGAGGAAACCAAAATTTGCATTTTTTGGAAAACCAAGGGGGGCAACTCTAGACCAAAAAAGCGATAAGAGTTTGAAATTTTCTGCACCATCAGTAACAACCATTGTAAATTCTTGAAATTCCCATAGTCAATCAACATTCGTATGATAATATTAGATTTTTGTATAATTCATCAAGACCTTTTTAGAGATTATTTTGAATATAAATAACTTACTTTTATGAATTCTGGTTCCTGTTCAGCTCTGGATGATTTCATGGAGTTCACTTTCATTTTCAACTCGTCATTCATCTTAACCACATGTTCAAACTGTTTAGCTGATCTTTCCTGAAGACATAAGAAAACATTTGAAGACAAAATCTCAACAATTTTAGAAAATCTAGCTTATTTATATTACTAATGGCTCTTCTAATAGAAGTATACTCACACAAGGAAATAACCCTTTACTCTTTGCCAACCAAAATTCAAAGGGTTCAACATGCATTTTCCCATGGATATTTGCCACTGTTGGTATCATTAGGCATACATCCAAATGAAACAATATAGCAGGTAAAATAACTTGGGTTAGGGTTAGGGCCATGGTGTTTATGCCACTTTCAACAATATTTCAATAAATATCGTGGCAGTCAGTTTTATTGGTGGAGAAAACCACTGACCTGCCGCAAGTCACTGACAAACTTTATCACATAAAGTTGTATCGAGTACACTTCGCCATGAACGGGGTTCGAACTCACAACGTTAGTGATGATAGGCACTGATTGCATATGTAGTTATAAATCCAACTATAATATGAACATGACCATGACGTCTCCCTAAAATAATGTTAGCTTTCTCTGTCACTATAGTAAAAACTATAACATGTGAGTAAGGCTATCAGTTGACAGTTATCTTGTTTGATAAAGAAATACATATTTTCATATTCACAACTAGGGAAAAGCATTACATAATTAGCTCTAAGGAGACAACAAACCATGTTTTCTTGCATGAGTCAGGTTGTTAGACATAATTCTAAAGGTGACCATTCATTTATATGTCAAAAAGTAGTTGATACTGAATCTGAATATTTTATAGGGTTAGGATTATGGCAATTGATGTCACTTTTAACAATATTTCAGTTATATCGTGGCGGTCAGTTTTATTGGTGGAGTTTGTGTTTAGTTAGTTAGATGCTTAGACTGTCAAGTTTGTGTTTAGTTAGTTAAGATGTTTAGTGTCAAGTTTGTGTTTGAAACGGGTGCACAGGTAAAATTTAAAATGAATTTGAAAAAAAATATTTGACTGTGTAAACCTACTTTTATAGACGCAATAATCAGCCTATGGTAACTAACAGACAAAATCTTACATTTTCTTCTTTAAAACTTCTGAAAACATCAATTCTTTGCTCTCTAAACAATAT
Organism: Bathymodiolus brooksi; assembly: GCA_963680875.1. NCBI lineage: Eukaryota > Metazoa > Mollusca > Bivalvia > Mytilida > Modiolidae > Bathymodiolus > Bathymodiolus brooksi. The sequence continues at coordinate 43,074,425 of OY804585.1, read as the reverse complement.
AAAGTTGACAACAGCACTTCCTATCTTGGCCAATCTCTGACTTTCTGAAATGATAATACTTTATTTATCAGTACACTTATCAATAACACATAGTTAAGGTTGGGGTGTTTAATGCCACTTTCAACAATATCTCGGTTATATCGTGGCGGTCAGTTTTATTGAACATCACATACATGTAGTATTATAACTCTTATTACATAATGATTTTATTTAAACAATTTTATTGGCTATCATGCTGTCACCTGACATTCCGTAAAATTTGATATTGTTTGATTAAAACTCGTATTGACTTGGTTTCACTTTCGTTTTCTAACGAAATCTATAAAAAGAATCACGTGAATTCTATTTATATTCGACCAATGGACATAAAGGTAATGTGAAATTTCGTCCAATCAGAATCGTCGTATTAGCGTCACTTTAGAATGAATAAGTAATCATCATGTCCGATTTGCAGAAATCTCGGAGACTTGGTTTCACTTTCACTTTTCATTTTAATGTAATAAAGCAATTACAGTCTTTTGTATCGGTCAATACGAGTTTTTATGGACCTTAGAAATCAATATTCACCTCACCCTAAAGGCTTCGGTGAATATCGTTTTTAAGGCCCATAAAAACTCGTATTGACCTCAACAAAAGACTATAATTGTATAATATTACCCTTACTGCATTCAGTTGCATTAAATTTTATTGCCCAGAATATCATTTGACGCCTGGGTGAGCACAACAAGTCAGTTAATTCAAAGATTATGGAGTGTGCATTATACACAAAATAATGACGGTATATAGGCCATACATAATAAGTATTTTGACATGTTTTAAACGTATATTCAACAAGAGGTTCACGTGTAATTCATTCAAACAATATGCTTTCACCATTCTGGATCACCACTTAATGACTGCATTATCTTCCCTTGATGAAAATAGGCATAATTACCAGCTATTAGAATACTCTGGATAATTGATTAGTGTTAGGGTTATGGTGTTTAATGACACTTTTAACATTGACCTGCAGCAAGTCACTGACAAATTTTATCACAATATTGTATAGAGTACACCTTGCCATGAGAGGGATTCAAACTCACAACTTTAATGGTGATGCACTTATTCAGGGCTCACCACACTTGCAAAAAACAGGGAGACTTCCAACAGCTTCACAGAGACATGTTTCGGCCTGTGCCTTCGCTAATATCTTGTTAATATCTGTCATATTTAACTTTAAATTCAAGTTTTGTACTTGTATTATTGTTGTTGATCTTATATTTGTCCATTTTATATTTTATTCGTTTCGCATTGAAATCTGTAAAATATTTATTACATCAAAATGTGAGTTCCCTCCCTTTGTTTCTATTAAAATGCCACCATGTTTAAAACTTGTTGACAAGTTGATTGTCTACCTTTGAAAAAGCTACATATAACTCAAGTTGTGTTAAAATAATAAAAAAATATAACACAATCCAACAACACTTTTGGAACAGGAAGCGTCAAACAGATTATTTTTAGATTTTGGATTTAATTTTCACCTGGAATTTCGTCAGTACAAATTTAGAAATTTGCCGTGATTTTTTTGTCTCAACAAGTTAAATTTTCTTTATTGCTTGAATAAAGCCCTTTTCTCTCATTTTTATGTAATTTAACATTGATTACAATTGCTTTGTCAATCAGCTTTACCATAAAATGCAGATTATTTGCAAGAAAGGAGTGACTTGCAAAAAGAAACCAGGCGACTTTAATTTCCCTTTGGAGTCAAGGGAGGGCGATTTCAGCTGATATAGGGCGACAATTTCGCCCACTTTGCCTGGTTTGGTGAGCCCTGTTTATTGCATACGATCACGACCAAAACGTCCCCTTCTGGATAATTGAATATTATTCTATGACATTTTTAGTGTATGCATATACACTGTACAAATTTATCGGTAATTTGGACATTTTTCCTTTGATCTTTAAAACGAGTGATATTTTCAGTATCAACAAACTAAGTCTGATACTGGAAATTATCGGTCAGTGTGATAACACAATATGATACAGATAAAAAAAATAATGTAAATTCTGAAGTTCTTGACATATATCATCACAGCTCGTCCTTTATTGGATGTTAAACTATATATATCTGGATTTTATTGTGTATATGTACACAAGAATCCACAAAGACTGTATACAATTTGAAACTAAAAAATCTTGATGTTCACCTCATGATCATATGAAGGCAATAACTGTTTTATTATACAGAAACTACTCAAAGATGTTCAAAACTTGACTGTTTTGTTTTGTAGGAGACAACAAAATAATTTCTGGTATATAATACAATCACGCAACCAGAATGAGAAAAAAACCCATGGATTTTCAATACACTTCCAGTTGTCAGGAATTGTAGACCGGGTAACAACTTATCGTCTCCCTCTATACCACCGGGTTGTTTCCCTTGTCAGCAAATTTTCCGTAACACACCCTAATTGTCTTATTACTTTTACATAGTAAAAAAATATGTAATATAAAACCAATCAATGTATTCATCTCAGACTCTATATAAATAATGATGTTTATATATAGTAGTTGTATGATGTTCCTATCTAATTAAAGTTTGCTGTATATTTTTGGGGTGATACACTAACACATGACATTTAACAACATCACTCTTGAGGTCGTGTCATGTAAACTTTAATTCATCTTTGACCGTCCAATTATATTCAAGACAGTTAAATATATTGACTTATCGGACATTAACTCAGTATTGATACTTTAAAGATTTAGTAGGCTTATCACTGATTGGTCAGCTGCATATATATGAACCCTGATGACCCCAAACTGGTTGTAGTTAGATGTTAGAGTATCTCCAATTTAAAAAAAAAAAAGATACAATAAACATCCAATTTTAATTAGATATCTGATCATATATGCATATGGCAGTAGCACGATAGATTATAACCAAGAAGAGACAGATAAAACTTACTTGGTTCTTGTATGTCTTGTATACTAAAATTCTTTATACCTAGTGATGTCAGAACTCTTGATCTGAAGTAAAATCATTAAAACTGTATCGTGAAATAAATTGTTGATGTTTCAATTCGTGGGTTTAAAATTTGAGAATTACGATTTTAACCCCCCACCCAAAAAAACCACAATAAAATAAAAGAAATTGTGTAATTTATTCATAAGTAATGTTCCTATAAATAGAAGGAAATATGCTTGTAATTATTGGTTGAGCTACAAATTCCACAAAATAATACCTGCATCTAGTGATGAAACAATTGTTGCCGGTGATCGATTGTTTTGTTTTGATGGTTGGGCTCTGACACTATTTGTACTCATTCCATGCAGATTTGTTCATTTCAGAACATATAATTAACGTAGAGATCTAATGGGTAACTGTTTTTTTAATAATGGATGAAAATTTTTGAAATTACATGTAATTGTCAGTTTGTATATACAGTATCAAATATTAACACACATCTAGAAATAAGAATGCTGATTTGAGAACTGGATTTTTAAGAATTTTTTTCTGGACAATTATCAAAGTCAACAGACTATAGTATTAAATCATTTGACTTGAGGACTTCATATTGGGAAAATGAAGCATGAAATTGCTATATTTCAGAAGAAGAAAAAACTTTACTCACAATGCCAAAGAAAGTATTAACAAAGGCAAAGACTCCTCATACAGCTCTGGGTACTCTAATGATGTCACATTTAGTGAATTCTAGAAAAAATCAAAATATAAAATAAGTTGATAAGAATACTAGCGGTCAAAAACAAAAATACAAGAAAAGAGATGGTAGGAATATTAACTGTCTACCATATCAAATTTTCTTAATAAATAAAACGTTATATCGTGGTGGTCAGTCTTATTGGTGGAGGCAACCGGAGGACCCGGAGAAAACCACCGACCTGTCGCAAGTCACTGAAAAACTTTATCACATAATGTTGTACACCTCGCCCTGATCGAGATTCGAACTCACAACATCGGAGGTGATAGGCACTGATTGCATAGGTAGTTGTAAATCCAACTACCATCACTATAGTTGTGAGTTCAAATCCCTCTCATTAGTGTGGTGTACTCGATAAAACATTGTGTGATAAAGTTTGTCAGTGGTTTTCTCTGGGTACTCTGGTTTCCTCCACCAATAAAACTCTCACTTGCTTCCCTTACTGATATGTTGCAGCATATGAGTCTCATAGATATGCGGAAACCCCATTACTCGTCACATGCAGGTTATCTACTGTTACTACCAAATAACTAGAGGCTCAGTGAGCTGAGTCTGTGTCGCTCACCTTTCATTCTTCTTTGAGGAAACTTAATACACAACCTTCCATACATGTAGATGCTTCCTACCAAGTTTCGGTTCATTTGGCTATGCAGTTTCAGAGAAGATTTTTTAGATATCGACCAATCAGAAACAAGAATAGCCTGTGGTGGCCATGTTTGTTAATTGTTAATTGGAAAAATAAAAATTCTTGTTAACCGATCGGGACGAAATGAGCAATCTTCATAGAGGGCATTCCATAGATGCTTTCTGCCATGTTTCGGTTAATTTGGCCAAGCGGTTTCAGAGTAGGAGATTTAAACAAATTGGCAAATCAGAAACAAGAATTGACTGTGGAGGACCATGTTTGGTAATGGATCATAACAAAATGTGCACTCTTTAGAGAGGACCTTCCATAGATGCTTCCTACTAAGTTTCAGTTCATTTGACTGATGGGTTTCAGAGGAGAAGATTAAAATGTTAAAAGTTAACAGATGACAGACAACAAATGATGGATGCCAAGTGATGCCAAAACCCCACATTGCCTTTGGCAAGGTGAGCTAAAAAGAATATTAAAATGTGAATACCTACATGTAATGTATAGTATAAACATGTTACACTCAGGGCTTACGTTGGAGGGCAATTCGGGAGAAGTCGCCTAGTAGCTGCTCACTTCGCTTTGTACTAGTGCCAAAAGAGAAGTGGAAGTCGCCCTGTAATTTTACCAAGTCGCTTTGCTAATTTTAACTGTTTTAACAGTAAAACATCGGTATATTTTTACTACAAAATTTCTGTTTTTCAAACCGACATTGTAAAGGGACGTAATCGAAACAGTTACGAATATAAAAACTGTACTACGGATCCGTACTCGGGGAAAATAACGTCGGTATTGTTTCATTTCATTTATTTGGGGTTTGATGGCGGCTATCCAAAGGGATTGTTAACTTTGTGGATATGATTAGTTTCTTAATTAATATCAATCAGTTTTTAAAGAGAAGCAATGTAAATAATATACACTCATTTAAATTTGATTAAATAATTAGCGATTTCACAGCTTGTGTTTTTTGTTTTTTTGCATATATTTATCTTATCTAATGTTTTGTCATTTTATCTATGTGTGACTTGTTTGAAACAATGTTGATGTCGAAATAATTTTTTTTATTCAATTTTATTTATTGGACAATAGTTGACTATCATATATGTGTCTTTATGAGTTTATCATCTGCAACTGCGAGACAAAACAAAGAATCTGAAAAGGGTTTACTTAATACAAACAAACAAAAAACAAATACAAGGACATATGTAAATCAGAGAGATGTCTCAGATGATATGCTAACAAAAACAAGGAATTAAACAACTACTGAATATACCTTAATGCATAACAAGTACATTATAACATACGAATGCCACGATAATGCCCTGCGAATGTGAAAAGTGGTACAATTAGAGAAAAATTTTGACTTCTCCCTGTACTCTCACCACTTCTCCCTGTTGTATCTCACTTCTCTTTTGTCAGCACCTGAAAGAGAAGTCACTTCTCCCTCTGATTTCAAAGTAGTGGGAGCCCTGGTTACACTATATCAGCATTAGTTAATTTCTAAGGGAGATAATGGCAAGATTTATCTTTCTTTTAACAGTTTAATGCAAGAGTTATCTCCCATTTAACAGTTTACTACAATGGAGAGGCATTTTTTAGAAATGAACCAAGCAGAAACAAGAATTGCCTGTGGCAGCCATGTTTGTCAACGGATCGGGATAAAATGAGCAATCTTTATAGAGGACCTTCCATAGATGCTTCCTACCAAGTTTCGGTTCATTTGGCCACATGGTTTCGGAGGAGAAGATTTTTAAAAATCGGCCAATCAGAAACAAGAATTGCCTGTGGCGGCCATGTTTGTTAACGGATCAGGATGAAATTAGCAATCTTTATAGAGGACCTTCCATAGATGCTTCCTACCAAGTTTCAGTTCATTTGGCTGAGAGGTTTCAGAGGAGAAGATTAAAATGCAAAAAGTTAACAGACGATGGATGCCAAGTGATGACAAAAGCTCACGTTGCCTTTGGCAAGGTGAGCTAAAAATGGTGATTAAGAGAATATGAAAGTCCTAAAATTAAATTAAAATTAAACTGTTTTGCATAATATGAACAATCTGATTGGTCGAAAAAGGTCATAACCTGTATTTATCATATCATTAAATATTCATGATATGGGGTCACTCGCATGTAACTCATAATGTGTTTTCATCAGATCTCCCACATGTCAGTCAAGGGGAACAAGTGAGAGATGTAATTTTAATCAGATCAACGTACCTGCAATACATTTTCAAATGGAACACCAGTCAATGATTCCAGTATCTGCGGGAAGATCTTTGACCACATTTTTGGCTGAAAGAGAAATTATATCATATATAGCTAACTATTTGACTATGCAGAGATTTCATAAATGAGAGCTTAAGTCAATGAAATAGCCATATGCGTGTAAAAATTGTCTCAGGCCTTTAAAATGTAGTAGTAAGAATGTCTGCTTGTGGAGCAAAAATTCCACACATGGACTAAATATTATAAAAACATGGGAAGATGTTTTACAATATTATTGATGATCATATTTATGTAATTAAAGCTAGATAAATTTGTAAATATTCAAAATGTAGCAAGTCAAGTCTGTCAGTTTGATTATTCATATACTAGTATGCACATACATTCTTACTTGAATTTTGTTATTGGAAAATCCCTCATCAATGATGGACAATGTGGTTGGTCCTTTAAGCATAACATCATGTTCAATTGCCTATAGGAAAAAATTTCCTTGGACACATGATAATTTGTATTTCTTTGTATAAGGAACTGACTTTTATATTGATCGTTTCATCATTGTCAGGATTGTTCTCCAACACCACATGGCAAGGAACATAATGTTTTTTTGCTTTTGTAAAGTATGTGTGTAGTGCAGTCTTATTCAGAAGCTTGAAGCTACATATTGAATAAAATGTAGTCAAAATTTGAGATAGTGTATATTTGTCGTTTATGGCCCCACAGCAATGCCCCAATGGGGAATTCAACAGATGACGGTGATCTTTCAGCAAATTACAAAAGCAATAATAGGGTGATTTAGAACATGACAAAAACAGTTCTGTTATTGATAGACAACTAAGATATGTTTTAACATGTTAGAAAACAAGTACCAATACCAGACTTAATTTCTATTGTGTTTATCTAAAATTAAAATGTTCATTCATGAAAACAATATGTGCCTAAAGTGCCTTACCGGGAAGCTACGCCACTGGCTTTTAGTTAGTTCTTTGTTCTAATTTCATATCCGATTGCAGTGCAGATGTTGATATTACCCAAATAAATATGTTCATTAGTTTTTATTTGCCAAAAGTCATACATGTACAATTTTTTTCGGGCCTATAAATCTGCCATTACCCCTTTGGATTTCACTCAGATACAGGCCCAAATGTCCTGTACATGAAAATTCTTATTGCACAGACTGTTGTATGACACAAATCTATATTTTATGATAATTGATTTCTTTTAAAAAGTAAATAACATAAAATTGCATTCCCTGAAAAATTAGCTTAGGAATGTTGGTCTGATATCAAATAATTTCTATATAATATCTAATTCAAACAATATGATAAATATTTACATCAGGCTTTTTGAAGTCATTTTCATCAACAAGAATATTTCCCAGTTTTCTCAATTGAGGTACTATTTCTTGAACCTCAAGCAATGGAAACTGGAAAACTGTAGAGTCACCACTTGTCATTACTCCTGAAAAATAAATCATCAAACATATCTCTATCATGAAACATTTAAATTTACAAGTGTAATTAATAATTTTGAACATTAAAAAGGTCTATACATTCATAGAAGAAATACATTTCTAATGGGTTTTAAGAAGGGTGTAGAATAACATCTTGTCTATTAGATGATATATAATTTTTCTGAAGAATATGGCAATGATTCCCAAATGGTAAAAGTGACCATTAACAGCCCTTTGTATTAGCGAACACGATGTAGGCTAATTAGACGCACCCCTATAAACCAACCATGTTCTGGATGCCGTAGAAGAATAAAATTGGGTACAGATATGTTGATATCAATTAATTTTGCAAACATACTAAAATTGTGCCTGTAGAAGAGCTTCATGATACCCTGAGGTGCACCCTTAGCTAAATTTTCGCTTCCTCACAGCATATCCACATAAAAAGAATTGTTCAACTTGTAGCTGTAAAAATATATTTTTCATGTCTAATTTATCAAATTAGAAACACCTAGGCAAAACTTCAAAGACAATCTTTGAAATAATGCAGATGAATCTAATTATCCTACACGGCTGTACAGTCAGTAGAATACTTCATAAACATTATCTTATTATTATACATGTAATTGCTTTGTAATTAAAATACTAATATATATATATATGCAATTAATATATTCAAAGACCATTAATAAATGTTTCTAAACTAATAGTGCTCATACATGATATGAAATCAAAACATTGCAAAAAGTTCTTGTCGTTCTCCGTAATATTATAAATTTTTATTCTGATGAATGTTTTTATTTTTGACATTGTACTATTATAATGACCTTTTACTACCTGTAGAATTGACGAAAACTATTTGTAAACGTGTGCATTAAAGAAAGTTTTCATGGAGTCTGATAATTACTGTTGCCACAGTGTTGGATTATGACAATATTTTAATAAATATTCAAACAGAACATATATGGAAATACATGGACCTCGAATTTGATAAATGAAATAAATAACCACCTTCTCAAATAGTTGTCCTTCCCATCAATAGAAACAAGTGTGTGTGTGTGTGTGTACTGTGTGCTTGACTCTTGAACATAACCTTCAACAGGTCAAGAAATATCCCCGTGTGACAATAAGTCGGCCAGTCATTGGATAATGATTGATTATTTTTTTTATGTTTGAAAAGTAAATTTGTTTTTCTTTTTAATTATGTTCCTCATCTATTCTTGCTCACATGTGTAAAGTTCCATGGAAAAAAGATCGATAATAATGACACACTGACCCATATTTGTTTACTACCCTTTTTCCAAATGGCGCTGTATTACGTCACATAAGGCCGGTCAGTGGTAAATAAATCACGTGATTTTGTCATAGGCCAACCAAACTTAAAAAGTAAACCAGATTAAGAAAGTATAGTATTTTAGCTTTTTCTGTGTAATTGTTTTGTCTTAAAAAAATTTCAAAAGATGTTTAAAAGAAGTATTAAAAATTAATTATTTGATGCAAACATTGAACTTGCTTACCAATAAAATATTTAATCCAGTGAATTTGGTGTTTTTGTTTTTGTCAATGCAATATATTAGACTGTCTACATACTGCCATATTTTTATAAAACAATTAATGACTGATTTCTGTTTATTTCAATCACATTTATTATCACAGAGTGGTAACAATACAGTTTTGTTGATGCTATTTGTAATAATGACAGGTCCCCCCCCCCCCCCCCCCCCCCCCTCCCCAGATAATCTCACTTTTCTGTCTGGTTTAATTTAATTCTCTGTTCAATTTATGCTATAAATTTTGATCATTGCTGTTAAATTAATTCTTTTTCTATCTTCTCTGTGAATATCATTTCATTACCCCAAGAAGTAAGGGGTATATTTGTTATTAAAGCAGCACTGGAAATGCAAAATAATCTGCCATTTTGTGACTAATGGAGAGCACTTGTATGTATTTTCCCAGTAAAATCAGCCATTTTCTAGAAAATGGTGGAATCTGAATGATCAATCATCATATTTTCAAAGTATTTTAAAATACAATTTGCTTGTTCTGCATTCCAGAAAAGGTCATGATCTGTGATGACGATTACATCAACAAACCAGAAAGGTAAAAATGCTTGGGAAATACCATCGCTTAAAACATATTTAACAAGCATAATGATCAGGAAAAAGCATCTTTTTTACGGGTACTTGCATGGAAATTATTCAATTCAATCTTAATATCTTTTTTAATCTCATCTTGTAATTTTGAAGTTTAAAAGATTCCCTCTGTGTTTATGTATGCTATGAATATACAGAATGACGTCATCGGTCTCGTGCTGCATGAGAATTGTAAATTAAAACAAGTGACCGACTTTATTGCATGGCCGAGCAGATGTCACGACACGACACGGTTGGGGGAAACAAATGTGAAATATAGCAAAGTGATATGATATCCGTGTATGTCAAAGACCAATTTTTAGACTATCTTAATCATGTAAATAACTTTTAGCAGCAATGTGACACATCATAAAATCTTAACTGTACATTGTATATAGAAGGATTTTATGCGAAGTGTGTGTGGGTAGGACTTCCCTGTATATAAATAAATAAGTTTTATTTAAAGTCGGCAAGACACAAACAATATAACATAAGCTTGCAATGAGCTTTTGAACCGACATATATAAATATTACATAAAAACATACAATACACTTACATACAGCCACAAGTAGCACATACATGTTCATAAATATGAAGCATGCACAAATAAATTGCAAAGCAGGTAATACATAATGCAATGAAACATAAAAACACAGCAAAGCAAAGCACAAAATAAAGCACACAAATAAAATAATAATGCAAAGCAAAAAGAATAAAAAGCAGAACAATGAAAGTTTTGGTATACCGCCCCTCACAAATAACTAAGAAATTTTGACATGCTATGCATGTATAGGATTTACCATTCCAAAAAGAAAAATGATTTTTAAATTCATTGAAATTAGAACCATACAGACACAAGTAGCACATACATGTTCATAACTATCAAGCATGCACAATTAAATTGTAAAGCAGGTAATACATAATGCAATGAAACATAAAAACACAGCAAAGCAAAGCACAAAATAAAGCACACAAATAAAATAATAATGCAAAGCAAAAAGAATAAAAAGCAGAACAATGAAAGTTTTGGTATACCGCCCCTCACAAATAACTAAGAAATTTTGACATGCTATGCATGTATAGGATTTACCATTCCAAAAAGAAAAATGATTTTTAAATTCATTGAAATTAGAACCATACAGACACAAGTAGCACATACATGTTCATAACTATCAAGCATGCACAATTAAATTGTAAAGCAGGCAATACATAATGCAATGAAACATAAAAACACAGCAAAGCAAAGCACAAAATAAAATGATAATGTAAAGCAAAAAAATAAAATAAAAAATAAAAAGCAGAACACTGAAAGTTTTGGTATACCGCCCCGTCACAAATAACTAAGAATTTTGACATACTATGCATGTACAGGATTTACCATTCCAAAAAGAAATAAGATTTTTAAATTCATTGAAATTAGAACAGTTTCTATAATTGTCTGGAAGTGAATTCCATAAGACCGGGGCAGCATACCTAAATGAACTCTTACCGTACCTTGATGATTTTAACTGTGGAATCTGTAATAGATTTGTATATCGAAAATTATATTTATGGTCTTGTTTTTTAACTAAATTAGATAATACAGGTGGTGCTAGACCATTTAAGATTTTGAATGTTTCCAGTGCCATTGTTCTTATTCTCCTGATATGCTGTGTTGGCATTTTTGCTTTAATCAGTAAGTTTTCATAAGATGCCTTATAATCCTGGTAAACAAAACGTAGAGCTCTTTCCTGTATCTTTTCAATTTTCTTCGTATTAGTTTCTGAGCAAAAATGCCAAGACAGGGGGCAAAAATTAAAATTTGATAGAACAAAAGTGTGAAAAATAGTAAGCCGGTTCAATTTGCTAAGATTTTTACCGATACGCTTTAATATATTTAACTGTTGAACTGCTTTCTTACAAATATTTTTAATATGACAATCAAAATTTAACATGAAATCAATATCAACACCCAAGAGTTTAACTACCTCATCACATGATATATTTGCAGTTCCAATCTGAAAAATGGGTGATTTATCAAAAGACTTTTTACCAGTTGCAATCGCTTGGAATTTTTCTGGATTTGCTTGCATGCAATTAAAATGAAACCAATTTATGAGTATATTACTTTCTTGTTGCAAAACATTTACTACCTCGTCAAAATTTGGAGAATGAAAAGAAAGGGTGTTGTTGTCTGCATAGCCATAGTTGTATAAATCACAATGTTTTATAAAATAAAATATATCATTTATGAATACATTAAAAAGCAGCGGGCCGAGAATTGAACCCTGCGGAACACCTTTCTGTATATTTGCCCATGTGCTAACAATATTCCCTATTTTAATTTGTTGTTTTCTGTTAGATAAATAAGATACATGTAGTAGGAATTTTGTAGCATTATCTGTATATATGTGCACAACAAAATTCAAGTGGTGGAGGGAATATGAGCACTGTACATAAACGGAGCACCTGTTCTACATAATGACGTATGGTTCCTCTACAGAGAGGGTTAAAGATATAGAACTTAGAAGATAATTAGATATTGTCATCATTTTTTACTCAGTCAACTGTTTCAACAGTGGGGTATATACCTACTAGCAATTTTAATGGGTAACTTTCATTGTTTAGATAGTGTATAAAGTGAACAGTTATTATGTTATAATGTATGCACAACTTATTAACACCATTTGAAACCTTTTGTATTCAGAGCTTGAAATTTAACTTAAATTCACCGCCAAGTTGGTTACTTCCGGTGACAATGACAAAACGAATAATGGATTATTAACGCCTGCATTTAATTTTTATGTAATTGAGCCTTTTAGGGCATGATCTGTTTTCAATAGTTTAGTATTTTATTTCAACTTTGAGTCTATTGTCAAATTCTCTAACAAATAGAGATAAATTCGTTTTTGTTAGAAATCTAAAATTTATGTTAACTTTCATTTTCGCTTTTGACATGTTCGTGAGAACCATACTGCTATAATCCCCTGTCAGAACGCATGAAGGTTTAATTTTATGCTAAAATGTTGTCCGAAATTAACAATTTAATTGATGTAAAGCCAGGAGATAAAATGAATGGATGTTTTGTGGGAATAACACAGTCTATGAGTATGAACGATGGGTCGTTTGTAATTCACCATTTTCTTTCACACTGCCTGAAAAGTTCAACACCAGTCTGTTTCGTTGCACTCGATCAGTCATTTGGACATTATAACTCTGTCAGTCAAAAATTCGGTACTAATCTCATCACACAGAAAGAAGCCAACAAGCTAGTGTTCATTGAAGGATTAAAAATAATTGGCAATTTATGTTTAACAGATTGTGACAAGGGAGACAATTCTGGGAATCTTAATGATACTAAAGCTGTGATCTACAACCTCCTTCAATCTATTAGAACATATTACAAAGAACTGAAAACAAAGAACAATTGTGCACCAACTGTAATAATTGATAATGTGTCTGTATTAATAACTTTTGGGTTTCCCTTGAAGGATGTAATTGGTTTTTGTCACTATTTGTCCGAATTGACACAAGACATTAAAAGTAGCGACACTGAAGGTTGTCTAATTTTATACTGTAACGGTGAAAGACAAGATGGTGATGAACAATTGAGAACTCTGTGGAACTGGATTAGTCATAATTGTTCGTTGACTATTGAAGTTTTAGGACTAGCAAGTGGTTATTGTAAGGATGTACATGGCGAGGTAAATATTAGAATAAAATGTATATTAAAGTAAATTACCAGCAATTTTTTTGTATTAGTAAGAAAATGTTTGTAAGTTTGAAATCTTTTGTACAGGTAAGATAGGTATCAGGTATTTAAAAAAAAATTGTACAGGGGCCGTCGTAGTCGTGATCACATGATAGTTGGATTTACAACTACCTGTGGCTATCACCACTAAAGTTGTGAGTTCGAACCTCATTATTGGCGAGGTGTACTCGATACATCATTATGTGATACAGTTTGTCAGTGACTTGTGACAGGTCGGTGGTTTTCTCCGGGTACTCTGGTTTCCTCCACCAATAAAACTGACCGCCAATATATAACTGAAATATATTTGAAAGTGGCGTTAAACACTGTAAACCACCCAACCAAAAAATGTACAGGTACATGTTAATTAGAAATTGTGATTTTATCATCACTGAAACAACAGTGTGCAGGTAGACATGTCACACAACTCAGACATATTTTCTTGATTCCGAGCCCACCAGTATTTGTTTGATCTTAATCCTTATTGCTGCATATATAGCAGAGAAGCAACAGATTTATACCAATTTTATAGTCTTTGGTTTGATCAGACTGGGGTTCGAACACACGATCTACCATATTCCAGGTGAGCATGCTAACAATTACACCACTGATGCGATTTATATGTACACGAAAAGAGATAAAAATAAAGATTATAAATACAATGTACAAAAATCATCTAGGCATGTTATAAGTAGGGTGTGCAATGATCTGAAGATATCAGAGAAAAATGTTCACCATAAAGTGGGTATGAAATATCCTATATGTAGATCTAAAAGAGGCAAGGATATTCAGTTCAAGTACGACTGTCGTGTGGTGTACATGTACTTCATGCTAACTCACTTGCCCGAAGACCGGAACAAGTCAAACTGGATTCGGACAAGAGAAAATTATGAAAGAATCTGTTTGAATAAATAGCAAATTTTTCTACATTTGGCTTTCGGGCAAGTAGGTGAAAAAAATTAAGGCTAAGACTAACATGTGTTTGTGCATCTGATATTTTCAATTACAGAACATTACAATTTTTCATTTCAGATTCTTGTAAGGCATAACAAACCGTTGAGAAAACCTGTGCCACAGAGGAGAATGCAGTACAAATTGACAGACAAAAGCATTACTATGTTTGCTGCAGGAATGTCATCAGCAGTTTTATAATCATATTAAGATTAAATTCCATAGTTTGCTTTATTTTGTAGCTCCTGAATATTTATTCCAAAAATGAATGTCTTAAACTTAAAATTAAAAGATGTTGGAATGTAGTTTCTATTACATTTTTGAAGTCAAAGCATAAACCAATAAAATTTAAAAGAAGCCTAGATTATTCATACATTTTGTACATATGCAAATATACAGTTGTTGAACAATTCAGAGAAATTGGGAGAAGGAGGTAGGGTAGGGTTAGGGTTGTGGTGTTTAACACCACTTTCAACAATATCTCAGTAATATCATGGCAGTCAGTTTTATTGGTGGAGAAAACCACCGACCTGTTGCAAGTCAGTGAAAACTTTATCTCTTAAAGATGTATCGAGTACACCTCACCATGAGCAGGATTAAAACTCCCAACTTAAGTGGTGATAGACTGATTGCACAGGTAGTTGTGCCATATATGCATACGACCACAACAGCCCCTGGTGAGTGTCAAACTTTTAACATGCTACAGTTGGAGTCACAGCCTGATAAATCACTGTGATCAACATATCACTCTTGTTCTGTTTGATATATCTTCAAAATTTCTTTTGTATTTATCACCCAAAATATAAAAAGAAAGAAATTGAATAGATTAAACAGAACGAAAGATATATCAATATTATTAAGATGAGTGAAATCTGTATCGCCGTGATTTATCACGCTATGTCTCTGGCTGTACTGTATGCAATAAAATAAAACTTCTTACAAAGTGAGTGAGAAGAGGTCGTGTGAGCCTTTAGTTATTATCAGCTCACCTGATCCAGAGGCTAAGTTGAGCTTTTCTGATGAAAATTGTTTGGCATGTGACTGACTGTTCATGATCATCCGTTCCTCCGTATATCATAAACTTTTCTCATTTTCAACTTCTTCCCCAGAACCACTGCATGCCCAGTCACCAGACTTGCCAGAAATGTTCCTTTTCATAGCTATTCAAAATTCAACATGGCAGCCACAGCATATAAAGTAAACATTATTTCAGCTGAATCCTTACATGAGATGAACTATAAATTCATTTTTATCTGATGGTGTTTCTCTGAGAATTCAATTTGAACAAAGAAATATAACCAATGCTAGCCTATATTTAAATATTTATTCAAGATAAAAAATTCATTCTGTTTCTGTCTTAATCACAGAAAATAAAACCAGAAATCGTTATTATTTATAATGCATTCATAATTTTTCAAATGTATGTACAGTAATTTGATTTTATATCCCCAAATGACTAAAGTTGTGAGTTCGAATCCCACTCTGACTCATGACACGATGTACTGGTGTACTCGATACAAACTTATGTAATAAAGTTTGTCAGTGACTTACGATAGGTCGGTGGTTTCCTCCAGGTTTTCCGGTTTTCTATGAAACTGACAGCCACAATATAGATTGTTGAAAGTGGTGTTAAACACCATAACCCTACCATACCAAATGCTATAAATATAATTCCTAAACAAAATCTAAATCATTCCTTTTTCATAAATAGATTGGTTAAATTACAAAGCAAACTAAGATAAATTACTGATGTTTCATTCATCCATAAAAAAAATTCAAAACACATGTTGCTCACATCTTCAACCATAAGAATGAGTAAATATGTTGAAAACAACAAAGTCACAATTAGACAAACTTATATGTAACATTATTTTATTTTGTATATATAATGTATAGGGAAGACAGAATGGCCAAATTGTACAAAAGAAATTATATTCTCTGGATCGTGGGCCGTTGTGGTTGTATGGTAGTTGGATTTACTACTACCTGTGCAATCAGTTTGTTTGTTTGTTTGATGGTATTTAATGCCGCTTTCAACAATATTTCAGTTATATCGTGGCAGTCAGTTTTATTGGTGGAGGAAACCGTAGGACCCGGAGAAAACCACAGACCTGTTGCAAGTCACTTACAAACTTTATCACATAATGTTGTACACCTCGTCCTGATCGAGATTAGAACTCACACCTTGAGTGATGATAGGCACTGATTGTATAGGTAGTTGTAAATCCAACTACCATACAATCACAGCCAAGCCTATTCTCTGGAACACAAGATAACAAATTGGCTTAACTTGTATGAAGACATCCTGTCTACTGTATATTCAATTTTGTTGAAATGAATGCTTCAGTTTTCCTCCAAGGGCAGGACCAGAGTTTGTCTATATGTGTGGGTAAATATGTTAAAAGCATTTCCCTGGGTATTTCAATAATGGTTTCATTAAGGCATGTTCTAAGATTCCATGTTGCTTAAATTAAAGGCCCTGAAGTGTCAGACTTACTATATCATATTGGTCAATATTTTCTACATATGATTATATAGAATTGACTGGTATATTTCGCAGGTGAGCATAGTAAAACAAAGTTAGAACTTGCCAGGTGACCAACTGGATGATGAAAGCTGATAACTGACCCGTGGAAAAAGGTCTGTTGCATTGTTGAGGTTCAGCAAAGGTAGGTGTTTTATACATCATTTTGTAGATAAATTATCGTAGTTTCAGATGATGTAGGCCATTCCTCCATGCTGGTGTCCGTCGAGTTGAAAAAACGTGAAAATCGCGATGACCTAGATTTTTTACAAATGAACGGTTACGTACCTGGTAGTATATATATAGTATCTAGGTAAAAAAAAATTACCAGAAACAAGTGCCTGTGATTTTTCGGCACAAATGTAAACAAATCGGTTTATTTTTTCGTATACGGTTTTCGCTTGACCTTTGCGGTATTTATGGATGGAGACCTACCCAATAGTTTCTCCGCCGCATCAGTGTTTGTGATATCTGAGACCTTACAAACCTGGTAAAAAGGCCAACATGTTTCACAAAGATAGCAGATCCTACTTTAAATGATGTTATATTAACTAATTCACCCAATAATTGTTTGAATGTCTTAAATTTCAATTGTGGTATTAGTGATGTCCACAACTTAATTTCTGTGCAAATAAAGGGTAATATAAATCCTGCTAAAAAGAGCTTTAAGACATACAGGAGTTTTAAAAACTTTTCTGAAGAAAATTTTGTAAATGATCTAATGAAATCTGATTTGGATAAAATTACTGAAATTGAAGATGTAGACGAAGCTAAAAATAAATTTGAAGAAGTTATGGTCAATACTATTGATGAACATGCTCCTATGAAAAAAAGGAAATCAATATCACAGCCAGCCCCTTTTATGAATAAAACCCTGAGAAGTGCTGTTTATAAAAAACGGATGACACATAATAAATTTTTAAAAGATAAAAGTAACAAAAATTGGGAGGCATATCGAAAGCAAAGAAATTTAGTAACAAAATTAAAAAAGCAATCAATTAGAACATATTTCTATGAAAGATGTGTTGGCGGACCAAAATCTACTGACTTTTATCCGACAATTAAACCATTTTTAACTAATAAGGGTAGTAATATAACTAAAGATATTATCTTGGAAGACAATAATAAGATCATAAATGACCAACTTCAAGTAGCAAATAATTTTAATAATTTTTTCATAAATGTGGCAAAGGATATTGGTAATGATAATAATTTATCTGCCAAAGAACATCCAAGTATTAAAATTATAAAAGAAAATAAGAAAGAAATTCCTAAATTAATATTTCATGAAATTGAAAATGATTTTGTATCAAAGCAAATAAATAAAGCAAATTCCAAAAAAGCAACCGGACGTGATGGCATTTCGGCAAAACTTCTAAAATTTGCAAAACCAGCTATTGTTAACCCAATTACAAATTTAATAAATAAATCAATAAATAATTCCATGTTTCCAGAAAAATTAAAAGAAGCCCAAGTTGTACCACTATTCAAGAAAAATAACTCTTTAGATAAATGCAATTATAGACCTGTAAGTATCTTACCTACTATTTCAAAATTTTATGAAAGAGCAATATATGAGCAGACTGTGACCTTCTTTGACAAGGTGTTTCATCCTTCTCTGTCAGCATTCCGATCGGGTTATGGTTGCCAAACAGCTCTTCTAAAAATAATAGAAGATTGGAAAAAGGCCCTGGATGAGAATAAATTTGTAGCGGCCATCCTCATGGATTTGTCAAAAGCTTTCGACTGCCTTCCCCATAAACTGTTAATAAATAAACTAGATGCATACGGAGTAAGTGAATCTGCATTGAAACTTATAAAAAATTATCTCTCTAACAGAAAACAGTGTGTCAAAATCGGCAATATAATGAGCGAATGGGAAGACATATATAAAGGTGTACCTCAAGGTTCTATTTTAGGACCTGTACTTTTTAATATATTTATAAATGATATATTTTATTTTATACAAGAAAGTTCCCTCTATAATTATGCAGATGATAACACTTTGTCATATGAAGGCCACAATCTGGATCAATTAATCACAGTACTTGAAAGAGACAACCTAACTTTAATAGACTGGTTTACTGAAAACCAAATGAAAGCAAATCCAGACAAATTTCAAGCGATAGCAATTGGAAAAAAAACTAAAAATGAAAATATCTCTTTTAATCTTAATGGTAATATAATAAAATGCGAAGATGAGGTAAAACTTTTGGGAGTCACAATAGATTTTGAACTAAATTTTAATACTCATATAGCAAATATCTGTAAAAAAGCCTCAAGACAACTGAACATTTTAAAAAGAATTGGTAAATACTTAACAAAACTTGGTAGACTTACAATATACTACTCTTATATTTTCTCGAACTTTAATTATTGCCCTGTAACATGGCACTTTTGCAGTGAACAAAATACAAATAAAATGGAAAAAATACAATTTAGAGCTCTGAAATTTATCTATGATGATACTGACAGCACATATGAAGAACTTTTAACAAAATCCAAATTACCCACTTTAAAAATCAGGCGAATTAGAACTATAGCCATTGAAACATTCAAAATTGTCAATAAAACCAGTCCTTTGTACTTACATGATTTAATTACAATATAACAAAGTAAATATTCTTTCAGATACCAAAATACTGCTAGTATACCATCGACCAGAACAACTAGGTATGGTATTAAAACTTTTAAATATTTTGCTGCCAAAACATGGAATGAGCTACCAAACCACTTTAGACTGGAAAATTCTTTTAAACAATTCAAAAACTTGATTAATTCATGGAATGGTAGCTCATGCCACTGTAATGCTTGTAGATAGCTTTAAAGCATAATTTTATTTATTTATTTGTTTTGCTTATCTGTGATGCTTTTGAAATCTGTGCTTTGTCTTTAATCATAGTTACTTTTTAGGCTGCTTATTTTAATTTATTTACTTAGTGCTTGAAATTTTAAATTAATTAGTTTAAATTATTTTTTAATATAGTAGTTTTAATTTTTGCTAGTATTTTTATGTACCTTGTATGTATGCATGTATGTTGTTTTTGTTATATGTATAGTCGATTTGAAAAGCTCTGTAGAGCTTGTGTTTTATGTTGTGATATGTATCGACTCTAAATAAAACTTTATTTATTATTTATTTTATTTATTTATTATTAGAGAGCAGACGATCATACTTCACTAAACCATACTTTTGTGATGTCCCCAGAAATATTCGACTTCCATTGTGGAGCGACCATGATATTGCAGGACCGCACAGAATAATTAATAAAAGAAAACTAGATATAAAAAGAATTACGACCGATTACTGGACAATTGAACTAAAAGGTATACATTTTATTTAGTTGGTAAGCTTCTGACATTTTTTTGTGACCAGTAAGCTGTCGTAATTTTTTTTATATCTAGTTTTTTACTTTTTTGTTAGTACAATAAAAGAAAAAGGTTTTTCACTCTTACCTATAAATACAGCTGTGTATTCCTCCATTCCATTGGCAATCCAGTAAGATAAAACAACATCCAGTATTGGGTCACGTTAGAGGTCGATTTTTCAAATGACCAATCAGTGACGCACCAACAAAATCTTAAGATATTGAACATATGCAGCATAGTGGTTATATGAAGGAATAGAAACTTTCTGAATGTGAATGTACACGTTCTGATATAGAATGTTGTTAGATGATAGTGGATCGTTGAAATACAAAATTTAAAAGATCTTACAATCATGTTACTTAAAATATAATCTTTATTAGTTCACCTGGACCAAAGGTCCAGGTGAACTATTGCCATCACTTGGCGTCCGTTGTCTGTAAGCTTTTCACATTTCAAGCTTCTTCTCCGAAACCACTGGTCCAATTGGAACCAAACTTAGCAGGAATGTTCCTTGGATGGTCCTCTACAAAGTTACTGTTTTTCGTTCCAGTCGGATATTCAACATGGCTGCCAGGGCCAATAATATGCTCTGATTGGCTGAAATTTCAAAGATCTTCTTCTCTGAAACTAATGAACTGATTGAACCCAAACTGTAAATGAATGATCATTGGAATGTCCTTTACCAAGTTTCTGTTTGTTATGCCGATCGGAAATCCAAGATGGCCACCACCGCAGGACATAGATTAACATTGGACCCTATGGGAAAATGTTCAAATGCCTTCTTCTCAGAAACTACAAATATGATTAAAGCCAAACTGTACATGAATGTTCATTGGATGGTCCTCTACAATCTTAAGGTTTTTTGTTCCGATATGAAATTCAAAATGGCGGCTACGGCAGGACTTAGTTTAACATTTGACCCTATGGGAAAAATGTTTCAAAACTCTTCTTCTCTGAAACCACTTGGATAATTGAAACCAAACTGCCCAGGAATGATCATTGGAAGGTCCTCTACAAAGAATCTGTTTTTTATGCCGATCGGAAATCCAAGATGGCTGCCACCACAGGTCATAGTATTAACACAGGACCATATGGGGAAAATACAGAAATATATTCTTCTCTGAAGCTATTGCACTGATTGAACCTAAACTGTGCATCAATCATTGGAAGGTCCTTTACAAACTTTGTGTTTTTTATGTTGATCGTAATTCCAAGATGACTACCACTGCAGGACATAGTTTTTACATAGGACCAATTGGTTCTTTTTATAACCAGGTGAACGATACAGGCTCTTGAGAGCCTCTGGTTTATGTTGTTGCATTTCTTGATCTTTAGAGAGTGAGTTACTGATTGTAGTTAAATTCCAACTGAACAATTTTTCAGCTATTTTTTTATCATCGCAAGAACAAATTACATTTAATGAGATGATGATGATGTCCTCTTTGTACTAGACAATGACTATTTTCCCCTTTGGGTCTTGCACTATGTCTTCAACCCTGACCACTATATTGGCATAG
This sequence comes from Bathymodiolus brooksi, assembly GCA_963680875.1. Taxonomy (NCBI): domain Eukaryota; kingdom Metazoa; phylum Mollusca; class Bivalvia; order Mytilida; family Modiolidae; genus Bathymodiolus; species Bathymodiolus brooksi. The sequence goes on along the minus strand of OY804585.1, from coordinate 43,052,197 downwards.
TCATTGCTAACACAACATTATTATATAAATATAAACAGGACGAGATCATTCAAATGTGAAAAGGAGGACTTAAGATACTCTTTCCGAATGGGTGAAGAGTGTGAGGTCGCTAATACAGATTAGAATTTAAAAAAAAATCAGTGAGTCTATGAGCACTCGCTCTACATCAATCTTTAAAGACCCAAATGTTGCTAAATACCTGTCTCTTCTTCATGACAATAACCGGTATGTTATTGTCTCTGCCGGCAAGGCCCCCTAACAATATTGTTTTTGTGTGTAAATCACATTACATAGACAAATTGGTAAAGGAATTAGGTATTGACAATTCACTTGGCAACCCTACATATACCCTGACGACACTTGCGAAAGAGGAAATCCTGGACAATCAAAGGTCTGTTTTATGTTCCTTTGGAATTTCAACCAAAGATGAAGAACTTGACAGATCTGTTAAGAGTACATACAATCTAGGTCCCTCTCCTCCTGCAATAGCATTAAAACATTTGAGTTCTCTACCCTTTACACGACTATTCCTCACTCTAAGCTGAAGGACAAATTAAGGGAGTTGGTCCAACTGCGTTTCATAAAAAAGAATGGCCAACGTAGATACAAATACCTTATGCTAGGAAGAGACAGATCTTATTGTGTAAAACACCACTCTGATTCTACCAAAATGTTCTCTGAAACATATCTTCAATATGCTCGAGTTTTTGATTGACAACATATTTGTTATGTTTGGTGGACGTGTTTTTCAAGTCGGCATACCTGTGGGTACAAACCGTGGTCCTCTTCTCGCCGACTTGTTCCTTTATTCGTATGAGGCAGACTTCATACAGGGGCTTCTCAAGAAAAACAAAAAGAAGCTAACCCGATCCCTTAAGTTAATTTCACGTTCCGCTATATAGATGATGTCCTTTCACTAAATAATGCTAGGATTGGTGATTTTGTTGATCGCATCTATCCCATTGAGCTTGAAATAAAGGATACCACAAATACAGATAGGTCTGCTTCATACCTTGACCTACACCTGGAAATCGACAGTGAAACTTTACGACAAAAGAGATGATTTCAATTTTCCCATTGTGAACTTTCCATTTATATGTAGCAACATTCCAGCAGCATCTGCTTATGGAGTATATATCTCTCAGATGATACGATATTCCAGAGCTTGTGGTTCCTATCAGGATTTCCTTGATAGAGGGTTGCTGCTAACAAGGAAGCTATTGCACAAAGGGTTCCTTTTGGTAAAGTTGAAGTCATAACTTCGAAAATTTTACGGCCGCCACCATGACTTGGTTGACCGCTATGGAATATCTGTCGTAAACACTTTCCGGTCCTTCCCTCATTCACGACTTATTACCGGGTTTGTAACTAGATTAACACGACGGGTGCCACTAGTGGAGAAGGAACTGCTTACCCATCCGGAGCACCTGAGTTCACCTCCGGTTTTTAGTGGGGTTCGTGTTACTCGATCTTTAGTACTTTTTCTTTTGGCCATTGTGTTGTCTGTTCTTCTTCGATACACGGATTCTGATTGCCCCTTTGGTATCTTCAAACTCTTCTTCCTATGTCTCTGTCTTGGAAGGGACAAATTCGCCTATAGATATATGCCTTCCCTCAATTTCATTTTTTTTCTTCATGTTTTTCTAAAGACTACAGGGGTTGAAATTTTTTTGGGGCAGGCCCAAGCCCAGGTCTTTTTAATTTTTTTTAACCCAAGTCCGGTCAGTGATTTGCCAAGTCCCAATTTGTAGGATAAAATTTGAAATTTTACTTGCTTGTCAACTAAAGTTTGTGCAATTGATGCAGCAAAAGTTTTACAACCATTAATATTTCTATAGTTTTCACCCAGGTCAAGTCCATTTTCAACTTGTATTTCACATATCAATTCATAATCTGAAAATGGTTTTCCAGCTTTGACAACACCGTAGGCAGTATTAAACAAACTTTCAAGACGTTTTCTCTGACTTTCATCTAATTTCAATAATGACTGGCCTATTGGGGTGTCAGCAAAGACCTGTGAAGGGCTGGCAGCTGCCTTGGGATCATCAAGTTCCTTAAACCAATGCTTGACACATAAAAAGTGCTCCTGGTGTTTATCGTGTAACTTAAGTTCATTAATGTGTAAATTTTTACTTCCCCGAGTAAGGGCATCTTTCCTATCTGACAAGTGTGGAAATTTTCTACAGTACTTGCAGTACATTTCCTGAACATTCTCGTCAAAGACGACCCAAGGAAATTTATCTATCCATGAGTTTTGTAATGTTCTCGTTCGTTTCTCCCTATCATACTTAAGATCTTTATTTCTGGGAGTTTCAGGATCAGTTGGCTCGTCATTCGCTTTCCGTTTTTCCGCTTTTTTGACTAAAATTAAAATTAAGCAACGACATTTTTCTCAAAAGTTGTCGACATAAACATACGATTGATCAATGTTATTCCGACGCTTGACTTTACATAGGTATGTGGGAAGCGCATAGGTGATTCGGAACTCATTAATATTCATGAGGAATATCGATCCGTCCAGGATGTGTATTACCGTTCTTAAAATAACTTTTTAGTACTTATTTACAGTGAAAGGAGACGATTGACAAAAACTTGCATGTGATTTGAATTGAAAACAAGACGATTAGAAAAAAGTGGAGTTTTTATTTTATTAAAGGCATGCCCGACGGGCTTTTTCCATGGAAAAACAGCAAGCCTGAAGTTTCAATTTTCTAGTCCCGTCAGACTTGAGGAATTTTCAACCCCTGGACTACCAGATCATTCTCATTTTGCCAGCATGGCCAAAATAAGCATTGCTCCCAGATCTGCCGAGTCTCGCGATGGCGTGCGACTGTCACTCCGTTACGAATCGGATACTAGACATATCCATATGCATACTGTCCTAATTCTGAGGAAAATTTGTGCTCCCCAATCAAGAGTCGCTTCATCTTCGCGTCTGGTTACTCACAGGATCACAGACAGAACAGGTTTTTTTTTCTGAAAGAGCAACCACACATATCTCTAGATCATCTTGAGAATTTACAGGTATTATTTACAATGCAAAATGGGTAATATCCTTTTAGGATTAGTGATGTTGATTGGGAAATGTCCAAGTCTCTGTTTAACAGCTAGTTTATATTATTTGGTACCCTCTACTATTAAAGGTTACAGGTCAGCGATAAGTAGAACTACATATATATTCACCGTCATCGTATGTAGTTGGATTTACAACTACATATATGCAATCAGTATCTATCGCCACTAAAGTTGTGAGTTCGGATCCCCCTCATGGCGAGGTGTACTCGATACAACATTGTGTGATAAAGTTTGTCAGTGACTTGTGGCAGGTCAGTGGTTTTCTCTGGTTTCCTCTATCAATAAAACTGACCTTGATCCACGATATAACTGAACTATTGTTGAAAGTGGTGTTAAACACCATAACCATAGCCCCTGAATTTTGGTAATAACGAATGTATCTAGTTATTAGTGAGGAATATCAGTTTAGAACCACATGCACTTGTGGCACGGAATTACCGCCCCTCCCCCTTTTTTTAATTTTCTGTTTACATATTTATTTTCAATCAAATTTCTTTATTTCTTAATATTTCAACTCTTTCTCTTTATTTAATGTATATAGGGTCGACACATGTAAGTTGCTGTTAACATAAGATGGTATGAATATGAACACGTTAAAAAAATCCAGATATCAAGAGGGAAAGAATGGAATCCTACATATCAGTTAAAACCCTGCCACATTGTTGTGCCTGTCCAAAGCCAGAACCTAGCTTTCCACCAGTTTTTTTCATTATTTCTGTGTTTATAAATTTGATATTTGTTAGAGGATTGGTTTATGTTGTGGGTGGTTATAATGTACACCATTCCTGTTTATTATTTTTTTTATTTCCAATTTATGATATATACTGTATCAAGTATTTTTATCATGTTCAACATTTTTATAGAATTTCTTGAATATATCAACTCATCATCAATTGGAGAAGTCAAATCATTTGCAGTATATTGTAAGTGAGTGAGTGATTGTTGTTTAATGCCACTTGAGCATTTTTTCAGCCATATCATGGCGAGAACAAGCTACATTTGATGAGATGAAAATAATGTTCGCTTTGTACTAGACAGTCCGCAAGTAGACATGTGGTTTCACTCGGACAAATTATCCTGATTCTGAGTCTTTGCTCTTACTCCTTAATGTTGCTTGCTTAACGGAGAAGCAACAAATACCAATTTTATAGTCTTTGATTGGGACTTTACTGGGGCTAAAACCCATGATTGATAACACTCAAGGTGACAGATGCGGTTCAGTATATTGTACACAAAACAGATGTGTCACTTAAAAAAACTAAAGCCTTTTCATCTGGATGATGTCTTTATGGGGTTTAGTGTTTAACGTCACTTTCAACAATATTTCAGATAGATTGTGGCAGTCAGTTTTATTGGTGGAGGAAACAGAAGTACCCGGAGAGAAAACCACTGACCTTTGGCAAGTCACTGACAAACTTTATCACATCATGTTGTATCATGTACGCATATGCCATGAGTGGGATTTGAACTCACAATGTTAGTGGTGATAGGCACTGATTGCATAGGTAGTTGTAAATCCAACTACCATATGATCACAACCACGACATCCTCTGATGTCTTTATGACATGGCATGATTGACCTCAAGATAGCACTGGTGTAAAAGGTCAAGTCCTCTAGTAATAAAATGAAATTAAGCAAAAGTTTAGGATCAAAGAAAAATTTCCTATTAAGACAAGTGACCTCTTATGAAATTTTCTATAACGGAACAAGAAAAAAGTTATTTTTTAATGCACGTGACTGCTTAATAGAGGTGACCTCATGGGCAGGTTTGACTGTACTGTCTTATATTTTAAATGCTAAAAGATATAATGTATCAGCAGTTTATTTTCTCTGTGTTGATAATAATCGGTGAATCACTGTTCTTTCTTGATGGTTCTGATGACACTGGGTAAATTTCTCCCTCGTAACTAAAACTGACTGTATCACCTCTGACATTAATTAAACATTGAGCCTGAAAATAAATAAATTCAAAAATAAAAATTAACATGTTAATAAGTCAAGATAATTGGGAGAAAAATTAATCTCTCAATGTCAGTCATTTAATAACAAGAAATGTGTGCATCACAAAATATGCACGTCTATATAAATTATCAAACGGTATAATGGTAATTCAGTCAAACAACTAATCATGTGAGCAGGAAAATTAAGTCCTTTGGATACAGAACTAAAGTTATTGTGCAGAAACGATCCTGTTGTCAATAATTCTATTTATAGTAACAGTGACCTTGACCTCTGACCTAATGACCCCAAAATAAATAGGGTTCTTCCCCTTCCACAGGGGAATCATGTGGCCAAGTTTTTTTAAAGATCCAATAAACAGAACTAAAGTTATCATGTGGACCCTGTTGTCAAATTTCTATATATAGCAATGGTGACCTTGACCTTTGACTTAATGACCCCAAAATAAATAGGGTTCTTCCCCTTCCACAGGGCAATCATGTGGTCAAGTTTGGTAACGATCAAATATACAGAACTAAAGTTATGTGGAAACAACCTTGTTGTCAAAAATTCTATTTATAGTAACGGTGACCTTGACCGTTGACCTAATGACCCCAAAATAAATAGGGTTCTTCCCCTTACACAGGGGAATCATGTGGCCAAGCTTGGTAAAGATCCGATATACAGAACAAAAGTTATTGTGCGGAAACCTGTGTGGACGCCCGCAATACCAAATCACAATCTCAAGATGGGCGTATAAAAAGTGAGTGATTGTTGTTTAAAATCAAGTGAGCACTGTTTGATGAAATGATGATAATGTCTGCTTTGTACTGGATTAACATGTTTATTTGTACTTTTTATAATGCTAGCTCACAGAAACAACTGCTCACAGATAGACATGTCTTTACTCCCAAAAACATCCTGATTCCAAGACGATTAGTATTTGTTCATGCTCAGTAATGCTGCATTTCTAGCAAATGCCAATTTTATAGCCTTTGCTTCTGTCATGGGGTAAAATCCAAAAATCTACCACACTGGGTGGGAGCATGTTTACCACAACAACACCAAGGCAGTTGCATTAGATAAAGAAGTATCAAAAGGTAATAAAGGCAGTTAGGGTTAGGGTGTTTAATGCCAGTTACAACAATATTTCAGTTATACCGTGGCGGTCAGTTTTATTGGTGGAGGAAACCGGAGTACCAGGAGTAGACCACAGAGCTGCCGCAAGTCACTGATAAACTTTATCACATAATGTTATATCGAGTACACTTCGCCATGAGCAGGATTTGAACTCACAATGTTAGTGGTGATAGACACTGATTACAAAGGTACTTGTAAATCCAACTACCAAATGATCTTGACGACAGCCTCCAAAAGTTAATAAAAGGGTCATCACTGAAATTCAATCTGGAAACCAAAATCATCTAATTTAAACTTGTATGTCACAAGGATGATGGCAGACAAAAAGGATCACTGTGTTCGTCATGCTACGTTGGTTATAAACATCAATAGTATAAATCCTACCTGATTTTTGTGTGGGTTACACACTAACAAACACTCTGTCATCCTGTATGCTACTAAACCATTGCCTCCTAAACCTGATACTGTAGCCCTCACATTGGCTAAAACTTCTGCTATAAATGTCTGCATAAATCCACCAAGACCACCAAGCTATAATGACATGATAATTTTTTATAGGTTTTTTTTCTACTACTAGTATATTGTAAATTCACCTAAATATGTTGATACAATTTTTCTTTATCATGTTTGGAGAAAAATTCAACAATTGCAAGGAACTTAATTTCTTTCTTAAAGAAGTACTACATCATTCTGTTTTTTTGCTATAGCTATGTACAGGTTAGGAACAGCATCAATGTTGTAAGGTTAGCGAGGTCGACTGGTGTGCAGTAGTTCGTGGGTTCGAGCCTTGGCTGGGTTAAACCAAAGACTTTAAAATTGATATTTGTTGCTGCTCTGCTAAGCATGCAACATTATGGAAAAAGAGCAAATACTGTTTGGCTCGGATTCAGGATAATGTGTCCTAGTGGAGCGACATTTCTATCCACGGACTGTTGTTTGAGTGAGCTACCACTTTAAAAATCCAACAAAGCAAGTTGGTCTAGTACAAACCAGACGTCATCTGATTGAATGTAACTTGTTCTCACCATGAAATAGCTGAACAATTGTTCATTTGGTGTTAATCAACAATCACTCACTCACTGTACATCTATTACAATCAGTAGAGGACTTTGTGGCCTAGTGGTTAAGATCATTGACCTCTGATCCCATCCATAACATCACTGATGCAGGTTCAATCTTAGCACTGATTTCTTTCCAACACAAACACTTTTTTTCTGGTTGGAATGAATTCCCTATATATGACACATTTTCAAAAACATAAACACTTTAAGCAATTTAATTTTACCTGAAAAAAAGTCGACCAGTGTATTTTCTCTGGTAAGTTTAAATAAACAGATTAGTAAGTAATTCTACAAGCCCCACTACTGATCAAATACTATTACTTATACCAAACATGACAGCTCTCAGCCAATCTCTGTTCTTCTAAGAAATTCTACATACACAAGCCCCACTACTGATCAAATACAATTACATATACCAAACATGACAGCTCTCAGCCAATCTCTGTTCTTCTAAGAAATTCTACATACACAAGCCCCACTACTGATCAAATACAATTACATATACCAAACATGACAGCTCTCAGCCAATCTCTGTTCTTCTAAGAAATTCTACATACACAAGTGCCACTACTGATCAAATACTATTACATATACCAAACATGACAGCCCTCAGCCAATCTCTGTTCTTCTAAGAAATTCTACATACACAAGCCCCACTACCGATCAAAGATTTCCAGTCAAATCGGCCCAAAAAAATAAAAATAAAAAAAGAATAAATAAATAAAAATTATATATTAATATAAATTAATATTTTTAGTTAAAAGATGTAAAATTTAAATCTTATTGGTGAGTGGATTCTTTTGTAAGGATCAAAGAAATTAATTAATGATTAATTTATGGCATAATTAAGTGATTAGCAATTTACATAAAACGTGATTGGCGGTAATTATATAATGATCTTTATGTTGATTAGGAACATTCTTTGATGATTTTTTCTATTGTCTATAAATTGGCCTTTTAATAAAAAGAGGGCATCTAAATAACCAAGCGAAGAAAAACAACTCGGATTGAGAAATTCTTTAGTTTATAAAAGAGAGTCAACTTCAATTGCGATCATTCTTTTTGAATACTTCATTATGTCTTTTCCTTGTGTAATATGTTATAATGATGTTAGACCAAGACAGCATGCCTTAGAATGTGACTCCTGTCAAAGCTGGCAAAATATTTCATATCGTTTTAATCTTACTTTTTAATGGTTTACCGTATATGCCACTCTCAACAATATTTCGGTTATACCGGTAATAGAAAACCAACAGCCAAGTAATTGACCAACTTTATATTTAGTTTATTTTCGTATCAATGGTAAACATTTACTGGTACAAAACACAACTGTACTTACTAGACAGTTTTAATTCTTCAATAATTAAAACGTATTGGATATATTTAAATATTTTGCTGAATAGTGTTCAAACTATTTAACTTTGCATGTTGACAATAGTAAACAACAAAAATGGGGCCGATTTGACTTGGGGCCGATTTGATTTGAGGCCGATTTGACTTTGGGCCGATTTGACCTGCTTCCCTGATCAAATACTATTACATATACCAAACATGACAGCTTTCAGCCAATCTCTGTTCTTCTAAGAAATTCTACATACACAAGTGCCACTACTGATCAAATACTATTACATATACCAAACATGACAGCCCTCAGCCAATCTCTGTTCTTCTAAGAAATTCTACATAAACAAGCCCCACTAGGCACTACTGATCAAATACTATTACATATACCAAACATGACAGCTCTCAGCCAATCTCTGTTCTTCATTTGTATCTTTTGTAAAACTTAATACCAAGAATATCCAGAGGGGAAAGTAAAACACAATATATTTATATATTATTGCAATTATAGGTAAACAGTTCACTCCCTTTATTTCTATTTGCAGCTGTAGATAATTTGTTTTCAAAAGTAACAATTACAATTACCTCCCTTAGAGAACTGGTTTCTCGGATAAAAAAGAAATTATAATGTCCAAGATATCTTTCTATTCGTCCCCTGGGAATGTAAGGGAGAGGTGTCAGCTCTATACCAACTCTGTGCTTAGGAAATACCTGAAAGTGAAAATAAATGCTTATTTTAGATATATCAACAAATTTGTTTTTTTGTCTGCTTTTCTTTTCGAAAAAAATATAAATAAAAATATTTCAGTCATAGCTTTGAATACCAGAGTTGACAATACTGAATTCTGAATGATGGCTGTTTATACCAAAGCTTAATTGGAAATTAAAGGGAAACTTCGCGATTTTTTACATGTTAGCTAAATATGTTCCTGGTGATATAAAATACATATTCACAAAGTTTTATCGACATATTTCCACAAATAACGAAGCAAATCGCAAATTTGTAATTTTAATTTCTAATTTTTCAACCTAGACTGACAATTGCCTGTCTCAATCAGAGAAAGACTAATTTGTCGTTGGCGTTCATTGGTTCTTACTTAGCTCTTTTATGATTGGTGGAGCTATTTTTAGTTACAAATACTGGGAAAAGTCGTTTCCGGTATGCAGTGAAAATCCCTTGTACCAGATTAAGGTCACCATATTTTAAGAGCAATTGACTCAATTTTCTTTCTTTTCCCTTTTCTGACTCTATAGAGCGTACCTCTTTTTTATTTTCGCTGCAAACACAGCACACTTTTGTTGATTTGGTCGGCGTCAAGCTGATCGAACTCATGTTTACAACATCTTCTCAGCTGTTTGAATATTTCTCCCGTTTGTTTACACCGGATGTTCAATATTTATGCAAAAACGTTTCAATTTTATTTCATGATTTTTATAGAAAAATAAACTCTTTACCTTTAAAATACTCATTTGTATAAGTTAAAATAAATTAAAGATAAAAAAGATTGAGGATTTTATGGTGATGACGTCACCTAAGTAGAAATTCCACTGCGACAGATTAGTGTTTATCTGTCCCTTTAGCCGAGGTACGAGCCAGGGGACATAACTCGTCAGTCTATTTTCAACCAGGCTGTGACGTTTTAACCTGATAATGCATTGTGGGATTGAAATTTAAAGTCTGGGTCGCTAATGTTAAATTCGCTTCATTTAAAGCACTCAGAGGACTGTAATTTAAATCTAATAACCATTGGAACTTTAAATACTGAAGTGAACAGCTACATACCTTTTTGACAAACAACTATTTTAAATGAACAAAATGTTTCATTTCCTTTATATTTACAACGGAAAGAGTGTTTTACGACAGTCACCTATATTCACTATATGTAGGATCCCTTTTACAATTATGTTCATTTTGTTTTACTGCTAATGTGCTGAAAAATATAATGGATAATTTTGACAATGCGTAACTTGTGTATTGATCGGATTAATAAAATGGGAATTTGAATACACACTATTTGCTTTCCAAGACGAGTTGGTAGATCGTTTATTATTTATTAAAGATAAAATATTTTTAAAACATTAGAATAAATATAATGTTGAAATAAGATGAACAATTATAATTGTAATTATGTTTTAGATGATAAAAAAGTATACACCATCCTTGAAATTATAAGTTTTCATTATTAGAGGCACCAAATTGGCCTAACTATATATAACTGTCTCATCATAATTAATATGTATTCACAATTTTAACGATCGATGTTCATAAAAGATGTTTTAATATTAATCAAAGAACTAAAAATTAAAGGGTAGGAGATCGGGTGGCAACTGAGTTTACAAAGTTAGTGTTTAAAGAAAAAAAACCTATTTGCTCAGTGATCCCCAGAAGGCACACAACCTAAATATGATTTTTTTCAGCTCGGAACCCCTTAAGCAAACTTGACCTATAATTTTGATATCCACTGATATTCATTCAGAAAAAGTTCGGAAGAGATCATGATCATGAGCGGTATAAACAGATGTAGAGCAGTCAAAATATACAGAGATTAGGCCACACCAAATTTACTTCTTGTTCTTCGAATTTTGTGCTAAAAACGTTGGAGCGAGCAAGTGATTTAAAAATGTTAATTTCTTTTCCTTTTTTTGTTTGTTTGTCATTTTTGATGAGCGAAATGTAAAATATTACCGGTATGCGGAAAATATATCTCTTATATTTTTCATGTATTTTCAGAAGCGAGAGACCATATTTTAATTTTAAATATTTTATTCTTCAATAAATTAAGGCAAATAATTCCTGAAATAAGAAGTGAAAGGCGGGATTTACTTATTTTTATTTTCATTCTGAAAGCGACAGGTACATTCACACCGGTTCACTCAGCAGGGTACCTAATATTGCGTAATGAGTTTAGGTCCACACAGGAAGACGCCAGGCAGAATATACAAGTGTCATTTTACATCCGGTCGATGGGACTCGGACCAAATACTTGAATACATGTGTCACAATCTTTGGCAATAATCAGAAACGCAATACACATTTTGTGACCCGTTAACGCTACCCGTGACTAGAATAGGAGATGCAATACACATTTTAAAGGTTCCAATAGGTGATCAAAATACACGACCCTGATCAAGTATACATTAGGAATGGGTGTATATTAATGCACACTGGCGGATCAAGGGGGTGTTCGACAATTTAGTGAAATTCGTGTATAAATTGGGTAAAAATTGGCAAACAAGAGCCTGGGACCCCGTTTTCAAAACTGCTGGATCCGCGCCTGATGCAGCAATGATTCTGGGGCTATTTTCACAAAAAAATCTTTATATTAACATTGATCGTAAGTTATATTGAATTGTTCATTTTTATCTTGATTTTTTTTGTGTCTCATCAGAATGATATAGCAACAACCAAAATTATGAAGTAAAGCAGGGTGAATAGGGCAAGATAGAAAATTCTTCTTGCAAACCCCAAAAAGCAAAATAGACAAAAACCATTCGTATGCAATTTTTCCTTATAAAAACAACAACCATATTTTATATGACTATTCTGAGATTAATCAGAAGGGTCCACCAGTTCGAAAGACGTGATTAAAATAAACAAAACATGTTTTCTTTGTGCAGAGACATATTATATGTTACGCTTTGTTGAAATCAGAAATGGTTATGAAAACAGATTAATCTTTTTTACTGTTGGCGAATACGAATATTGTATTTCCATAAACAAATTATTATATTACGTAAGAGATGTACCCTGCAGTTTTGTATAATAAACTTTAAAAGTATTTATAATACTCATCGTCTGTAATTGTCAAATGAAAACTATTACAAATTATATGTTTACATAATCCTCTCAATTTTATGGCTTCCTACCCTGTAACTTTCTGTGCTTTTAGCTAAGAAGCAGAGCTTATGTGTAGCTTTATTGTAGTGCATGAACGATCGATTACAAAGTGCGATCTTATAAATAATATCATTAAAACAATTTTGCCCCGTAGTATAGGCCTATTTTTATTTTTTTACGAATTCATGGCATCGTTCCGATGTCCGTTCTTTTTTTTCACATAATTTCGTAATTCTTCAATTTTCGAAAAAAAATAATTTGTAAATGTGTTTCATTAAAGATATAAGTATATAGAAACAAAACGTAAATCTGCAAAAAGTGATTGTGTAATAAATTCATATATTTAGAATAATAAGAAAAATAAAAAGAATTACGCCCGACAAGCCATATCGATACTGAATGAGGACCCCGGTTTGTCACACTTGTTTTGGGGCGTGATGGTATTTAGACATCACATGATAATTGGTATCGAGATGATATCAAAATGGCCACATCCATCTATCCTTGACCGAATTTTAAAATCGATTTCATTCCCTTATCCAACATAATAAAATGCTAATATACATATAAACATCCATATTTATACATCAGGAAAAACATATAAATTTTTTTTTTTTTTGCGAAGTTTCCCTTTAAATCAATATTATCAGCTTTAAATGTTATTTGGTTGGATTTATAACTACCCATGCAATAAGTGCCTATCACCACTGAAGCAGTTCAAATCCCACTCAGGTGAAGTGTACTCGATATAACATTATGTAATAAAGTTTGTCAATGACTTGTGGCGGGTCAGTGGTTTTCTCCGGGCACTCCAGTTTCCTCCACCAATAAAACTGACCGCCACGATATATAAACACCATAAAATTAACCAACCAAACCAATCCATATAACATCACAGAGATACACATTAGATATCAAGAATAATATTAATTTCATTCCACGCTTGTTGCTTGATAACAGTATTATCACGTATAAAGATCAAAAGGAAATTTGACAAATCATTGATAAGAAAAAGTTAGAAGTTATTCAAGATTAAAAAACCTAAACATTCAGGTTATCCGAAATATTGACAAGGCCATAGCCGACGATGATGAGAATGACAGAAAGCGCTATATGCCATGCCTTCAGCAGCTTCCATCGCAGGTAATTGACAAAAAGAAAATATCAAAACAACCATAAAGTTAAAGCTAAATGCTATTTATACAATATTATTGTTATTATTACTCTGAATGTCTTTGGTGATTTAAAAAAATGAAATTTGTCTAATGTATTGATAGTATAAAGATTGGAAAATCATATTCATTTAAATTCAAGAAATATTTAATTTCAACAATAACAATGAACTGTCAAATATTCAATTCCCAAACCTGGAACTGGCCATTGTTTTGACAGACGACAGCATCAACGTTAAAGAAAAACGTATAATACATTGTAAATTGTACACTGTTAAAAGCGTTTAGGTGATCCGGTTTAGACCCCGCCTATTTAGATGACGTAACATTGTTCTAAGCTCCGCCCATCAGCATAGTAATGACTCCAACAATAGTACTATGCGAGTGCATAGTACAACGACGCTATTTATTCTTTGTAAAATTATGTTTCGATAATATCATGTCAATTATAATGAAAGTTTCTTACACGAAGAGTAATAATCACATACCGTAAATCGGGAAATTTTGGTGTAGGTTAATTTTGGCCTTTTTTCTCCAAAAGAGGGTTGTTTTATTTTGGTGTGTGAAATTGTGGCCATTTTCGTTTCTAGTGTGTTTAATTTTGGCCACTTTTGGTTCCCATGTGTTTAATTTTTTTGTAAGTTAATTCAGAACGTAAATGGAAGCGTTCTCATTTCAACCAGCTGTTACTTACCGGATATTTTGATGTCGTACTAAAAACCAAATCGATTATGGATAAATTGTGATATTTATTAAAACTAGGAATTTAAATATTTAAACAGCATAAAGTAAAATGCATTTAATATAAAAACAACAAAATAATAATTTTGCACTGGGATTAATCATCGCTTTTACAGGTAAACAGTCTTATAACGGTCAGTACATGCATTTGTTTACACAACAATTATACATAATAAATAAAACCAATAAGACACTAATTACGTGTTTATTGATGTTTCTTTTTTCTATAGGTAATTGTCATTTTAATGATATTTGACATTTTGTTGATTGAATAAATTTTATTGGTATTGCATGGTTTTTATCAATGTACTTTATTTACCTGTAATTTCTCTCTTGTCATCCAAGCCAACGATTTTCACATCGTGAACACTTTTAAGTTTGACTTGTGTGTGTATATACATGTATAACGTAATTGACAAAGTTTTACTTAGGAAAGAAGTAAGACAAAAAGGTACAGATTAGGGAATATAAATATAAAAAGATATTAAGGCAGTGTTCAATTTTGGCGGTTAATTTTTGGAGTGTGACATATTTTGGTGTGTTTAATTTTGGCACTTCGTATTTAGGGGCCAAAATAAAACCATGACCAAAATTTCCTGATTTACGGTATATCATGCATGACATATGACCCTTTTTGGTCATTATTTGGACCTCAAACCAAAAAATTCTTAATTTAAAGACCTTACTGCACATCTAGAGATCATACAGCACGCACAGCGCATTTTAGCAAGAAATCACCTTGGTCGGAGTTTTTTCGCGGTGATATGTCATAAAATCACCGTAAAATGTCGGTGAAATCATGGTGAAACTTTCACTGCGAAAATTTACAAATTAGGACCTAAATGTCGGTGAAATATTTTAATTGTCGGTGACAACACAGCGGCGAAAATCATACGTGTATACACGTACATGTAACTGCACTTCATGTGTTCTTTTGTTTTTTGTTGCTTAGTTTTGTTTTTTTACTATTTCATACTTTATATTTCAATTTGATACCGGTTTTTTTTCAGGGATGACAGCATGGCATACATTTTATTTATAGGATATATGAGGCTGAGCATGCATCTTGTTTTGCGTATATTATCTAATCCAAGGATTTATATAGTAGTCCTACTATATAAATCCTTGTCTAATCCAAACATTTTGATTGGTTTATATTGGTGTTATTTTTTTTTTCTCTCACGAGTTGATAATCACCTGTGTTTTATCAATGTACGGATGTGTCTATTTTTATGTAGTGCACACATTGAACTCGGTCACTAAAAGGTCAAATACACAGTTACCTGAGGTGAGGGATTGATTTAAAAACACACAGAGAATGATTGAAAAGAAAAAAAAATTGATGTAATTTTTTATCTAAAGCAAACGTGCTTTTTGGTATTTGTATGTCGTTAATCTCCTTGCAAGCCACGTGTCGTTTACCTTTAATAAAAGTTCAATTTCTGATTTGTACACATATTTTTCACGTGAATGAGAATCTAGAAAGGTTTCCACATGCTATCGATCAAAGCATGCTTTTGGGGATCTAGAAACTTTGGTAACAGGTGAACTTAAGTCACGTGCCAAGTCGACATTAATTGAACACCTGAAAGCAAATTAACTCGGGATACCAAGCTTGCATTCAAAAGATCAAGTTTATTTTAATTAACAAAATAATACAACACAAGCTTATAAATGGTAATGATCACATAATACTAAACGTTTGTACCGGCATTGTTTTCTTAACATAATAGATTAAAACAAAAGCAAATATCAGAATTAAAGAACGAAAAATTATCACATAGCTTGCACACCTGAAAAAGAAAATAAGTATTTGCTATGAATCATTCATATTATCAAAAATGACAGTCTCAAGAACATACAAATGTACAAATAAAGGTTAATATCCCATTTCTTTATTTCACAGCATCTAATCGTCAATGTCAGTGTTTTGTCGGCGTTTTATAGTAAATCACCGTGTTCGATTTTTTTCGGACATTTCGCGGTGTCAACACCGACTTTTTTTTTTATTTCTCCGACGTCAGACCCGAGTGATTTCTTGCTAAATCGCGCTGTGCGTGCTGTAAGTAATATTCTTAATCCAAAATTATTTACTTTGGGCCAAAAAAAGTAGGAGGAGTTCAAGTCACATGCTATACACTTATATCATACATAAGTCATAAGTTTATTGATTCACCAATCAAAGGACCACAGGGGGCATATACATATACAATATGAGCATTTATTACAATTGTTCTATAACATAACAAAAAAGATATGACGAAAGACCCTTTTTGGTCCCCTTCCCCCAGATGGACCATACAATCAAATTCCAAGACCTTACTGCACATAAGCAATCTTTTAAGTTCAAAATTATTCATCTAGGTAAAAAAATGTAGGAGTTCAAATCAGAAAAAAGTATGGTGGATGGACAGACAAACTGATACACTTTCATTCAAAAGTGCCGACATAATAAATCTGAAAACATTAAAGCATGAAATATGAAGCTATGATAACATTTCAGTGATGAGGATTTTTCAATGAAAAAGAGAAATTAAAGTATCAAACCTCTGTAAGAAAAGGGAAGTAACTGAGTCAGACCATTCAATGAAAGGAAGGTAAGCAATGAAAATGTCATAAAACTTACACATTCTGTAATATTAAATATAAAATAAATAGTATTTTCTCTCTAAGTTATCTTACTTGTGGAAATAATCTGTTTGAATCTGTTTTATATGGCTTTTGTCCTGCAAGTAAAAAAAATATGAAAATAAATTTATGTCATTTTTTTCAACTAATTCAATTATTCAGGAATTAGTTATCTCATGTAAAATGACATCACCACAATACCCCTGTATAAAGACATTTTTGAAAAACAACCAATCAGATTTAACTATGGTGATATAGTAGCAACTATCCTTGTATTGCAACGTCCGTTCATCTGTGACGCTCGATAAGAGACTTGCCGATTGATGAATCTAATTTGAATGAAATGTGTAGAGTATAAAACATTACCAAAATATAACAATGAATCTACTACATGAAATACAATGTGTTTTGTCTGTAGAACCATGTTCTTTAATGTTATAAAATTTGCTTGATGTTGTATAAAACAAGATATGATTATAATCTAACAATTATGAAGTCTCCCAAACCGGCCACTGACAACAGGTTTAAAAAATAAATTAAAAGCTATCTTTGAAATCGAACAATGTTGAATTTTTGCGGTATTGTGGCGGCCATTTTGAAAATGGAGACCGGTAGAAAATTGTTCGATGTTGGGAATCAATTCCGGACGTTGAAATCGAACAATGTTGAATTTGTGCGGTATTGTGGTGGCCATTTTCAAAATGGCGACCGGTAGAAATTTTTCGAAGTCAGGAATCAATTTGGGACAGCATAATCTACCCACATACGAAATGTCTTTGAAATTGGACAATGTTGAATTTGTGCGGTATTGTGGTGGCCATTTTGAAAATGGCGACCGGTGGAATTTTTCAATGTCGGGACATCATTATCTACCCACATATTAAATTTTGATGATATCGGACAATGTTGAATTTTTGTGGTATTGTGGCGGCCATTTTGAAAATGGCGACCGGTAGAAATTTTTCAATGTCAGGATTCAATTCGGGACATCATTATCTACCCACATATCAAATTTTGATGATATCGGACAATGCTGAATTTTTACCGCCCATATTTTATGTCGTGTTTTGGCAGCCATTTTGAAAATGGCAGACATCTCGAAAATTTTGAAAACGCAGAATTGCTCCTCTAATGGTGACCTATCACTGTGTCAAATTTTATGTCTCTATCATTATCCATGTAGAAGTTATCAACATTAATGTACGAAATTTCAACTTTCCCATACGATTCTATAGTAACCCCCACTCCCTTTGAACCCCTCAAAATATGACTTTGACCGCCTTTACCACAAAGCTGAAAACTTTAGGACCAACTTGAAACATATATCTACAACTCCACCAAGTTTCATGAAATTCTGTCCTGTAGTTCCTGAGATCTGCCATGGACAAGTTCATGTGCCAAAGAAAGAAAGGAGAATAAAGAGAATAATAATAATAATAATAATAATAAGAAACGGAGCAAAAACAATAAGTCTCCCAAACTTTGTTTGGGAGACTTAATTAAGACATCATTTACTGCATAGTGGGGTATAATCATATTTTTTGGGGTAAATGTAAATTTTGAAGTATTTATGCATTTTGTTCACAAACAATACATTTAAAGCGATGAAATTAAAAGTCTTTATATCAATAACATAATGGAGATTTCATCAAGATCACAAAAATACAAATTGTAATATACATATTTACATACATTTTTTCTAGCTAAATCACCAAAATTTTGCACCTGCCAAAATTACCCCCTAAAATAAACGTTAGAGAATAACTGAAGGGGCAATCAAAATGGACAATCCATAGAAATTGGCAATATAGGGTACACAAGACGAAGAAAAACAAAAAACAAAAACACAACACAATATGTTGGACGAAAACAAACACAAATAATGTAAATAAGACATAAGCACTCCTACAAACATCGGTATACTTGTATCATAATCTTTTTGAAGTAATATATTACCCCTTGAGTAGCCCTGTGTACTAGAAGATGAGCTGTCTGATAATTCTTCCATCTGGAACATCATATCATCCTGGTCA
Organism: Bathymodiolus brooksi; assembly: GCA_963680875.1. Lineage (NCBI taxonomy): Eukaryota > Metazoa > Mollusca > Bivalvia > Mytilida > Modiolidae > Bathymodiolus > Bathymodiolus brooksi. Next base: position 43,033,229 of record OY804585.1, on the reverse strand, counting down.
CTACCTTTACTTGTCTCACTGATCGCTGAAAACATTAGATTAATAGGGTTAGGATTAGAGTTTTGGTATTTAATGCCACTTTCTACAATATTCAATTATATCGTGGCGGTCTTTTTATTGGTGGAGGAAACTGGAGTACCAAAAGAAAACCACCGACCTGTCGCAAGCCATTGACAAACTTTATCACATAATGTTGTATTGAGTACACCTTGCTATGAACGGTTCAAACTTACGTTAGTAGTGATAGGTACTGATTGCACAGGTAGTTGTAAAATCCAACAACCACTACCATATGATCACGACCATGAAGGCCCCCATACATAAAAGACACTTACTTGCAAGCAACTCATAATGAACAAGAATTGTTTTTGAGTGGTCGCTGATGAAAGCCAAATTTCCCAACCCAATCTATTATAGGTCACATAAGACAAGTTTGACTGTACCTGTATTTAGTGACCACATGTCTTATGTGACCCTATTTCAATGTTCCCTTGGAAGGTCACATCTGATAGGTATGACTGTACCTGTTTTCAACAGAGTGCTCCTACTGACTGTCGGTAAATCTCCAATGGAAGAATTTCTGGTTGAAACATCACTCAATCCTATACACATTCCTGTTAAATTAATCTGTAAATAATTGAATTTGATGTGGTAATCGTAATTAAATTCGAGGAATCATTAAATTTTGTTGAAAAAATTCAAATATAAGGAATATGTTCAATTTTTGAACAGGTTTTACTTGCATAACCTGGTTTGGAACAGTTTATGCTTTTCATAAACTGCTTCGTGATTTATTAAGCGTAATCTGTCCCAAACCACGTTATGTCGTATAGCGAAGATATTTCATGCTGTATACTTAATTTCAATAAATTTGTAAAGATTTAATGATATTATTAGAAAAAGATAAGAAAGAAATGAAGAATATCATGTTAGGACTGCACATTGATAATTCCTGTAAAGTTTGGTTCAAACAGCTGATTGAAACTACAGTCAAACCAGTCTAAACCGAACTCCCTTGAAACCAGCTTTTGTGTTCAGAATAGACAGGTTTTTGATTCATACAGGTTAAATAAACAAATATTTCCTTGCATTGAAACTTGATTTAAAGTTTGGTTCATACAGTATTTCATTTTATTCAGGGTTTGGTATAGACAGGTTTCATTATATTATGCACAGTGTAACTATTTTTGATGTTGGATCAAAACAAAAGCAGGAAACCAATTAAATCCTGTAAATACAATTGGGTTAAATCACAATTTCCTATTTAATAAAATAAAAAGATCATATACTCTACCTGTATTTCATTTTCTTCAGGAAGATCTATATTGAAATCTAGGTTACATAAAATACAAGGTGCCATCTTTCTCAGTTTAAAACAAATTTTCTGCAATAAAAGAAGACTGTTGTTAGAATTCTGTACACAAAATACATGATTTGTCTCCCTTGGTAAAATATGATGACATGGTAATTTAATGGTATGATTGTAAAATGAGTAACTATTTAAATCATTTTAAAATTTAAACTATTTAACTGTGAAATCCCTTTTATTCGTGAGGTGCCAATTTCGTGGGTAGGCTGATCCACGAAAATAAGAATCCAACGAACAATGAAACTTGGGAAGCAGTTTGACATCGATAGCCATGCTGTCCTCGAGTGACCTCGACTTTCTGGACCAGCTGCATAGGGTCCCGTGACAGTTGACAATTTTAATGACGAAATAAGTACGAGCATACCTTTTAATGGGTTATAATCCACATGAACATGTTTGTGAATGATTTGATTTTGAATGCATGTGTAAAAACGACAGAAATGTTTATTTGTGAAAAGATTTTTAACAACCTCCGGTAATAAAATTTACTTCAAAACCATACACTAATGGTGACACACTTTTAAGTGCTGTATAAACATTTCTTTATTAAATTATAACACCCTTCAATTAACATATTTGATCACCTTTCTATAAAAAGTTCAATTAAGTATAAGTCAGACCTGTCAACCTCTTGATATGCTATGGTGGGTCATAGCGCATAATGTGCCATTTTGAAGAAAAGTTACGTAATGTTGGAAAATATGTTCATACGTATATAGAAAGAATGATATAATACCAGTTACACAATTTATTTCAGACTCAGATTGTAATTAACACATGCCATCTTAGCACTTTTAAGAACATCAGGTGATGGCTTAAAGTCGAAACAGTCACTTACATAGCTTTGGTAGTAATTTTGTGAAGTGGTCTGCCAGTGAAAAAGGCAAATTGTATTCAACCACAAAACTGCTGAATAATGTCTCAGATAATATAACACTGGATGATTTCTTATCATCAACAAAGTTGGTTATACTCTTGGTTTTTGAGGACGCCTCTACAGCAGTAACATGAGTGGACCTCTTGGCATGTCGTTTAACATTATAAAGGGCACTGGCAGCGACTGAAAAATTGGTATTACAAAGTTTACAGTGTGCCATGTCTTCACCAGTATCGCTTTTTTTTAACCATGTAAACTCTTTCTCCCAGAACTGCTGATATTTGAAAACATATTTCTTGCGTTTTGATGGTGTACTATTACAGGGCCCAGACAAAGACCTCTTCCTCCCTGAAGAAGCCATTTCTTAACTCATTATGATTATAAAAACAACTCGCCAAATTGTCTTGCGACGATTTTTTGTTGATTACATCCATTCCTAAGAAAAGCGCCATCTAGCGTTGTACATCCGATTTTAATTGAATTAGAGTTATCTTTCTTTACCCATTTGGCATCAATTTTTGGTGGGTGATTTTGCGGGTGAAAACGATGACCCGCCGCGGGTCATGATCGGGGGTGGGTGATAGGGCGTTTTTGCGGGTATGACCCGCCAAAAGCTGGTCAGTTGGCAAGTCTGATAAGTTAACTGTACATTTGCCCCGGGGTCAGGATTAATCTTGTGACACGACTACGAGTGATTTCAATCCGAGATAAAACATCGAAAATTTTGAAGTAATTTTACAAGTACAATCGATATCTGTCATTGGAATCAAAATAATGAGAAAAAACAAACTTTATTGTTCTCTTTTTTAGTTGTGAAAAAAAAAATTGAAAATAAAGTGAAGATTAAATAAAAACAAATTTAATATATATGATATATTGATGGAAAGTGCTAATGTATGTGCTCATAAAATAATTTTAGATGATTTTTTTTTTTTTAATTTCAAATTCGATAAAATAACACTGATTTGCACTGATCTATAAATATGAAATTCAAAAGCTGATTTTGTTCCGATTCGAAGTTGGTATATATGCAAAAAAAATAATTGAGAAAATGAACATGTTAATATCCACGTTCCACTTCTGATTACATAATTTTACGGCTTTCTCGAAGTTTTGATACCCAGTGAAACTTATTATGTTGAAAATATAAAATCAATGAATTTTATTTTGGTACAAACACAAAATCCACGAACTTGTAATTTTTAACCAAACCACAAAAATTTATACCCACGAAGAAAAGTACTTTCACAGTATTCCAATTGGTGATCCACACTGACTACCACTACCAGTAATGTCATATCACCAAGCTCTAAGAATGGTGGGCAATGCGTTAGTTTAGTGAGAAAGTTTCCCAAGTCTTATTACCTTGATGGTGCTATGGTTGGTTAGCCTGTACAAGTCACACTTATCAACACTTGAAAGCTTATATTTTATTTCTGTCGAACATAAAACAATGGTCAGAAATCTTTGCAAATCTAATCTCTTAAAATTCATACACTTTTTTGTTATAGACCACTAAAACTTTCTCTATGAGTGTTCTGTTTACAAAGATTAAACTGAATAATAATCTTGAACAGTATCGTTATGTAAAAAAGTTTTATAATTCTTGTACAGGTACTTACTCTCATTAGATTTTCAAACATATCTGACAGAGCACTGTTGTTTGTAATAGCAGGGTTGAATTCTCTCCTTAGAACTTGTGTGAACATCTGAATATAAATAAGACTACTGATTAAAAGGCATATTTGTGAAATCAGATTGAAATATTGTTGAAAGTGACGTTAAACACCATAACACTAACCCTAACCCCTGAAATCAGATGAGTACTGCCTGATGAAATTCTGATGGTGCATGGTTTATGGTGTTTAATGCCACTTTCAATAATATTACAGCTATATCGTGGCGGTCAGTTTCATTGGTGGAGGAAACTGGAGTACCTGGAGAAAACCACTGACCTGTCGCAAGTCACTGACAGACTTAATCACATAATGTTGTGTCGAGTACACCTCGCCATGAGCGGGATTCAAACTCACAACTTTAGTGATGATAGGTAGTTGTAAACCCATATGATCATGACGGCTCCTTCAATCAAAACGAACAAAACAATAAACTTATAAATCATTACATAACCAGACAACATGATTACTTGGGAGTGAGAACATGTGCTTGAATTGGTAAGGTAGTCTCCTTTTGCTTCATGTCCTACACTGATATTTTAATTGCATCCAATGTTCATTTTTTCAAAAATATATACAACATGTGGTGTGTTTTTATTTATCTAAACATATCAAACACATTACATAAAAAGAAACAATGAAATCAACTACCAGTACTGTTTAATTATTGATAACATTTTTCTTTTGGCAGTGTGTTGGGTATAAATAACATGTTGAGGATGGCAGGGGTTAGGGTTATGGTACTTAAAGCTACTTTCAACAATATTTTAGTTATATTGTGGCGATCAGTTTTAATGGTGGAGGAAACTGGAGTACCCGGAGAAAAACACAGACCTCCCACAAGTCACTGACAAACTTTATCACATAATGTTGTATCGAGCATACCTCGCCATGAATGGGATTCGAACTCACAAAGTTAGTGGTGTTAGGCACTGATTGCACAGGTAGATGTAAAATCCAAATACCACACAATCACGACGGCCTCAGAATATCATATTGAGAGTTACCTGTAAATTACAAATCATGTTTTGTTCTGAGCTACCAGGCATCTTTTGAGTATTGCATATTTGAAACCATTCAGGTAAAACTGAATCTCTCAGAAGTGAAGCTATGTTTTGGTCCTTTGTATCATCTACCTATAAAGTAAATTAAAAAAACCAAGATGAACTGTGAGCTAATGCTCACTTATGATACCCCCGCTCTTCGGCAAACAGGAAGTAGGAATCTGACGGGTCAAAAAACGCTTCCCACGATATGGGGTACCTATATGAAGCTTGTGACCAAATATCAGATTTCTGCCATCAATAGTTGCTGAGAAAAATGTGACGAAAAATGTGCATATATGTTCAATGTGTATAAAAACCAACTAAGTCGGCGAACAGGAAGTAGGAATCTGACGGGTCCAAAAACGCTACCCACAATATGGTATACCTATATGACGCTTGTGACCAAATATCAGATTTCTGCCATCAACAGTTACTGAGAAAAATGCGACGAAAATATCTTGGACGGACGGAAGGAAGGACAGACGGACAGAGGTAAAATAGTATACCCCCCTCCCCCTTCGGGGAGCGGGGGTATACAATTCTTTTTGGGAATCTAACTTTGATCTTATAGTAACTTAAAGACTGTCTCTGTGGTGTTATGGTTTGTGGGTAGTACTTGAGTTTCAATCTTGGTTTTATGTACCAAAGACTTTCAAATTTTATTTGTTGAATATCTATTAAGCTTGTAACAATAACAAGTAAGAGCAAAGGTCAGTTGCTAGGCTTTTATGATGCTTAATGCCACTTTCAACAATATTTCAGTTAATCATGATGGTCAGTTAAATCGGTGGTGAAAATCGGCGTACCCAGAGAAAACCACCGACCTGTTGCAAGTCACTGACAAACTTTATCACATAATGTTGTATCAAGTACACCTTGCCATGAGCGGGATTCAAACTCACAATGTTAGCGGTGATATGCACTTATTGCATCGGTACTTGTAAATCCAACTACTACACGATCACGACCATGATGACCCCTGTTGTATAAGGGTCAGGATAATGTGTCAGAGAGGAGTGACATGCTTGCATTTCCATTATTGTTTCAGTGAGAGCTAGCACTGTAAAATCCAGATCAACATGTTAGTCTACTACAAAGTAGGAATCAAAATCTTCTCATTAAAAAGGAATTTGTTCATTCCATGATTTAGCTGAAAAAATGCTCCATTTGGCAAGAACACTTGTTATAACAAAATTAGTATGTTGTACTATAATGCTTAGTATTCCAACATACATTGTCAGAGATGCAGCAGTAACCATGCTCTGATGAATATTACAGTTAGGTATCATTATCTTTTTTAAAGTCTAATTAAAATCATATATTTGTTGGATTTTTTTTATGATAAACTTTCTTCCAAAAACGTCCTGTCTGGGCTCATTTCAAGGGTCATATTTCAACATAGGAATCAGCAACAAGCATAAAAATCAAATCATTAGGTATTAAATTCCAAGATGTCTGTGCCCATGAAAAAACCCCCAAATTTAGTCATCTTGCAGGTTTTTAAAATATTGTTGAACTTATTTATGTGAAACATGCAATTTGTTTGTTTGTCAATACTGAAATTACAGAATCTGGACTCTTTCATAGACAGCAGTTTCTATTATGGACTATATCTTCACTAAATTGAGCACATGATAAAAGCTGTTGTCAGATATATTTTTACTGTCTTTCATATAACTGGACGGTCAAAGGTGAATGAAAGGTTGCATGTCATGACCTCACACAGGATGTTGTTAGATGATAGTCATCAATAAAAAAAAATCCAAACATCTAATTACACCCTTCACGAGCACCTGGATTCACCTGCCATTTTTGTTTATTTTTGTGGGGTCTGTGTTACTCATAAGTTTTCTGTGTTGTATTTTTTGCTTGGTCTCCATGTCTTGTGTCCATTGTTGCCTATGTATCTGGACTGTACGTGCTTGATTGCCCCTTTTACTTTCCTCTAATGTTTAGTTGTTAATTAGATTATATTTGATTGTTCGTGGAACTATACCTCTAAGATAAATGTATCTTTGTTCCCCGTTGATAAATCCAGCTCTGATACATCATCCTCACTGTCATCTGTCAACAAACTTCTAGGGCTGGTCTGACCAGTGTCCTAGAATTAAAATAAATTAGTCATGCAGTGTACGAAATTACAGCAAAGTGGATGTAGGCCCAACATCCATTTCCTTAAAATCTGGACCTTTTCCATTGAAATTTTCAAAAATTCTACAGGCCCATCCTACAAACAACAAGTCTCGTGCTTCTGGACGTACACTAATTTCAATCCCTGCAGTCATGTGTTATTGCTTTTATAACAAAGCACAAAACTTTATTTTATTTTTAAAACAAATATGAATTAACAAATTTAGATACTGTTCGGTTTGAAAACTGGAGATTCATCTAAGCCTGAATCACTCACATGGTTAGTCATGCGAAGATTAGGTTCAAGCAAGATTGTCATTTACGAGACAAGTATCAACCATTATTGTCATATTTTTCACCAGAATAAGGTTAAATCTTGAGGAATCTTTGTTGAGGACTTAGCAAACATCACTTAAAAAATTGCTAATGGCAGCCATTGGTGTTTTTGCTACACCAAGATGGAATGAGGAATCATTTTAAAGGACCTCACATACATCCTTTGTACTAAGTAAAATATCATTAGAACTAGTAATTTCTGAGGAGAAGATTTTTTAAAAAGAATAGAAATGACCAGATGTAAAGGTAATCAATAGGCTATAGACAAAAACCACAGACCTGCCATAAGGTTGGTTTGGTTGGTTTATGCTGTTTAATGCCACTTTCAACAATATTTCAGTTATATCGTAGCAGTCAGTTTTATTAGTGGAGGAAACCGGAGTACCCGGAGAAAACCACTGACCTGTCGCAATTCACTGACAAATTATGTCACATAATGTTATATCGAGTACACCTCGCCATGAGCGGGATTTAAACTCACAACTAAAGGTACTGATTGCATAGGTAGTTATAATTCCAACTATCATATGATCACGACCACGATGGCACCAAATGGCTTTGCACACATGTAACAATGGTAACAGAGCTTTCATGTTAATATGACAGGTAACCTTTCGTTTGTGTTAATTTGACAATTATGAAATTAATCACTGAAACTGACATAAAATAAGTGAGAGAAAATAACAATCTTCAATATAGACTGATTAATCTGTCTCAAGCTGTGTTATCACTTTGATATAGAGCGAAGGAGCCAGGGGACAGAACTTGTCAGTCTATCTTCAAAAAAGTATACCCGCTACTTTATTGCTTATCAATTTCAAAATCTGAAAAAGTATTAAAAAATAAATTTATAAATTTAATTAAATCATGTTCAGGTTTGAAACATCTAGCAACAATTAATCCACAAATATCTTTTTATATAATTCACACCACCAAATTGAATATCGTAAATCCCTAATTGCACAGAAAAGAATTTAAAAATGAATCTAACAAGTTAACCTATAACAAACAACGTTAATATGCTGTTAAATCAGAACTGCATTTTTGCTACAAGTTCAATTTTCACCAAGGCAATTTTCTATACAAAGTATACCAATAAAATTCAATCAATGAAGATCAATTCTATAACCCCCTGCAATGTAAATCAACTTTGTAACAAATGAAAGATAAAAAGTGAAAACAAACAGAAATCGTATTCCAACAGCATTACATGATAGCACCAATTTCTTGATACAGAAGATACATGTATAGTTGTACATTTTGTACACTGTACTGCATGTATTTATATAAATAAGGATTTTTTTACTCTTGTTTCAGGTAGGTTTTTCAAAAGATAAAAAGGGGGAGGGGGACTTATATATAAAATACCTATTTCATGTTCATATTTTTATGATCGACTTTGAAAACCTATAAAAAAAATAATAATAAAATAAAATAAAATAAAATATATATAAATAAAATAAATAAAAAAAATATAAAAATAAAATAAATAAATAAATAAAAATAAACAAATAATTACAATATTATATTTTTAACCCTTAATTCCAATTGTGTCAATTAAAAAAAAAGAAGCATAAAATAGTAACTAAAATTTGATGAAAATGACAAAGAGGGGTGTTCCAGAAATCTATTTTATTGACTTGAGTTGTCTATGATACATGTGTACATTAACCTTCCAGCTAAAAACAATATACATTATTTTATTTATGAATTATGCATCACTAGATAGGTAGTTGAGGTACACCTGGGAGAAAAATAAAATCACAAAGGTGTGGTTGTTTACTGAGGTGGAAGAAAAACAAAAGAAATTAGACATTGTGTATTCATAATTTACAACAGGAATATACAATTTATAAGTATGTAAGTTGGATTTCATTTTACAAAAAATTAATATTTCAAGAGGATTAAATTTTATATTTCAAGGTAAGTTTCATAAATCTTTTAAAAAGGAGAATATTCTTTTTTTAATTAACATTTTTTAGTGATGATATTGTGTCTTAAAGCGCATGCGTAAAGAGGGGGGAGGGGTTGAGTGAATCACCTGTATATCTCAATTACTTCAACATCCAGTCAAATCAAATGTTAAACGTACTATTATCTATTTAATGTGTGCATCATCAATCAAGTTAGAGAAGCAAGTTTCAACCATTAAAAATTTGTCTGCCATCTTCAAGGGTCAAAAGTATAAAATACAAAAAAATACAATGCACATGAGTTTTATGTTTCATTTGTTTTTTTATGGTTCAATGTCCATGTATATGCATCATAATCTGAGTTAATTTGATACAATATATATCTTCTATGGTTTGCCATTTGAAAACATAAATGACTCTATATATGGTTTATTACAATAATCCTCCTCTTATAAGGGGCTGTCATGTCCATGATTGTATGGTAGTTAGATTTGCAACTACTTATGCAATCAGTGCCAATAACCACTAAAATTGTGAGTTCGAATCCTGCTCATGGAGAAGTGTACTCGATACAACATTATGTGATAAAGTTTGTCAGTGACATTCAGCAGTCTGGTTTTCTACAGTGTCCTCCACCAATAAAAGTGACCGCCATGATATACATGTAACTGAAATATTGTTGAAAGTGGCATTAAACACCATTACCCTACCTCCCCCCTCTATTAAGGTCACCCCTTCTGCAATGAAAAAGTGGACTTATAAGAGGACTGGCTTGTCTTGAGGGGTGGGTTGCAATTTACTAGTATTTTAATCTCTCAGTGCATCTGAAATCTGGCATAAGAGAAGTGGCCTTTTGGTGAGAGGGGCCCTATAAGAGGGGAACTTCTGTATTATTTTCTGCAATATTTTGCATAAATCAAATGTTGTAACTATTTAGGCAAAAATTTAATTTTGATACTATTTAGCCAGATTACAATTAATTTGTACTGCTCTGTGTAGTAAGCAACAATGGGAAGATTTGTCCGATTGATTGATTGATTGATTGGTAATTCGTTTAAAATCAAGATAGCATTATATTTGTATTTCAGCTATAAATGTTTATGATGAGAAAAAGTATCATGTACATAAAAGTTGGCACTGAGATGGGTTACTATTGACTAAAAGATAGATTGTTGTATTGGGTCACAATATTTTGCCTTGCAACAGACCACTAAAAACCATTGCCAGCAAATTTTTCTTCATGCAACAGTGTAGAAAAATAGCAATTGATACTTCAAACAGATTTAATATCATTTGTCATAAACATCAAAGAGATTAATGGTCTTCATGAGAGACAAGAATGTAAAAGAAAATTAGAGATCACATGTACAGCATCCTAATGTCATTTTTACATGATGAAAATACAGTCAAACCTGTCTAAACTGAACCTCCTTGGGACAAACTTTTGTGTTCGGAATAGACAGGTGTTCTGTTGATACAGGTTAAATTAACAAAGATTTCCTACATTAGAACTTGATCTAAAGTTTATACAGGAGTGTGGTTTATTCAGGGCTTGTTTTAGACAGGTTTCACTGTTATTTCATCATCATCTATTTATAGTATTTCCAGCAACAGACAATGTTAGATGCCCTAGAGGATGAGAACAGGTTGTTGTTATGGGGAGCCTTACACAGAAAAGACCTAGAGGCTGTACAGAATGTGATCAACGACGGAGTTGATGTCAATATTCCTGACAGGGTATTTTTCTTATATAGAAATTTAATAAATGCAACAACAAAAATCTAAAGCAATTGTTTATAAGTTTACTGAATGTCTGACATAATTTGATAAAGAAGAGGTACTATAAAAATAGTTTAACACTGCATCTTTTAGGAAGTGACTATCAACATTAAAGTTATGATACAACCTTATGTGATAAAGTTTGTCAGTGGCTGGTGACAGATAGGTGTTATGATACAACCTTATGTGATAAAGTTTGTCAGTGACTGGTGACAGATAGGTGTTATGATACAACCTTATGTGATAAAGTTTGTCAGTGACTGGTGACAGATAGGTGTTATGATACAACCTTATGTGATAAAGTTTGTCAGTGACTGGTGACAGATAGGTGTTATGATACAACCTTATGTGATAAAGTTTGTCAGTGACTGGTGACAGATAGGTGTTATGATACAACCTTATGTGATACAGTTTGTTAGTGACTGGTGACAGATAGGTGTTAAGATACAACCTTATGTGATAAAGTTTGTCAGTGACTGGTGACAGATAGGTGTTATGATACAACCTTATGTGATAAAGTTTGTCAGTGACTGGTGACAGATAGGTGTTATGATACAACCTTATGTGATAAAGTTTGTCAGTGACTGGTGACAGATAGGTGTTATGATACAACCTTATGTGATACAGTTTGTTAGTGACTGGTGACAGATAGGTGTTAAGATACAACCTTATGTGATAAAGTTTGTCAGTGACTGGTGACAGATAGGTGTTATGATACAACCTTATGTGATAAAGTTTGTCAGTGACTGGTGACAGATAGGTGTTATGATACAACCTTATGTGATAAAGTTTGTCAGTGACTGGTGACAGATAGGTGTTATGATACAACCTTATGTGATAAAGTTTGTTAGTGACTGGTGACAGATAGGTGTTATGATACAACCTTATGTGATACAGTTTGTTAGTGACTGGTGACAGATAGGTGTTAAGATACAACCTTATGTGATAAAGGTTGTCAGTGACTGGTGACAGATAGGTGTTATGATACAACCTTATGTGATAAAGTTTGTCAGTGACTGGTGACAGATAGGTGTTATGATACAACCTTATGTGATAAAGTTTGTTAGTGACTGGTGACAGATAGGTGTTATGATACAACCTTATGTGATCAAGTTTGTCAGTGACTGGTGACAGACATGTAGTTTACTCCTTGTACTTCAGTCTGTTAATTTTGTTTTCTATACATTTTTCCCAGAATTTTTTCCTTAATCATAAGTTATATAGATCTCTTATCATACCATATATAATAAATAACTCTTGTGCTATATAATGGAAGGAAAACAAAAAACAAAGGGAGAAAACTTTACATTCAGGTCAATAAAAGTCGTGAAATAACAGCCTAAATATAGAATTAAGTAAATCTTCAAATTTAATGAATATATTTCACCTCCAAGTTTTTTGTTTTACATGACAGATATTGCAGTGTCCACTATGATTTATCAGTAAAAACAATGTTCTGTTCATCACTCATATCAGCCAAATTGTCGATAAAATCTAATCAATGTTAATTACTTATCAATAACTGAATATATGAGATTTCTGACTGCTATTGTATACTCGAGTTATTTCCCTTTGAGTAAGAAATTCTATATTGTGTATTGTAAATATTAACTGCATGCATTGTTGATTATTGCTGTTGCCTTGTGTATGGAGAGGATTTATATAGGCTATTGCCTGCTATCCAATCCATTTCATTTATTTATGAATAAATGTTTAAAATGAAATCACTCCAATTTGTGTTGAATTATTTCATTATAATAAAAAAAACCAAGATCTGATTATAAATCTAACGATTATGGAGTCTCCCAAATGGTTACTGACAACAGGTTTAAAAAATAAATCAAAAGCTACCTTTGAAATCGAACAATGTTGAATTTTTGCGGTATTGTGGTGGCCATTTTGAAAATGGAGACCTGTAGAAAATTTTCGATGTCAGGAATCAATTCAGGACGTTGAAATCAAACAATGTGGAATTTGTGCGGCATTGTGAAAATGGCGACCGGTAGAAATTTTTCAATGTCAGGAATGAATTCGGGACATCATAATCTACCCACATATGAAATGTCATTGAAATCGGACAATGTTGAATTTGTGCGGTATTGTGGTGGCCATTTTGAAAATGGCGAACGGTAGAAATTTTTCAATGTCAGGAATCAATTTGGGATATCATAATCTACCCACATATGAAATGTCATTGAAATCAGACAATGTTGAATTTGTGCGGTATTGTGGCGGCCATTTTGAAAATGGCGACCGGTAGAAATTTTTCGATGTCAGGAATCGATTCGGGACATCATAATCTACCCACATATGAAATGGCGTTGAAATCGGACAACGTTGAATTTGTGCGGTATTGTGGTGGCCATTTTGAAAATGGCGACTGGTAGAAATCTTTCAATGTCGGGAATCAATTCGGGACATCATTATCTACCCACATATCAAATTTTGATGATATCGGACAATGTTGAATTTTTGCGGTATTGTGGCGGCCATTTTGAAAATGGCGACCGATAGAAATTTCAATCGGGACATCATTATCGACGGACATATCAAATTTTGATGATATCGGACAATGTTGAATTTTTACCGCCCATTTTTTATGCCGTGTTTTGGCAGCCATTTTGAAAATGGCAGACATCTCGAAAATTTTGAAAACACAGAATTGGTCCTCTAATGGTGACCTATCACTATGTTAAATTTTATGTCTCTATCATTATCTATTTAGAAGTTATCAACATTAATGTACGAAATTTCAACTTTCCCATAAGATTCTATAGTAACCCCCACCCCCTTTGAACCCCTCAAAATATGACTTTGACCCCCTTTACCACAAAGCTGAAATCTTTAGGACCAACTAGAAACATATATCTATAACTCCACCAAGTTTCATGAAATTCTGTCCAGTAGTTTCTGAGATCTGCCGTGGACAAGTTCATGGTCCACGGAAAGAAAGAAAGGAGAATAATAATAATAATAATAATAACAACAAGATATGATTATAATCTAACGATTATGAAGTCTCCCAAACCGGCCACTGACACTATCTACCCACATATCAAATGTTGATGATATCGGACAATGTTGAATTTTTACCGCCCATTTTTATGCCGTGTTTTAGCAGCCATTTTGAAAATGGCAGACATCTTGAAAATTTTGAAAACGCAGAATTGCTCCTCTAATGGTGACCTATCACTATGTCAAAATGTATGTCTCTATCATTATCCAGTTAGAAGTTATCAACATTAATGTACGAAATTTCAAGTTTCCCATAGGATTCTATGGTAACCCCCACCCCCTTTGAACCCTCCCAAAATATGGCTTTGACCCCCTTTACCACAAATCTGAAAACTTTAGGATCAACTAGAAACATATATCTATAACTCCACCAAGTTTCATGAAATTCTGTCCTGTAGTTCCTGAGATCTGCCGTGGACAAGTTCGGGACATCATAATCTACCCACATATGAAATGTCGTTGAAATCGGACAATGTTGAATTTGTGCTATATTGTGGCGGCCATTTTGAAAATAGCGACCGGTAGAAATTTTTCAATGGCAGGAATCAATTCGGGACATCATTATCTACCCACATATCAAATTTTGATGATATCGGACAATGTTGAATTTTTGCGGTATTGTGGCAGCCATTTTGAAAATGGCAACTGGTAGAAATTTTTCAATGTCGGGACATCATTATCTACCCACATCAAATTTGGATGACATCGGACAATGTTGAATTTTTACCGCCCATTTTTTATGCCGTGTTTTGGTAGCTATTTTGAAAATGGCAGACATCTTGAAAATTTTGAAAACACAGAATTGCTCCTCTGATGGTGACCTATCACTATGTCACATTTTATGTCTCTATCATTATCTATTTAAAAGTTATCAACATTAATGTACGAAATTTCAAGTTTCCCATAGGATTCTATAGCAACCCCCACCCCCTTTGAACCCATAAAAATATGGCTTACCACAAATCTGAAAACTTTAGGATCAACTAGAAACATATATCTATAACTCCACCAAGTTTCATGAAATTCTGTCCAGTAGTTCCTGAGATCTGACGTGGACAATTTTAAATCCCCCCTTTTTTGTTTCCATGGCAACTGCGGCAAAGTTTGTCCAACTGATTCCGATTTTTTTGGCTTATCTCGTTCCACTAGCTGTGGATGTTGTTCCTATCAAGTTTCATCAATTTCTGTTTGGTGAGTAACCTGCTATGATCATTTTTGTGTTTTTCAATTGTTTAGCATTTTGGCCGTTTCCATGGCAACGGCAGCCATTTTGAAAAAATCAACCCTATACAGCACAACTTCACATGGCATATGATATTCCTACAAGGTTTCAGAAAGTTTGATCAAGGCATCTCCGAGAAATAGAGCGGACAAATATGTGTGGAAGAATAATAATAATAACTAGAATTGCCATTGCAAAGCAATAGCGGACATCACCCCACCCCATTATTTTGGTACCTCGGTTTCCATGGTAACGTCATTTTGAATTTTATCACCACGCCAAAAGCTTCCACACACTACGGTGAATATTCCTACGATGTTTCATGAAGTTTGATGAAAAATCGAATTTTTTTTAAATCCCCCCCCTTTTTTTATTTCCATGGCCACTGCGACAAAGTTTGTCCAACCGATTGCGATTTTTTTTGGCTTATCTCATTCAACTAGATGTGGATGTGACAGGAAACATTACTGCAAAACTTTGTGAAGTTGGAAGTGAATATTGCGGCAAAGTTTGTCCAACCGATTCCGATTGTGTTGGCTTATCTCGTTCCACTAGCTGTGGATGTTGTTCCTATCAAGTTTCATCAATTTCTGTTCGGCGAGTAACCTGCTATGATCATTTTTGTGTTTTTCAATTTTTTAGCATTTTGGCCGTTTCCATGGCAACGGCAGCCATTTTGAAAAAATCAACCCTTAACAGCACAACTTCACATGGTATATGATATTCCTACAAGGTTTCATAAAGTTTGATGAAAGAAATCAATTTTTTTTTTAAATCCCCCCTTTTTTTATTTCCATGGCAACTGCAGCAAAGTTTATCCTACCGATTCCGATTTTTTTGGCTTATCTCGTTCCACTAGATGTGGATGTGACAGGAAACATTACTGCAAAACTTTGTGAAGTTTGGAGTGAATTTAACATTTTTTGCACCTTGGTTACCATGGCAAAGGCCGCCATTTTGAATTTTTTCAACCCCCCAAAAGCTGCCACACACTACGATGGATATTCCTACAAAGTTTCATGAAGTTTGAGGAAAGGAATCCAAATTTTTTTTAAATCGCCCCTTTTTTGTTTCCATGGCAACTGCGGCAAAGTTTGTCCAACTGATTCCGATTGTTTTTGGCTTATCTCGTTCCACTAGATGTGGATGTTGTTCCTATCAAGTTTCATCAATTTCTGTTTGGCGAGTAACCTGCTATGATCATTTTTGTGTTTTTCAATTTCTTTGAATTTTGGCCGTTTCCATGGCAACGGTAGCCATTTTGAAAAAATCAACCCTTAACAGCACAACTTCACATGGCATATGATATTCCTACAAGGTTTCAGAAAGTTTGATCAAGGCATCTCCGAGAAATAGAGCGGACAAATATGTGTGGAAGAATAATAATAATAACTAGAATTGCCATTGCAAAGCAATAGCTGACGTCACCCCACCCCATTATTTTGGTACCTCGGTTTCCATGGTAACTTCATTTTGAATTTTATCAACACGTCAAAAGCTTCCACACACTACGATGAATATTCCTACGATGTTTCATGAAGTTTGATGAAAAATCAATTTTTTTTTTAAATCCCCCCCTTTTTTTATTTCCATGGCAACTGCGGCAAAGTTTGTCCAACCGATTGCGATTTTTTTGGCTTATCTCATTCAACTAGGTGTGGATGTGACAGGAAACATTACTGCAAAACTTTGTGAAGTTGGAAGTGAATTTAACATTTTTTGCACCTTGGTTACCATGGCAACGGCCGCCATTTTGAATTTGTTCAACCCCCCCCCCCCAACAGCTGCCACACACTACAGTGGATATTCCTACAAAGTTTGATGAAGTTTGATGAAAGGAATCCAAAATTATTTTAAATCCCCCCTTTTTTGTTTCCATGGCAACTGCGGCAAAGTTTGTCCAACCGATTCCGATTTTTTTGGCTTATCTCGTTCCACTAGCTGTGGATGTTGTTCCTATCAAGTTTCATCAATTTCTGTTTGGCGAGTAACCTGCTATGATCATTTTTGTGTTTTTCAATTTTTTAGCATTTTGGCCATTTCCATGGCAACGGCAGCCATTTTGAAAAAATCAACCCTTACCAGCACAACTTCACATGGCATATGATATTCCTACAAGGTTTCATAAAGTTTGATCAAGGCATCTCCGAGAAATCGATCGGACAAAAATGTGTGGAAGAATAATAATAATAATAATAATAGTGAAAAAGAAACGTAGAATAGCAATACATCACCAGACAACAGGACAACAGTCGGGGTGATGTAATAAGAATAAGAACTAGAATTGCCATTGCAAAGCAATCGCGGTCATCACCCCACCCCATGTCTCCCAATTCCAAAAACGATCACGATTATCAATTTGCAAGAGCAAGATCTACCTGGAAACCAAATTTTGCCCAAATTGGAGGATTTTTGTATTTTGGTGGCCATTTTGGGCCACCATAGCAAACCAAAATGGTCGCCATATGGTGCAGCATGTCTTACTACCTGTAAATATCCATTTCCATTGAAATCTTTTCATTTTTGAATTTTTAACAATTTATTTTGATTTTATATTGGCAGCCATTTTGAAAATTTTAAAAACTTTGAGTGATGATCTATTTTTGTGTCAAGTTTCAAAAGGATCCGCTGTACGGAGTGAATTTAACATTTTTTGCACCTTGGTTACCATGGCAACGGCCGCCATTTTGAATTTGTTCAACCCCCCAAAAGCTGCCACACACTACGGTGGATATTCCTACTAAGTTTCATGAAGTTTGATGAAAGGAATCCAAAATTATTTTAAATCCCCCTTTTTTTGTTTCCATGGCAACTGCGGCAAAGTTTGTCCAACCGATTCCCATTTTTTTGGCTTATCTCATTCCACTAGATTTGGATGTTGTTCCTATCAAGTTTCATCAATTTCTGTTCAGCGAGTAACCTGTTATGATCATTTTTGTGTTTTTCAATTTTTTAGCATTTTGGCCGTTTCCATGGCAACGGAACCCATTTTGAAAAAATCAACCCTTAACAGCACAACTTCACATGGCATATGATATTCCTACAAGGTTTCATAAAGTTTGATCAAGGCATCTCCGAGAAATAGAGCGGACAAAAATGTGTGGAAGAATAATAATAATAGTGAAAAAGAAACGTAGAATAACAATATATCACCCGACAACAGTCGGGGTGATGTAATAAGAATAATAGTGAAAAAGAAACGTAGAATAGCAATACATCATCCGACAGCAGTCGGGGTGATGTAATAATAATAATAGTGAAAAAGAAACGTAGAATAGCAATACATCACCCGACAGCAGTCGGGGTGATGTAACAATAATAATAAGAAACGGAGCAAAAACAATAAGTCTCCCAAGACTTAATTAATTATGGTAGAAGTTTATGATAAACTTTATTTTGTATATGTATATCAGTATTTAATGTTTTATACACAAATAACAAATATCTTTATTACAAAAAAAATTATGGTAGAAGTTTATGATAAACTTTATTTTGTATGTGTATATCAGTATTTAATGTTTTGTAGGGTCCAACACCATTTATACACAAATAAAAAAAATAAAAAAAATATGATAGGTACAATTATTGTTTTATTTTACACAAAAAAATAAATAATAATGCTTTTATGCTTCACAGGTGTTGTTTATGTCATTATTGCAATGTTTTTTTCTCATCTGATTGGTATTTTAGAGTAGTTGGATTTACTTAGATCTATCTATGCAATCACAGAATATCATCCCATTATTTTAGAGGGTCAAGGGGGTCAGCTATGTTATTTGTTTTAATTTTCAGTCGCCAAATTTTATAGAAAACTAGATGTGTCGGAACGACACGAATGTCCCCGTCGTGAATATTAAGGAGGCTCGCTCAGTAATAGGCTAAGAATAACAAATGAATTTCAAAGTTGATCTGTAACTTATGATTATACACTCTCATACCAAAAATCAAGTCAATAACTCATATCATAGTGAAATAAAGTGGTGACAACTAAATATTTGGCCAAATTTCAAAGTCCAAGGGTCATAACTTGGCCAAAAATCATTGGATCGGAACGAAACGTAAACTTGATCTGTAACTTATCATCATACACCCACACACCAAATATCAAGTCAATATTTCAAAGCATGCTGTTTTATTTCGGAATTACGGACATGGGTAACACTATATGTCCCCGGCCACTTAGTGGCCGGGACATAAAAATATATTGACCTGACAGAGAAAAAAATAAGTAAACTGACCCTGCAGTTTTCTATAAGAAGTTTTGGGAAAATTTGAAATAAAACGACTGATTTTTTCATTTCTTTTTGTTTCATGAGAAATTCTTTTATAGCTTGGGGGAAATACTCCCCTTAAATTTACATGGCCTGTCCCTAAGATTGCAAAATTGAATCCCATCTATGGTGAGGTGTATTTGATACAATTATACAATTATAAAGTTTTCCGATACTTTAGGTAGATTGATAGTTTTCTCAGGGTGTTCTGGTTTCTTCCATCAATAAAACTTCAATGTTGTTGAAAGTTGTGTTAAATACCAAAAAAACCAAAATAAAACTGCTTTTTTCACTATTCACTAAAGGAAGTTCGTGAGATAGCACACTAATGTTATTTATATTTCAAATTTTCACTCAGTGAAGACCTTTATGAGTAGGGTTATAGATGTTTAATGCTGCATTGAACAATATTTCTGTTTGATCAGTAATGATGAAGGCTATTCCAGAAATGTCATGCACACTAAATTTGATATCTATGGTTTCTATACATGTTTCCTTTAATCTCACCAAGTGATGTTGTCATGAATCAACATACTAACTCTGATACTGAAAATTATCAGTCACTCAAACACATGATGTTACCGATAAAAACAATGTCAGTTTTGAAGGTTTCCACATACATTATCACTAGCATCACAGCTTGCCCATCAGGCTCAGTGCTATACTAGCCATACTGTCTGTCTCAATCTTCATAACTGCCATTATTCTATATATGTCATGGCAGTCAGCTTTATAGGTGGAGGAAACTAGAGTGACTGGAGAACTGAAAACCACTGACAATTTTATCATATGAAGTTGTATCCAGTACACTTCAGCAACTTTAGCGACAATATAGTCTAATATCTTTTCATTACTTATTTTTTCGGTGATACATGAACATCTTACAGCATCATATATGGTGTCATGTCAGGATTCATACATTCAACCGACCAATCAACAATTAGCCTACCATATCTTAAGGTATTAAAACTCAGCATACGATTAGAGCTGTTGTCTGATTGATCAATTTATTTAATTGTCTTGCACATGATTGGATGGTCAAATCTGAATGAAAGGTTACCCGACATGACCTGGAACAGGAAGATGAAAGTGTATTGCTGAAAAAAATTTAAAAAAGAAACAACAAGCATCTAATGTTAATCAGATTGGTGGTGATATGTACTGATTGTAAAAGTCAGCTGTATATAAAACGAGCTTCATTGCCACAATGACTCCATGATCTTTGGCTGAAGCATAGTGAAATAAAAGGGACTTGCTGTGAAATATGGAAATGAGACTTAGTTATGAGCATGCTATATATTTCATTTCAGAATGGTATGACTCCATTACTTATAGCATGCTACATAGACCACGCAGATTTAGTACAGGAGTTATTGAAGGCTGATGCTTGTGTTAATGCTGTTAATAACGTAAGACACAAACTCAAATTGTTACGAGTTTCATTAATTAAAAGATTAAATACCAAAATGATTAAATAAAAGTATATTTTCTGTATAAATAGGAAATTGTCAACTATAACTATACCCATTTCATCACATTATGAAAATAAAGTTTAAACAGTGATTGTCAACAATTCCACAAATATCAACAAAACGAACAATCACCTCTGACCCTAACTCACTGAACAATCACCTCTGACCCTCACTCACTGAACAATCACCTCTCACCCTAACTCACTGAACAACCACCTCTCACCCTAACTCACTGAACAATCACCTCTGACACTAACTCACTGAACAATCACCTCTCACCCTAACTCACTGAACAACCACCTTTCACCCTAACTCACTGAACAACCACCACTCACCCTAACTCACTGAACACCACCTCTGACCCTAACTCACTGAACAATCACCTCTCACCCTAACTCACTGAACAACCACCTCTGACCCTAACTCACTGAACAACCACCTCTCACCCTAACTCACTGAACAATCACCTCTCACCCTAAACTCACTGAACAACCACCTCTGACCCTAACTCACTGAACAATCACCTCTCACCCTAACTCACTGAACAATCACCTCTCACCCTAACTCACTGAACAATCACCTCTCACCCTAACTCACTGAACAATCACCTCTCACCTTAACTCACTGAACAATCACCTCTCACCTTAACTCACTGAACAATCATCTGTCACCCTAACTTACTGAACAACCACCTCTGACCCTAACTCACTGAACAATCACCTCTCACCCTAACTCACTGAACAACCACCTCTGACCCTAATTCACTGAACAACCACCTCTCACCCTAACTCACTGAACAACCACCTCTCACCCTAACTCACTGAACAACCACCTCTCACCCTAACTCACTGAACAATCACCTCTCACCTTAACTCACTGAACAATCACCTCTCACCATTACTCACTGAACAATCACCTGTCACCCTAACTCACTGAACAACCACCTCTGACCCTAACTCACTGAACTATCACCTCTGACCCTAACTCACTGAACAACCACCTCTGACCCTAACTCACTGAACAACCACCTCTCACCCTAACTCACTGAACAATCACCTCTCACCCAACCATCACCTCTGACCCTCACTCACTGAACAACCACCTCTGACCCTAACTCACTAAACAACCACCTCTGACACTAACACTGAACAACCACCTCTCACCCTAACTCACTGAACAACCACCTCTCACCCTAACTCACTGAACAATCACCTCTCACCTTAACTCACTGAACAATCACCTCTCACCCTAACTCACTGAACAATCACCTCTGACCCTAACTCACTGAACAATCACCTCTGACCCTAACTCACAGAACAATCACCTCTGACCCTAACTCACTGAACAACCACCTCTGACCCTAACTCACTGAACAACCACCTCTCACCCTAACTCACTGAACAATCACCTCTCACCCTAACTCACTGAACAATCACCTCTGACCCTCACTCACTGAACTACTACCTCTGACCCTAATTCACTGAACAACCACCTCTGACACTAACTCACTGAACAACCACCTCTCACCCTAACTCACTGAACAATCACCTCTCACCCTAATTCACTGAACAACCACCTCTCACCCTAACTCACTGAACAATCACCTCTCACCTTAACTCACTGAACAATCATCTCTCACCCTAACTCACTGAACAATCACCTCTCACCCTAACTCATTGAACAATCACCTCTGACCCTAACTCACTGAACAATCACCTATGACCCTCACTCACTGAACAATCACCTCTCACCCTAACTCACTGAACAACCACCTCTCACCCTAACTCACTGAACAATCACCTCTGACCCTAACTCACTGAACAACCACCTCTCACCCTAACTCACTGAACAACCACCTCTCACCCTAACTCACTGAACTACCACCTCTCACCCTAACTCACTGAACAACCACCTCTGACCCTAACTCACTGAACAATCACCTCTCACCCTAACTCACTGAACAATCACCTCTCACCCTAACTCACTGAACAACCACCTCTCACCCTAACTCACTGAACAATCACCTCTCACCTTAACTCACTGAACAATCACCTCTCACCCTAACTCACTGAACAATCACCTCTCATCCTAACTCACCGAACAATCACCTCTCACCCTAACTCACTGAACAATCACCTCTCACCTTAACTCACCTCACCTTAACTCACTGAACAATCACCTGTCACCCTAACTCACTGAACAACCACCTCTGACCCTAACTCACTGAACAATCACCTCTCACCCTAACTCACTGAACAACCACCTCTCACCCTAACTCACTGAACAATCACCTCTCACCCTAACTCACTGAACAATCACCTCTCACCTTAACTCACCTCACCTTAACTCACTGAACAATCACCTGTCACCCTAACTCACTGAACAACCACCTCTGACCCTAACTCACTGAACAATCACCTCTCACCCTAACTCACTGAACAACCACCTCTCACCCTAACTCACTGAACAATCACCTCTCACCCTAACTCACTGAACAACCACCTCTCACCCTAACTCACTGAACAATCACCTCTCACCTTAACTCACTGAACAATCACCTCTCACCATTACTCACTGAACAATCACCTGTCACCCTAACTCACTGAACAACCACCTCTGACCCTAACTCACTGAACTATCACCTCTGACCCTAACTCACTGAACAACCACCTCTGACCCTAACTCACTGAACAACCACCTCTCACCCTAACTCACTGAACAATCACCTCTCACCCAACCATCACCTCTGACCCTCACTCACTGAACAACCACCTCTGACCCTAACTCACTAAACAACCACCTCTGACACTAACACTGAACAACCACCTCTCACCCTAACTCACTGAACAATCACCTCTCACCCTAACTCACTGAACAACCACCTCTCACCCTAACTCACTGAACAATCACCTCTCACCTTAACTCACTGAACAATCACCTCTGACCCTAACTCACTGAACAATCACCTCTGACCCTAACTCACTGAACAATCACCTCTGACCCTAACTCACAGAACAATCACCTCTGACCCTAACTCACTGAACAACCACCTCTGACCCTAACTCACTGAACAACCACCTCTCACCCTAACTCACTGAACAATCACCTCTCACCCTAACTCACTGAACAATCACCTCTGACCCTCACTCACTGAACTACTACCTCTGACCCTAATTCACTGAACATCCACCTCTGACACTAACTCACTGAACAACCACCTCTCACCCTAACTCACTGAACAATCACCTCTGACCCTAATTCACTGAACAACCACCTCTCACCCTAACTCACTGAACAATCACCTCTCACCTTAACTCACTGAACAATCACCTCTCACCCTAACTCACTGAACAATCACCTCTCACCCTAACTCATTGAACAATCACCTCTCACCCTAATGCACTAAACAATCACCTCTGACCCTAACTCACTGAACAACCACCTCTGACCCTAACTCACTGAACAACCACCTCTCACCCTAACTCACTGAACAATCACCTCTCACCTTAACTCACTGAACAATCACCTCTCACCCTAACTCACTGAACAATCACCTCTCATCCTAACTCACCGAACAATCACCTCTCACCCTAACTCACTGAACAATCACCTCTCACCTTAACTCACCTCACCTTAACTCACTGAACAATCACCTGTCACCCTAACTCACTGAACAACCACCTCTGACCCTAACTCACTGAACAATCACCTCTCACCCTAACTCACTGAACAACCACCTCTCACCCTAACTCACTGAACAATCACCTCTCACCCTAACTCACTGAACAATCACCTCTCACCTTAACTCACCTCACCTTAACTCACTGAACAATCACCTGTCACCCTAACTCACTGAACAACCACCTCTGACCCTAACTCACTGAACAACCACCTCTGACCCTAACCCACCTCTCACCCTAACTCACTGAACAATCACCTCTCACCCTAACTCACTGAACAACCACCTCTCACCCTAACGCACTAAACAATCACCTCTCACCTTAACTCACTGAACAATCACCTCTCACCCTAACTCACTGAACAATCACCTCTCACCCTAACTCACTGAACAATCACCTCTGACCCTAGTGCACTAAACAATCACCTCTGACCCTAACTCACTGAACAATCACCTCTGACCCTAACTCACTGAACAATCACCTCTGACCCTAACTCACTGAACAATCACCTCTGTCCCTCACTCTCTGAACAATCACCTCTCACCCTAACTCACTGAACAACCACCTCTCACCCTAACTCACTGAACAATCACCTCTCAACCCTAACTCACTGAACAACCACCTCTCACCCTAACTCACTGAACAACCACATCTGACCCTAACTCACTGAACAATCACCTCTCACCCTAACTCACTGAACAACCACCTCTCACCCTAACTCACTGAACAACCACATCTGACCCTAACTCACTGAACAATCACCTCTCACCCTAACTCACTGAACAACCACCTCTCACCCTAACTCACTGAACAACCACCTCTCACCCTAACTCACTGAACTACCACCTCTCACCCTAACTCACTGAACAACCACCTCTGACCCTAACTCACTGAACAATCACCTCTCACCCTAACTCACTGAACAATCACCTCTCACCCTAACTCACTGAACAACCACCTCTCACCCTAACTCACTGAACAATCACCTCTCACCTTAACTCACTGAACAATCACCTCTCACCCTAACTCACTGAACAATCACCTCTCATCCTAACTCACCGAACAATCACCTCTCACCCTAACTCACTGAACAATCACCTCTCACCTTAACTCACTGAACAATCACCTGTCACCCTAACTCACTGAACAACCACCTCTGACCCTAACTCACTGAACAATCACCTCTCACCCTAACTCACTGAACAACCACCTCTCACCCTAACTCACTGAACAATCACCTCTCACCCTAACTCACTGAACAATCACCTCTCACCTTAACTCACCTCACCTTAACTCACTGAACAATCACCTGTCACCCTAACTCACTGAACAACCACCTCTGACCCTAACTCACTGAACAATCACCTCTCACCCTAACTCACTGAACAACCACCTCTCACCCTAACTCACTGAACAATCACCTCTCACCCTAACTCACTGAACAACCACCTCTCACCCTAACTCACTGAACAATCACCTCTCACCTTAACTCACTGAACAATCACCTCTCACCATTACTCACTGAACAATCACCTGTCACCCTAACTCACTGAACAACCACCTCTGACCCTAACTCACTGAACTATCACCTCTGACCCTAACTCACTGAACAACCACCTCTGACCCTAACTCACTGAACAACCACCTCTCACCCTAACTCACTGAACAATCACCTCTCACCCAACCATCACCTCTGACCCTCACTCACTGAACAACCACCTCTGACCCTAACTCACTAAACAACCACCTCTGACACTAACACTGAACAACCACCTCTCACCCTAACTCACTGAACAATCACCTCTCACCCTAACTCACTGAACAACCACCTCTCACCCTAACTCACTGAACAATCACCTCTCACCTTAACTCACTGAACAATCACCTCTGACCCTAACTCACTGAACAATCACCTCTGACCCTAACTCACTGAACAATCACCTCTGACCCTAACTCACAGAACAATCACCTCTGACCCTAACTCACTGAACAACCACCTCTGACCCTAACTCACTGAACAACCACCTCTCACCCTAACTCACTGAACAATCACCTCTCACCCTAACTCACTGAACAATCACCTCTGACCCTCACTCACTGAACTACTACCTCTGACCCTAATTCACTGAACATCCACCTCTGACACTAACTCACTGAACAACCACCTCTCACCCTAACTCACTGAACAATCACCTCTCACCCTAATTCACTGAACAACCACCTCTCACCCTAACTCACTGAACAATCACCTCTCACCTTAACTCACTGAACAATCACCTCTCACCCTAACTCACTGAACAATCACCTCTCACCCTAACTCATTGAACAATCACCTCTCACCCTAATGCACTAAACAATCACCTCTGACCCTAACTCACTGAACAACCACCTCTGACCCTAACTCACTGAACAACCACCTCTCACCCTAACTCACTGAACAATCACCTCTCACCTTAACTCACTGAACAATCACCTCTCACCCTAACTCACTGAACAATCACCTCTCATCCTAACTCACCGAACAATCACCTCTCACCCTAACTCACTGAACAATCACCTCTCACCTTAACTCACCTCACCTTAACTCACTGAACAATCACCTGTCACCCTAACTCACTGAACAACCACCTCTGACCCTAACTCACTGAACAACCACCTCTCACCCTAACTCACTGAACAATCACCTCTCACCTTAACTCACTGAACAATCACCTCTCACCCTAACTCACTGAACAATCACCTCTCATCCTAACTCACCGAACAATCACCTCTCACCCTAACTCACTGAACAATCACCTCTCACCTTAACTCACCTCACCTTAACTCACTGAACAATCACCTGTCACCCTAACTCACTGAACAACCACCTCTGACCCTAACTCACTGAACAATCACCTCTCACCCTAACTCACTGAACAACCACCTCTCACCCTAACTCACTGAACAATCACCTCTCACCCTAACTCACTGAACAATCACCTCTCACCTTAACTCACCTCACCTTAACTCACTGAACAATCACCTGTCACCCTAACTCACTGAACAACCACCTCTGACCCTAACTCACTGAACAATCACCTCTCACCCTAACTCACTGAACAACCACCTCTCACCCTAACTCACTGAACAATCACCTCTCACCCTAACTCACTGAACAACCACCTCTCACCCTAACTCACTGAACAATCACCTCTCACCTTAACTCACTGAACAATCACCTCTCACCATTACTCACTGAACAATCACCTGTCACCCTAACTCACTGAACAACCACCTCTGACCCTAACTCACTGAACTATCACCTCTGACCCTAACTCACTGAACAACCACCTCTGACCCTAACTCACTGAACAACCACCTCTCACCCTAACTCACTGAACAATCACCTCTCACCCAACCATCACCTCTGACCCTCACTCACTGAACAACCACCTCTGACCCTAACTCACTAAACAACCACCTCTGACACTAACACTGAACAACCACCTCTCACCCTAACTCACTGAACAATCACCTCTCACCCTAACTCACTGAACAACCACCTCTCACCCTAACTCACTGAACAATCACCTCTCACCTTAACTCACTGAACAATCACCTCTGACCCTAACTCACTGAACAATCACCTCTGACCCTAACTCACTGAACAATCACCTCTGACCCTAACTCACAGAACAATCACCTCTGACCCTAACTCACTGAACAACCACCTCTGACCCTAACTCACTGAACAACCACCTCTCACCCTAACTCACTGAACAATCACCTCTCACCCTAACTCACTGAACAATCACCTCTGACCCTCACTCACTGAACTACTACCTCTGACCCTAATTCACTGAACATCCACCTCTGACACTAACTCACTGAACAACCACCTCTCACCCTAACTCACTGAACAATCACCTCTCACCCTAATTCACTGAACAACCACCTCTCACCCTAACTCACTGAACAATCACCTCTCACCTTAACTCACTGAACAATCACCTCTCACCCTAACTCACTGAACAATCACCTCTCACCCTAACTCATTGAACAATCACCTCTCACCCTAATGCACTAAACAATCACCTCTGACCCTAACTCACTGAACAACCACCTCTGACCCTAACTCACTGAACAACCACCTCTCACCCTAACTCACTGAACAATCACCTCTCACCTTAACTCACTGAACAATCACCTCTCACCCTAACTCACTGAACAATCACCTCTCATCCTAACTCACCGAACAATCACCTCTCACCCTAACTCACTGAACAATCACCTCTCACCTTAACTCACCTCACCTTAACTCACTGAACAATCACCTGTCACCCTAACTCACTGAACAACCACCTCTGACCCTAACTCACTGAACAATCACCTCTCACCCTAACTCACTGAACAACCACCTCTCACCCTAACTCACTGAACAATCACCTCTCACCCTAACTCACTGAACAATCACCTCTCACCTTAACTCACCTCACCTTAACTCACTGAACAATCACCTGTCACCCTAACTCACTGAACAACCACCTCTGACCCTAACTCACTGAACAACCACCTCTGACCCTAACCCACCTCTCACCCTAACTCACTGAACAATCACCTCTCACCCTAACTCACTGAACAACCACCTCTCACCCTAACGCACTAAACAATCACCTCTCACCTTAACTCACTGAACAATCACCTCTCACCCTAACTCACTGAACAATCACCTCTCACCCTAACTCACTGAACAATCACCTCTGACCCTAGTGCACTAAACAATCACCTCTGACCCTAACTCACTGAACAATCACCTCTGACCCTAACTCACTGAACAATCACCTCTGACCCTAACTCACTGAACAATCACCTCTGTCCCTCACTCTCTGAACAATCACCTCTCACCCTAACTCACTGAACAACCACCTCTCACCCTAACTCACTGAACAATCACCTCTCAACCCTAACTCACTGAACAACCACCTCTCACCCTAACTCACTGAACAACCACATCTGACCCTAACTCACTGAACAATCACCTCTCACCCTAACTCACTGAACAACCACCTCTCACCCTAACTCACTGAACAACCACATCTGACCCTAACTCACTGAACAATCACCTCTCACCCTAACTCACTGAACAACCACCTCTCACCCTAACTCACTGAACGATCACCTCTCACCCTAACTCACTGAACAACCACCTCTCACCCTAACTCACTGAACAATCACCTCTCACCCTAACTCACTGAACAACCACCTCTCACCCTAACTCACTGAACAATCACCTCTCACCTTAACTCACTGAACAATCACCTCTCACCCTAACTCACTGAACAATCACCTCTCACCCTAACTCACTGAACAACCACCTCTCACCCTAACTCACTGAACAACCACCTCTCACCCTAACTCACTGAACAACCACCTCTCACTGAACAACCACCTCTCACCCTATCTCACTGAACAACCACCTCTGACCCTAACTCACTGAACAATCACCTCTCACCCTAACTCACTGAACAACCACCTCTGACCCTAACTCACTGAACAATCACCTCTCACCCTAACTCACTGAACAACCACCTCTCACCCTAACTCACTGAACAATCACCTCTCACCTTAACTCACTGAACAATCACCTCTCACCCTAACTCACTGAACAATCACCTCTCATCCTAACTCACCGAACAATCACCTCTCACCCTAACTCACTGAACAATCACCTCTCACCTTAACTCACCTCACCTTAACTCACTGAACAATCACCTGTCACCCTAACTCACTGAACAACCACCTCTGACCCTAACTCACTGAACAATCACCTCTCACCCTAACTCACTGAACAACCACCTCTCACCCTAACTCACTGAACAATCACCTCTCACCCTAACTCACTGAACAACCACCTCTCACCCTAACTCACTGAACAATCACCTCTCACCTTAACTCACTGAACAATCACCTCTCACCATTACTCACTGAACAATCACCTGTCACCCTAACTCACTGAACAACCACCTCTGACCCTAACTCACTGAACTATCACCTCTGACCCTAACTCACTGAACAACCACCTCTGACCCTAACTCACTGAACAACCACCTCTCACCCTAACTCACTGAACAATCACCTCTCACCCAACCATCACCTCTGACCCTCACTCACTGAACAACCACCTCTGACCCTAACTCACTGAACAACCACCTCTGACACTAACACTGAACAACCACCTCTCACCCTAACTCACTGAACAATCACCTCTCACCCTAACTCACTGAACAACCACCTCTCACCCTAACTCACTGAACAATCACCTCTCACCTTAACTCACTGAACAATCACCTCTCACCCTAACTCACTGAACAATCACCTCTGACCCTAACTCACTGAACAATCACCTCTGACCCTAACTCACAGAACAATCACCTCTGACCCTAACTCACTGAACAACCACCTCTGACCCTAACTCACTGAACAACCACCTCTCACCCTAACTCACTGAACAATCACCTCTCACCCTAACTCACTGAACAATCACCTCTCACCCTCACTCACTGAACTACTACCTCTGACCCTAATTCACTGAACAACCACCTCTGACACTAACTCACTGAACAACCACCTCTCACCCTAACTCACTGAACAATCACCTCTCACCCTAATTCACTGAACAACCACCTCTCACCCTAACTCACTGAACAATCACCTCTCACCTTAACTCACTGAACAATCACCTCTCACCCTAACTCACTGAACAATCACCTCTCACCCTAACTCATTGAACAATCACCTCTGACCCTAATGCACTAAACAATCACCTCTGACCCTAACTCACTGAACAACCACCTCTGACCCTAACTCACTGAACAACCACCTCTCACCCTAACTCACTGAACAATCACCTCTCACCCTAACTCACTGAACAACCACCTCTCACCCTAACTCACTGAACAATCACCTCTCACCTTAACTCACCTCTCACCCTAACTCACTGAACAATCACCTCTCACCCTAACTCACTAAACAATCACCTCACCTTAACTCACTGAACAATCACCTCTCACCTTAACTCACTGAACAATCACCTGTCACCCTAACTCACTAAACAACCACCTCTGACCCTAACTCACTGAGCAATCACCTCTGACCCTAACTCACTGAACAACCACCTCTGACCCTAACTCACTGAACAACCACCTCTGACCCTAACTCACTGAACAACCACCTCTCACCCTAACTCACTGAACAATCACCTCTGACCCTCACTCACTGAACAACCACCTCTGACCCTAACTCACTGAACAACCACCTCTGACCCTAACCCACCTCTCACCCTAACTCACTGAACAATCACCTCTCACCCTAACTCACTGAACAACCACCTCTCACCCTAACGCACTAAACAATCACCTCTCACCTTAACTCACTGAACAATCACCTCTCACCCTAACTCACTGAACAATCACCTCTCACCCTAACTCACTGAACAATCACCTCTGACCCTAGTGCACTAAACAATCACCTCTGACCCTAACTCACTGAACAATCACCTCTGACCCTAACTCACTGAACAATCACCTCTGACCCTAACTCATTGAACAATCACCTCTGTCCCTCACTCTCTGAACAATCACCTCTCACCCTAACTCACTGAACAACCACCTCTCACCCTAACTCACTGAACAATCACCTCTCAACCCTAACTCACTGAACAACCACCTCTCACCCTAACTCACTGAACAACCACATCTGACCCTAACTCACTGAACAATCACCTCTCACCCTAACTCACTGAACAACCACCT
Organism: Bathymodiolus brooksi; assembly: GCA_963680875.1. Taxonomy (NCBI): domain Eukaryota; kingdom Metazoa; phylum Mollusca; class Bivalvia; order Mytilida; family Modiolidae; genus Bathymodiolus; species Bathymodiolus brooksi. Next base: position 43,000,653 of record OY804585.1, on the reverse strand, counting down.
CTCACCCTAACTCACTGAACAATCACCTCTCACCCTAACTCACTGAACAACCACCTCTCACCCTAAATCACTGAACAATCACCTCTCACCCTAACTCACTGAACAACCACCTCTCACCCTAACTCACTGAACAATCACCTCTGACCCTAACTCACTGAACAATCACCTCTGACCCTAACTCACTGAACAATCACCTCTCACCTTAACTCACTGAACAATCACCTTACCTTAACTCACTGAACAATCACCTGTCACCCTAACTCACTGAACAACCACCTCTGACCCTTACTCACTGAACAACCACCTCTGACCCTAACTCACTGAACAACCACCTCTGACCCTAACTCACTGAACAACCACCTCTCACCCTAACTCACTGAACAATCACCTCTCACCCTAACTCATTGAACAACCACCTCTCACTCTAACTCACTGAACAATCACCTCTCACCTTAACTCACTGAACAATCACCTCTCACCCTAACTCACTGAACAATCACCTCTCACCCTAACTCACTGAACAATCACCTCTCACCCTAACGCACTAAACAATCACCTCTGACCCTAACTCACTGAACAACCACCTCTGACCCTAACTCACTGAACAACCACCTCTCACCCTAACTCACTGAACAATCACCTCTCACCCTAACTCACTGAACAACCACCTCTGACCCTAACTCACTGAACAATCACCTCTCACCCTAACTCACCTCTCACCCTAACTCACTGAACAATCACCTCTCACCTTAACTCACTGAACAATCACCTCTCACCCTAACTCACTGAACAATCACCTCTCACCCTAACTCACTGAACAATCACCTCTGACCCTAACTCACGGAACAATCACCTCTCACCCTAACTCACTGAACAATCACCTCTCACCTTAACTCACTGAACAATCACCTGTGACCCTAACTCACTAAACAACCACCTGTGACCCTAACTCACTGAACAATCACCTCTGACCCTAACTCACTGAACAACCACCTCTGACCCTAACTCACTGAACCACCTCTCACCCTAACTCACTGAGAACAATCACCTCTCACCCTAACTCACTGAACAATCACCTCTGACCCTCACTCACTGAACAACTACCTCTGACCCTAATTCACTGAACAACCACCTCTGACCCTAACTCACCTCTCACCTTAACTCACTGAACAATCACCTCTCACCCTAATTCACTGAACAATCACCCCTCACCCTAACTCACTGAACAATCACCTCTCACCTTAACTCACTGAACAATCACCTCTCACCCTAACTCACTGATTAATCACCTCTCACCCTAACCCACTGAACAATCACCTCTCACCCTAATGCACTAAACAATCACCTCTGACCCTAACTCACTGAACAACCACCTCTGATCCTAACTCACTGAACAACCACCTCTCACCCTAACTCACTGAACAATCACCTCTCACCCTAACTCACTGAACAACCACCTCTCACCCTAACTCACTGAACAATCACCTATCACCCTAACTCATTGAACAATCACCTCTGACCCTAATGCACTAAACAATCACCTCTGACCCTAACTCACTGAACAACCACCTCTGACCCTAACTCACTGAACAACCACCTCTCACCCTAACTCACTGAACAATCACCTCTCACCCTAACTCACTGAACAACCACCTCTCACCCTAACTCACTGAACAATCACCTCTCACCTTAACTCACTGAAGAATCACCTCTCACCCTAACTCACTGAACAATCACCTCTCACCCTAACTCACTGAACAATCACCTCTGACCCTAACTGACGAACAATCACCTCTCACCTTAACTCACTGAACAATCACCTCTCACCTTAACTCACTGAACAATCACCTGTCACCCTAACTCACTAAACCACCTCTGACCCTAACTCACTGAACAATCACCTCTGACCCTAACTCACTGAACAACCACCTCTGACCCTAACTCACTGAACAACCACCTCTCACCCTAACTCACTGAACAATCACCTCTCACCCTAACTCACTGAACAATCACCTCTGACCCTAATTCACTGAACAACCACCTCTCACCCTAACTCACTGAACAACCACCTCTCACCCTAACTCACTGAACAATCACCTCTCACCCTAATTCACTGAACAACCACCTCTCACCCTAACTCACTGAACAATCACCTCTCACCTTAACTCACTGAACAATCACCTCTCACCCTAACTCACTGAACAATCACCTCTCACCCTAACTCATTGAACAATCACCTCTCACCCTAATGCACTAAACAATCACCTCTGACCCTAACTCACTGAACAACCACCTCTGACCCTAACTCACTGAACAACCACCTCTCACCCTAACTCACTGAACAATCACCTCTCACCCTAACTCACTGAACAACCACCTCTCACCCTAACTCACTGAACAATCACCTCTCACCTTAACTCACCTCTCACCCTAATTCACTGAACAATCACCTCTCACCCTAACTCACTAAACAATCACCTCACCTTAACTCACTGAACAATCACCTCTCACCTTAACTGAATGAACAATCACCTGTCACCCTAACTCACTGAACAACCACCTCTGGCCCTAACTCACTGAGCAATCACCTCTGACCCTAACTCACTGAACAACCACCTCTGACCCTAACTCACTGAACAACCACCTCTGACCCTAACTCACTGAACAACCACCTCTCACCCTAACTCACTGAACAATCACCTCTCACCCAACAATCACCTCTGACCCTCACTCACTGAACAACCACCTCTGACCCTAACTCACTGAACAACCACCTCTGACCATAACCCACTGAACAACCACCTCTCCCTCTAACTCACTGAACAATCACCTCTCACCCTAACTCACTGAACAACCAACTCTCACCCTAACGCACTAAACAATCACCTCTCACCTTAACTCACTGAACAATCACCTCTCACCCTAACTCACTGAACAATCACCTCTCACCCTAACTCACTGAACAATCACCTCTGACCCTAATGCACTAAACAATCACCTCTGACCCTAACTCACTGAACAATCACCTCTGACCCTAACTCACTGAACAATCACCTCTGACCCTAACTCACTGAACAATCACCTCTGTCCCTCACTCTCTGAACAATCACCTCTCACCCTAACTCACTGAACAACCACCTCTCACCCTAACTCACTGAACAATCACCTCTCAACCCTAACTCACTGAACAACCACCTCTCACCCTAACTCACTGAACAACCACATCTGACCCTAACTCACTGAACAATCACCTCTCACCCTAACTCACTGAACAACCACCTCTCACCCTAACTCACTGAACAACCACATCTGACCCTAACTCACTGAACAATCACCTCTCACCCTAACTCACTGAACAACCACCTCTGACCCTAACTCACTGAACAATCACCTCTCACCCTAACTCACTGAACAACCACCTCTCACCCTAACTCACTGAACAATCACCTCTCACCCTAACTCACTGAACAATCACCTCTGACCCTAACTCACTGAACAATCACCTCTCACCTTAACTCACTGAACAATCACCTTACCTTAACTCACTGAACAATCACCTGTCACCCTAACTCACTGAACAACCACCTCTGACCCTAACTCACTGAACAACCACCTCTGACCCTAACTCACTGAACAACCACCTCTCACCCTAATTCACTGAACAACCACCTCTCACCCTAACTCACTGAACAATCACCTCTCACCCTAACTCATTGAACAACCACCTCTCACTCTAACTCACTGAACAATCACCTCTCACCTTAACTCACTGAACAATCACCTCTCACCCTAACTCACTGAACAATCACCTCTCACCCTAACTCACTGAACAATCACCTCTCACCCTAACGCACTAAACAATCACCTCTGACCCTAACTCACTGAACAACCACCTCTGACCCTAACTCACTGAACAACCACCTCTCACCCTAACTCACTGAACAATCACCTCTGACCCTAACTCACTGAACAATCACCTCTGACCCTAACTGACGAACAATCACCTCTCACCTTAACTCACTGAACAATCACCTCTCACCTTAATTCACTGAACAATCACCTGTCACCCTAACTCACTAAACCACCTCTGACCCTAACTCACTGAACAATCACCTCTGACCCTAACTCACTGAACAACCACCTCTGACCCTAACTCACTGAACAACCACCTCTCACCCTAACTCACTGAACAATCACCTCTCACCCTAACTCACTGAACAATCACCTCTGACCCTAATTCACTGAACAACCACCTCTCACCCTAACTCACTGAACAACCACCTCTCACCCTAACTCACTGAACAATCACCTCTCACCCTAACTCACTGAACAACCACCTCTCACCCTAACTCACTGAACAATCACCTCTCACCTTAACTCACCTCTCACCCTAATTCACTGAACAATCACCTCTCACCCTAACTCACTAAACAATCACCTCACCTTAACTCACTGAACAATCACCTCTCACCTTAACTCACTGAACAATCACCTGTCACCCTAACTCACTGAACAACCACCTCTGACCCTAACTCACTGAGCAATCACCTCTGACCCTAACTCACTGAACAACCACCTCTGACCCTAACTCACTGAACAACCACCTCTGACCCTAACTCACTGAACAACCACCTCTCACCCTAACTCACTGAACAATCACCTCTCACCCAACAATCACCTCTGACCCTCACTCACTGAACAACCACCTCTGACCCTAACTCACTGAACAACCACCTCTGACCATAACCCACTGAACAACCACCTCTCCCTCTAACTCACTGAACAATCACCTCTCACCCTAACTCACTGAACAACCACCTCTCACCCTAACGCACTAAACAATCACCTCTCACCTTAACTCACTGAACAATCACCTCTCACCCTAACTCACTGAACAATCACCTCTCACCCTAACTCACTGAACAATCACCTCTGACCCTAATGCACTAAACAATCACCTCTGACCCTAACTCACTGAACAATCACCTCTGACCCTAACTCACTGAACAATCACCTCTGACCCTAACTCACTGAACAATCACCTCTGTCCCTCACTCTCTGAACAATCACCTCTCACCCTAACTCACTGAACAACCACCTCTCACCCTAACTCACTGAACAATCACCTCTCAACCCTAACTCACTGAACAACCACCTCTCACCCTAACTCACTGAACAACCACATCTGACCCTAACTCACTGAACAATCACCTCTCACCCTAACTCACTGAACAACCACCTCTCACCCTAACTCACTGAACAACCACATCTGACCCTAACTCACTGAACAATCACCTCTCACCCTAACTCACTGAACAACCACCTCTGACCCTAACTCACTGAACAATCACCTCTCACCCTAACTCACTGAACAACCACCTCTCACCCTAACTCACTGAACAATCACCTCTCACCCTAACTCACTGAACAATCACCTCTGACCCTAACTCACTGAACAATCACCTCTCACCTTAACTCACTGAACAATCACCTTACCTTAACTCACTGAACAATCACCTGTCACCCTAACTCACTGAACAACCACCTCTGACCCTAACTCACTGAACAACCACCTCTGACCCTAACTCACTGAACAACCACCTCTCACCCTAACTCACTGAACAACCACCTCTCACCCTAACTCACTGAACAATCACCTCTCACCCTAACTCATTGAACAACCACCTCTCACTCTAACTCACTGAACAATCACCTCTCACCTTAACTCACTGAACAATCACCTCTCACCCTAACTCACTGAACAATCACCTCTCACCCTAACTCACTGAACAATCACCTCTCACCCTAACGCACTAAACAATCACCTCTGACCCTAACTCACTGAACAACCACCTCTGACCCTAACTCACTGAACAACCACCTCTCACCCTAACTCACTGAACAATCACCTCTCACCCTAACTCACTGAACAACCACCTCTGACCCTAACTCACTGAACAATCACCTCTCACCCTAACTCACTGAACAATCACCTCTCACCTTAACTCACTGAACAATCACCTCTAACCCTAACTCACTGAACAATCACCTCTCACCCTAACTCACTGAACAATCACCTCTCACCCTAACTCACGGAACAATCACCTCTCACCCTAACTCACTGAACAATCACCTCTCACCTTAACTCACTGAACAATCACCTGTGACCCTAACTCACTAAACAACCACCTGTGACCCTAACTCACTGAACAATCACCTCTGACCCTAACTCACTGAACAACCACCTCTGACCCTAACTCACTGAACCACCTCTCACCCTAACTCACTGAGAACAATCACCTCTCACCCTAACTCACTGAACAATCACCTCTGACCCTCACTCACTGAACAACTACCTCTGACCTAAATTCACTGAACAACCACCTCTGACCCTAACTCACCTCTCACCTTAACTCACTGAACAATCACCTCTCACCCTAATTCACTGAACAATCACCTCTCACCCTAACTCACTGAACAATCACCTCTCACCTTAACTCACTGAACAATCACCTCTCACCCTAACTCACTGATTAATCACCTCTCACCCTAACTCACTGAACAATCACCTCTCACCCTAATGCACTAAACAATCACCTCTGACCCTAACTCACTGAACAACCACCTCTGATCCTAACTCACTGAACAACCACCTCTCACCCTAACTCACTGAACAATCACCTCTCACCCTAACTCACTGAACAACCACCTCTCACCCTAACTCACTGAACAATCACCTCTCACCCTAACTCATTGAACAATCACCTCTGACCCTAATGCACTAAACAATCACCTCTGACCCTAACTCACTGAACAACCACCTCTGACCCTAACTCACTGAACAACCACCTCTCACCCTAACTCACTGAACAATCACCTCTCACCCTAACTCACTGAACAACCACCTCTCACCCTAACTCACTGAACAATCACCTCTCACCTTAACTCACTGAAGAAACACCTCTCACCCTAACTCACTGAACAATCACCTCTCACCCTAACTCACTGAACAATCACCTCTGACCCTAACTGACGAACAATCACCTCTCACCTTAACTCACTGAACAATCACCTCTCACCTTAACTCACTGAACAATCACCTGTCACCCTAACTCACTAAACCACCTCTGACCCTAACTCACTGAACAATCACCTCTGACCCTAACTCACTGAACAACCACCTCTGACCCTAACTCACTGAACAACCACCTCTCACCCTAACTCACTGAACAATCACCTCTCACCCTAACTCACTGAACAATCACCTCTGACCCTCACTCACTGAACTACTACCTCTGACCCTAATTCACTGAACAACCACCTCTGACACTAACTCACTGAACAACCACCTCTCACCCTAACTCACTGAACAATCACCTCTCACCCTAATTCACTGAACAACCACCTCTCACCCTAACTCACTGAACAATCACCTCTCACCTTAACTCACTGAACAATCACCTCTCACCCTAACTCACTGAACAATCACCTCTCACCCTAACTCATTGAACAATCACCTCTCACCCTAATGCACTAAACAATCACCTCTGACCCTAACTCACTGAACAACCACCTCTGACCCTAACTCACTGAACAACCACCTCTCACCCTAACTCACTGAACAATCACCTCTCACCCTAACTCACTGAACAACCACCTCTCACCCTAACTCACTGAACAATCACCTCTCACCTTAACTCACTGAAGAATCACCTCTCACCCTAACTCACTGAACAATCACCTCTCACCCTAACTCACTGAACAATCACCTCTGACCCTAACTGACGAACAATCACCTCTCACCTTAACTCACTGAACAATCACCTCTCACCTTAACTCACTGAACAATCACCTGTCACCCTAACTCACTAAACCACCTCTGACCCTAACTCACTGAACAATCACCTCTGACCCTAACTCACTGAACAACCACCTCTGACCCTAACTCACTGAACAACCACCTCTCACCCTAACTCACTGAACAATCACCTCTCACCCTAACTCACTGAACAATCACCTCTGACCCTCACTCACTGAACTACTACCTCTGACCCTAATTCACTGAACAACCACCTCTGACACTAACTCACTGAACAATCACCTCTCACCCAACCATCACCGCTGACCCTCACTCACTGAACAACCACCTCTGACCCTAACTCACTGAACAACCACCTCTGACACTAACACTGAACAACCACCTCTCACCCTAACTCACTGAACAATCACCTCTCACCCTAACTCACTGAACAACCACCTCTCACCCTAACTTACTGAACAATCACCTCTCACCTTAACTCACTGAACAATCACCTCTCACCCTAACTCACTGAACAATCACCTCTCACCCTAACTCACTGAACAATCACCTCTGACCCTAATGCACTAAACAATCACCTCTCACCCTAACTCACTGAACAATCACCTCTGACCCTAACTCACTGAACAATCACCTCTGACCCTAACTCACTGAACAATCACCTCTGACCCTCACTCACTGAACAATCACCTCTCACCCTAACTCACTGAACAACCACCTCTCACCCTAACTCACTGAACAATCACCTCTGACCCTAACTCACTGAACAACCACCTCTCACCCTAACTCACTGAACAACCACCTCTCACCCTAACTCACTGAACAACCACCTCTGACCCTAACTCACTGAACAACCACCTCTGACCCTAACTCACTGAACAATCACCTCTCACCCTAACTCACTGAACAACCACCTCTGACCCTAACTCACTGAACAATCACCTCTCACCCTAACTCACTGAACAACCACCTCTCACCCTAACTCACTGAACAATCACCTCTCACCTTAACTCACTGAACAATCACCTCTCACCCTAACTCACTGAACAATCACCTCTCATCCTAACTCACCGAACAATCACCTCTCACCCTAACTCACTGAACAATCACCTCTCACCTTAACTCACCTCACCTTAACTCACTGAACAATCACCTGTCACCCTAACTCACTGAACAACCACCTCTGACCCTAACTCACTGAACAATCACCTCTCACCCTAACTCACTGAACAACCACCTCTCACCCTAACTCACTGAACAATCACCTCTCACCCTAACTCACTGAACAACCACCTCTCACCCTAACTCACTGAACAATCACCTCTCACCCTAACTCATTGAACAATCACCTCTCACCCTAATGCACTAAACAATCACCTCTGACCCTAACTCACTGAACAACCACCTCTGACCCTAACTCACTGAACAACCACCTCTCACCCTAACTCACTGAACAATCACCTCTCACCCTAACTCACTGAACAACCACCTCTCACCCTAACTCACTGAACAATCACCTCTCACCTTAACTCACCTCTCACCCTAATTCACTGAACAATCACCTCTCACCCTAACTCACTAAACAATCACCTCACCTTAACTCACTGAACAATCACCTCTCACCTTAACTCACTGAACAATCACCTGTCACCCTAACTCACTGAACAACCACCTCTGACCCTAACTCACTGAGCAATCACCTCTGACCCTAACTCACTGAACAACCACCTCTGACCCTAACTCACTGAACAACCACCTCTGACCCTAACTCACTGAACAACCACCTCTCACCCTAACTCACTGAACAATCACCTCTCACCCAACAATCACCTCTGACCCTCACTCACTGAACAACCACCTCTGACCCTAACTCACTGAACAACCACCTCTGACCATAACCCACTGAACAACCACCTCTCCCTCTAACTCACTGAACAATCACCTCTCACCCTAACTCACTGAACAACCACCTCTCACCCTAACGCACTAAACAATCACCTCTCACCTTAACTCACTGAACAATCACCTCTCACCCTAACTCACTGAACAATCACCTCTCACCCTAACTCACTGAACAATCACCTCTGACCCTAATGCACTAAACAATCACCTCTGACCCTAACTCACTGAACAATCACCTCTGACCCTAACTCACTGAACAATCACCTCTGACCCTAACTCACTGAACAATCACCTCTGTCCCTCACTCTCTGAACAATCACCTCTCACCCTAACTCACTGAACAACCACCTCTCACCCTAACTCACTGAACAATCACCTCTCAACCCTAACTCACTGAACAACCACCTCTCACCCTAACTCACTGAACAATCACCTCTCACCCTAACTCACTGAACAATCACCTCTGACCCTCACTCACTGAACTACTACCTCTGACCCTAATTCACTGAACAACCACCTCTGACACTAACTCACTGAACAATCACCTCTCACCCAACCATCACCGCTGACCCTCACTCACTGAACAACCACCTCTGACCCTAACTCACTGAACAACCACCTCTGACACTAACACTGAACAACCACCTCTCACCCTAACTCACTGAACAATCACCTCTCACCCTAACTCACTGAACAACCACCTCTCACCCTAACTTACTGAACAATCACCTCTCACCTTAACTCACTGAACAATCACCTCTCACCCTAACTCACTGAACAATCACCTCTCACCCTAACTCACTGAACAATCACCTCTGACCCTAATGCACTAAACAATCACCTCTCACCCTAACTCACTGAACAATCACCTCTGACCCTAACTCACTGAACAATCACCTCTGACCCTAACTCACTGAACAATCACCTCTGACCCTCACTCACTGAACAATCACCTCTCACCCTAACTCACTGAACAACCACCTCTCACCCTAACTCACTGAACAATCACCTCTGACCCTAACTCACTGAACAACCACCTCTCACCCTAACTCACTGAACAACCACCTCTCACCCTAACTCACTGAACAACCACCTCTGACCCTAACTCACTGAACAACCACCTCTGACCCTAACTCACTGAACAATCACCTCTCACCCTAACTCACTGAACAACCACCTCTGACCCTAACTCACTGAACAATCACCTCTCACCCTAACTCACTGAACAACCACCTCTCACCCTAACTCACTGAACAATCACCTCTCACCTTAACTCACTGAACAATCACCTCTCACCCTAACTCACTGAACAATCACCTCTCATCCTAACTCACCGAACAATCACCTCTCACCCTAACTCACTGAACAATCACCTCTCACCTTAACTCACCTCACCTTAACTCACTGAACAATCACCTGTCACCCTAACTCACTGAACAACCACCTCTGACCCTAACTCACTGAACAATCACCTCTCACCCTAACTCACTGAACAACCACCTCTCACCCTAACTCACTGAACAATCACCTCTCACCCTAACTCACTGAACAACCACCTCTCACCCTAACTCACTGAACAATCACCTCTCACCCTAACTCATTGAACAATCACCTCTCACCCTAATGCACTAAACAATCACCTCTGACCCTAACTCACTGAACAACCACCTCTGACCCTAACTCACTGAACAACCACCTCTCACCCTAACTCACTGAACAATCACCTCTCACCCTAACTCACTGAACAACCACCTCTCACCCTAACTCACTGAACAATCACCTCTCACCTTAACTCACCTCTCACCCTAATTCACTGAACAATCACCTCTCACCCTAACTCACTAAACAATCACCTCACCTTAACTCACTGAACAATCACCTCTCACCTTAACTCACTGAACAATCACCTGTCACCCTAACTCACTGAACAACCACCTCTGACCCTAACTCACTGAGCAATCACCTCTGACCCTAACTCACTGAACAACCACCTCTGACCCTAACTCACTGAACAACCACCTCTGACCCTAACTCACTGAACAACCACCTCTCACCCTAACTCACTGAACAATCACCTCTCACCCAACAATCACCTCTGACCCTCACTCACTGAACAACCACCTCTGACCCTAACTCACTGAACAACCACCTCTGACCATAACCCACTGAACAACCACCTCTCCCTCTAACTCACTGAACAATCACCTCTCACCCTAACTCACTGAACAACCACCTCTCACCCTAACGCACTAAACAATCACCTCTCACCTTAACTCACTGAACAATCACCTCTCACCCTAACTCACTGAACAATCACCTCTCACCCTAACTCACTGAACAATCACCTCTGACCCTAATGCACTAAACAATCACCTCTGACCCTAACTCACTGAACAATCACCTCTGACCCTAACTCACTGAACAATCACCTCTGACCCTAACTCACTGAACAATCACCTCTGTCCCTCACTCTCTGAACAATCACCTCTCACCCTAACTCACTGAACAACCACCTCTCACCCTAACTCACTGAACAATCACCTCTCAACCCTAACTCACTGAACAACCACCTCTCACCCTAACTCACTGAACAACCACATCTGACCCTAACTCACTGAACAATCACCTCTCACCCTAACTCACTGAACAACCACCTCTCACCCTAACTCACTGAACAACCACATCTGACCCTAACTCACTGAACAATCACCTCTCACCCTAACTCACTGAACAACCACCTCTGACCCTAACTCACTGAACAATCACCTCTCACCCTAACTCACTGAACAACCACCTCTCACCCTAACTCACTGAACAATCACCTCTCACCCTAACTCACTGAACAATCACCTCTGACCCTAACTCACTGAACAATCACCTCTCACCTTAACTCACTGAACAATCACCTTACCTTAACTCACTGAACAATCACCTGTCACCCTAACTCACTGAACAACCACCTCTGACCCTAACTCACTGAACAACCACCTCTGACCCTAACTCACTGAACAACCACCTCTCACCCTAACTCACTGAACAACCACCTCTCACCCTAACTCACTGAACAATCACCTCTCACCCTAACTCATTGAACAACCACCTCTCACTCTAACTCACTGAACAATCACCTCTCACCTTAACTCACTGAACAATCACCTCTCACCCTAACTCACTGAACAATCACCTCTCACCCTAACTCACTGAACAATCACCTCTCACCCTAACGCACTAAACAATCACCTCTGACCCTAACTCACTGAACAACCACCTCTGACCCTAACTCACTGAACAACCACCTCTCACCCTAACTCACTGAACAATCACCTCTCACCCTAACTCACTGAACAACCACCTCTGACCCTAACTCACTGAACAATCACCTCTCACCCTAACTCACTGAACAATCACCTCTCACCTTAACTCACTGAACAATCACCTCTAACCCTAACTCACTGAACAATCACCTCTCACCCTAACTCACTGAACAATCACCTCTCACCCTAACTCACGGAACAATCACCTCTCACCCTAACTCACTGAACAATCACCTCTCACCTTAACTCACTGAACAATCACCTGTGACCCTAACTCACTAAACAACCACCTGTGACCCTAACTCACTGAACAATCACCTCTGACCCTAACTCACTGAACAACCACCTCTGACCCTAACTCACTGAACCACCTCTCACCCTAACTCACTGAGAACAATCACCTCTCACCCTAACTCACTGAACAATCACCTCTGACCCTCACTCACTGAACAACTACCTCTGACCTAAATTCACTGAACAACCACCTCTGACCCTAACTCACCTCTCACCTTAACTCACTGAACAATCACCTCTCACCCTAATTCACTGAACAATCACCTCTCACCCTAACTCACTGAACAATCACCTCTCACCTTAACTCACTGAACAATCACCTCTCACCCTAACTCACTGATTAATCACCTCTCACCCTAACTCACTGAACAATCACCTCTCACCCTAATGCACTAAACAATCACCTCTGACCCTAACTCACTGAACAACCACCTCTGATCCTAACTCACTGAACAACCACCTCTCACCCTAACTCACTGAACAATCACCTCTCACCCTAACTCACTGAACAACCACCTCTCACCCTAACTCACTGAACAATCACCTCTCACCCTAACTCATTGAACAATCACCTCTGACCCTAATGCACTAAACAATCACCTCTGACCCTAACTCACTGAACAACCACCTCTGACCCTAACTCACTGAACAACCACCTCTCACCCTAACTCACTGAACAATCACCTCTCACCCTAACTCACTGAACAACCACCTCTCACCCTAACTCACTGAACAATCACCTCTCACCTTAACTCACTGAAGAAACACCTCTCACCCTAACTCACTGAACAATCACCTCTCACCCTAACTCACTGAACAATCACCTCTGACCCTAACTGACGAACAATCACCTCTCACCTTAACTCACTGAACAATCACCTCTCACCTTAACTCACTGAACAATCACCTGTCACCCTAACTCACTAAACCACCTCTGACCCTAACTCACTGAACAATCACCTCTGACCCTAACTCACTGAACAACCACCTCTGACCCTAACTCACTGAACAACCACCTCTCACCCTAACTCACTGAACAATCACCTCTCACCCTAACTCACTGAACAATCACCTCTGACCCTCACTCACTGAACTACTACCTCTGACCCTAATTCACTGAACAACCACCTCTGACACTAACTCACTGAACAACCACCTCTCACCCTAACTCACTGAACAATCACCTCTCACCCTAATTCACTGAACAACCACCTCTCACCCTAACTCACTGAACAATCACCTCTCACCTTAACTCACTGAACAATCACCTCTCACCCTAACTCACTGAACAATCACCTCTCACCCTAACTCATTGAACAATCACCTCTCACCCTAATGCACTAAACAATCACCTCTGACCCTAACTCACTGAACAACCACCTCTGACCCTAACTCACTGAACAATCACCTCTCACCCTAACTCACTGAACAATCACCTCTCACCCTAACTCACTGAACAACCACCTCTCACCCTAACTCACTGAACAATCACCTCTCACCTTAACTCACTGAAGAATCACCTCTCACCCTAACTCACTGAACAATCACCTCTCACCCTAACTCACTGAACAATCACCTCTGACCCTAACTGACGAACAATCACCTCTCACCTTAACTCACTGAACAATCACCTCTCACCTTAACTCACTGAACAATCACCTGTCACCCTAACTCACTAAACCACCTCTGACCCTAACTCACTGAACAATCACCTCTGACCCTAACTCACTGAACAACCACCTCTGACCCTAACTCACTGAACAACCACCTCTCACCCTAACTCACTGAACAATCACCTCTCACCCTAACTCACTGAACAATCACCTCTGACCCTCACTCACTGAACTACTACCTCTGACCCTAATTCACTGAACAACCACCTCTGACACTAACTCACTGAACAATCACCTCTCACCCAACCATCACCGCTGACCCTCACTCACTGAACAACCACCTCTGACCCTAACTCACTGAACAACCACCTCTGACACTAACACTGAACAACCACCTCTCACCCTAACTCACTGAACAATCACCTCTCACCCTAACTCACTGAACAACCACCTCTCACCCTAACTTACTGAACAATCACCTCTCACCTTAACTCACTGAACAATCACCTCTCACCCTAACTCACTGAACAATCACCTCTCACCCTAACTCACTGAACAATCACCTCTGACCCTAATGCACTAAACAATCACCTCTCACCCTAACTCACTGAACAATCACCTCTGACCCTAACTCACTGAACAATCACCTCTGACCCTAACTCACTGAACAATCACCTCTGACCCTCACTCACTGAACAATCACCTCTCACCCTAACTCACTGAACAACCACCTCTCACCCTAACTCACTGAACAATCACCTCTGACCCTAACTCACTGAACAACCACCTCTCACCCTAACTCACTGAACAACCACCTCTCACCCTAACTCACTGAACAACCACCTCTGACCCTAACTCACTGAACAACCACCTCTGACCCTAACTCACTGAACAATCACCTCTCACCCTAACTCACTGAACAACCACCTCTGACCCTAACTCACTGAACAATCACCTCTCACCCTAACTCACTGAACAACCACCTCTCACCCTAACTCACTGAACAATCACCTCTCACCTTAACTCACTGAACAATCACCTCTCACCCTAACTCACTGAACAATCACCTCTCATCCTAACTCACCGAACAATCACCTCTCACCCTAACTCACTGAACAATCACCTCTCACCTTAACTCACCTCACCTTAACTCACTGAACAATCACCTGTCACCCTAACTCACTGAACAACCACCTCTGACCCTAACTCACTGAACAATCACCTCTCACCCTAACTCACTGAACAACCACCTCTCACCCTAACTCACTGAACAATCACCTCTCACCCTAACTCACTGAACAACCACCTCTCACCCTAACTCACTGAACAATCACCTCTCACCCTAACTCATTGAACAATCACCTCTCACCCTAATGCACTAAACAATCACCTCTGACCCTAACTCACTGAACAACCACCTCTGACCCTAACTCACTGAACAACCACCTCTCACCCTAACTCACTGAACAATCACCTCTCACCCTAACTCACTGAACAACCACCTCTCACCCTAACTCACTGAACAATCACCTCTCACCTTAACTCACCTCTCACCCTAATTCACTGAACAATCACCTCTCACCCTAACTCACTAAACAATCACCTCACCTTAACTCACTGAACAATCACCTCTCACCTTAACTCACTGAACAATCACCTGTCACCCTAACTCACTGAACAACCACCTCTGACCCTAACTCACTGAGCAATCACCTCTGACCCTAACTCACTGAACAACCACCTCTGACCCTAACTCACTGAACAACCACCTCTGACCCTAACTCACTGAACAACCACCTCTCACCCTAACTCACTGAACAATCACCTCTCACCCAACAATCACCTCTGACCCTCACTCACTGAACAACCACCTCTGACCCTAACTCACTGAACAACCACCTCTGACCATAACCCACTGAACAACCACCTCTCCCTCTAACTCACTGAACAATCACCTCTCACCCTAACTCACTGAACAACCACCTCTCACCCTAACGCACTAAACAATCACCTCTCACCTTAACTCACTGAACAATCACCTCTCACCCTAACTCACTGAACAATCACCTCTCACCCTAACTCACTGAACAATCACCTCTGACCCTAATGCACTAAACAATCACCTCTGACCCTAACTCACTGAACAATCACCTCTGACCCTAACTCACTGAACAATCACCTCTGACCCTAACTCACTGAACAATCACCTCTGTCCCTCACTCTCTGAACAATCACCTCTCACCCTAACTCACTGAACAACCACCTCTCACCCTAACTCACTGAACAATCACCTCTCAACCCTAACTCACTGAACAACCACCTCTCACCCTAACTCACTGAACAACCACATCTGACCCTAACTCACTGAACAATCACCTCTCACCCTAACTCACTGAACAACCACCTCTCACCCTAACTCACTGAACAACCACATCTGACCCTAACTCACTGAACAATCACCTCTCACCCTAACTCACTGAACAACCACCTCTGACCATAACTCACTGAACAATCACCTCTCACCCTAACTCACTGAACAACCACCTCTCACCCTAACTCACTGAACAATCACCTCTCACCCTAACTCACTGAACAATCACCTCTGACCCTAACTCACTGAACAATCACCTCTCACCTTAACTCACTGAACAATCACCTTACCTTAACTCACTGAACAATCACCTGTCACCCTAACTCACTGAACAACCACCTCTGACCCTAACTCACTGAACAACCACCTCTGACCCTAACTCACTGAACAACCACCTCTCACCCTAACTCACTGAACAACCACCTCTCACCCTAACTCACTGAACAATCACCTCTCACCCTAACTCATTGAACAACCACCTCTCACTCTAACTCACTGAACAATCACCTCTCACCTTAACTCACTGAACAATCACCTCTCACCCTAACTCACTGAACAATCACCTCTCACCCTAACTCACTGAACAATCACCTCTCACCCTAACGCACTAAACAATCACCTCTGACCCTAACTCACTGAACAACCACCTCTGACCCTAACTCACTGAACAACCACCTCTCACCCTAACTCACTGAACAACCACCTCTCACCCTAACTCACTGAACAATCACCTCTCACCCTAACTCACTGAACAACCACCTCTCACCCTAACTCACTGAACAATCACCTCTCACCTTAACTCACTGAAGAATCACCTCTCACCCTAACTCACTGAACAATCACCTCTCACACTAACTCACTGAACAATCACCTCTGACCCTAACTGACGAACAATCACCTCTCACCTTAACTCACTGAACAATCACCTCTCACCTTAACTCACTGAACAATCACCTGTCACCCTAACTCACTAATACACCTCTGACCCTAACTCACTGAACAATCACCTCTGACCCTAATTCACTGAACAATCACCTCTGACCCTAACTCACTGAACAACCACCTCTCACCCTAACTCACTGAACAATCACCTCTCACCCTAACTCACTGCACAATCACCTCTGACCCTCACTCACTGAACTACTACCTCTGACCCTAATTCACTGAACAACCACCTCTGACACTAACTCACTGAACAACCACCTCTCACCCTAACTCACTGAACAATCACCTCTCACCCTAATTCACTGAACAACCACCTCTCACCCTAACTCACTGAACAATCACCTCTCACCCTAACTCACTGAACAATCACCTCTGACCCTAATGCACTAAACAATCACCTCTGACCCTAACTCACTGAACAACCACCTCTGACCCTAACTCACTGAACAACCACCTCTCACCCTAACTCACTGAACAATCACCTCTCACCCTAACTCACTGAACAACCACCTCTCACCCTAACTCACTGAACAATCACCTCTCACCTTAACTCACTGAAGAATCACCTCTCACCCTAACTCACTGAACAATCACCTCTCACCCTAACTCACTGAACAATCACCTCTGACCCTAACTGACGAACAATCACCTCTCACCTTAACTCACTGAACAATCACCTCTCACCTTAACTCACTGAACAATCACCTGTCACCCTAACTCACTAAACCACCTCTGAACCTAACTCACTGAACAATCACCTCTGACCCTAACTAACTGAACAACCACCTCTGACCCTAACTCACTGAACAACCACCTCTCACCCTAACTCACTGAACAATCACCTCTCACCCTAACTCACTGAACAATCACCTCTGACCCTCACTCACTGAACTACTACCTCTGACCCTAATTCACTGAACAACCACCTCTGACACTAACTCACTGAACAACCACCTCTCACCCTAACTCACTGAACAATCACCTCTCACCCTAATTCACTGAACAACCACCTCTCACCCTAACTCACTGAACAATCACCTCTCACCCTAACTCACTGAACAATCACCTCTCACCCTAACTCATTGAACAATCACCTCTCACCCTAATGCACTAAACAATCACCTCTGACCCTAACTCACTGAACAACCACCTCTCACCCTAACTCACTGAACAATCACCTCTCACCCTAACTCACTGAACAACCACCTCTCACCCTAACTCACTGAACAATCACCTCTCACCTTAACTCACCTCTCACCCTAACTCACTGAACAATCACCTCTCACCCTAACTCACTAAACAATCACCTCACCTTAACTCACTGAACAATCACCTCTCACCTTAACTCACTGAATAATCACCTGTCACCCTAACTCACTGAACAACCACCTCTGACCCTAACTCACTGAGCAATCACCTCTGACCCTAACTCACTGAACAACCACCTCTGACCCAAACTCACTGAACAACCACCTCTGACCCTAACTCACTGAACAACCACCTCTCACCCTAACTCACTGAACAATCACCTCTCACCCAACAATCACCTCTGACCCTCACTCACTGAACAACCACCTCTGACCCTAACTCACTGAACAACCACCTCTGACCCTAACCCACTGAACAACCACCTCTCACCCTAACTCACTGAACAATCACCTCTCACCCTAACTCACTGAACAACCACCTCTCACCCTAACGCACTAAACAATCACCTCTCACCTTAACTCACTGAACAATCACCTCTCACCCTAACTCACTGAACAATCACCTCTCACCCTAACTCACTGAACAATCACCTCTGACACTAATGCACTAAACAATCACCTCTGACCCTAACTCACTGAACAATCACCTCTGACCCTAACTCACTGAACAATCACCTCTGACCCTAACTCACTGAACAATCACGTCTGTCCCTCACTCTCTGAACAATCACCTCTGACCCTAACTCACTGAACAACCACCTCTGACCCTAACTCACTGAACAATCACCTCTCAACCCTAACTCACTGAACAACCACCTCTCACCCTAACTCACTGAACAACCACATCTGACCCTAACTCACTGAACAATCACCTCTCACCCTAACTCACTGAACAATCACCTCTGACCCTAACTCACTGAACAACCACCTCTGACCCTAACTCACTGAACAACCACCTCTGACCCTAACTCACTGAACAACCACCTCTGACACTAACACTGAACAACCACCTCTCACCCTAACTCACTGAACAATCACCTCTCACCCTAACTCACTGAACAACCACCTCTCACCCTAACTTACTGAACAATCACCTCTCACCTTAACTCACTGAACAATCACCTCTCACCCTAACTCACTGAACAATCACCTCTCACCCTAACTCACTGAACAATCACCTCTGACCCTAATGCACTAAACAATCACCTCTCACCCTAACTCACTGAACAATCACCTCTGACCCTAACTCACTGAACAATCACCTCTGACCCTAACTCACTGAACAATCACCTCTGACCCTCACTCACTGAACAATCACCTCTCACCCTAACTCACTGAACAACCACCTCTCACCCTAACTCACTGAACAATCACCTCTGACCCTAACTCACTGAACAACCACCTCTCACCCTAACTCACTGAACAACCACCTCTCACCCTAACTCACTGAACAACCACCTCTGACCCTAACTCACTGAACAACCACCTCTGACCCTAACTCACTGAACAATCACCTCTCACCCTAACTCACTGAACAACCACCTCTGACCCTAACTCACTGAACAATCACCTCTCACCTTAACTCACTGAAGAATCACCTCTCACCCTAACTCACTGAACAATCACCTCTCACACTAACTCACTGAACAATCACCTCTGACCCTAACTGACGAACAATCACCTCTCACCTTAACTCACTGAACAATCACCTCTCACCTTAACTCACTGAACAATCACCTGTCACCCTAACTCACTAATACACCTCTGACCCTAACTCACTGAACAATCACCTCTGACCCTAATTCACTGAACAATCACCTCTGACCCTAACTCACTGAACAACCACCTCTCACCCTAACTCACTGAACAATCACCTCTCACCCTAACTCACTGCACAATCACCTCTGACCCTCACTCACTGAACTACTACCTCTGACCCTAATTCACTGAACAACCACCTCTGACACTAACTCACTGAACAACCACCTCTCACCCTAACTCACTGAACAATCACCTCTCACCCTAATTCACTGAACAACCACCTCTCACCCTAACTCACTGAACAATCACCTCTCACCCTAACTCACTGAACAATCACCTCTGACCCTAATGCACTAAACAATCACCTCTGACCCTAACTCACTGAACAACCACCTCTGACCCTAACTCACTGAACAACCACCTCTCACCCTAACTCACTGAACAATCACCTCTCACCCTAACTCACTGAACAACCACCTCTCACCCTAACTCACTGAACAATCACCTCTCACCTTAACTCACTGAAGAATCACCTCTCACCCTAACTCACTGAACAATCACCTCTCACCCTAACTCACTGAACAATCACCTCTGACCCTAACTGACGAACAATCACCTCTCACCTTAACTCACTGAACAATCACCTCTCACCTTAACTCACTGAACAATCACCTGTCACCCTAACTCACTAAACCACCTCTGAACCTAACTCACTGAACAATCACCTCTGACCCTAACTCACTGAACAACCACCTCTGACCCTAACTCACTGAACAACCACCTCTCACCCTAACTCACTGAACAATCACCTCTCACCCTAACTCACTGAACAATCACCTCTGACCCTCACTCACTGAACTACTACCTCTGACCCTAATTCACTGAACAACCACCTCTGACACTAACTCACTGAACAACCACCTCTCACCCTAACTCACTGAACAATCACCTCTCACCCTAATTCACTGAACAACCACCTCTCACCCTAACTCACTGAACAATCACCTCTCACCCTAACTCACTGAACAATCACCTCTCACCCTAACTCATTGAACAATCACCTCTCACCCTAATGCACTAAACAATCACCTCTGACCCTAACTCACTGAACAACCACCTCTCACCCTAACTCACTGAACAATCACCTCTCACCCTAACTCACTGAACAACCACCTCTCACCCTAACTCACTGAACAATCACCTCTCACCTTAACTCACCTCTCACCCTAACTCACTGAACAATCACCTCTCACCCTAACTCACTAAACAATCACCTCACCTTAACTCACTGAACAATCACCTCTCACCTTAACTCACTGAATAATCACCTGTCACCCTAACTCACTGAACAACCACCTCTGACCCTAACTCACTGAGCAATCACCTCTGACCCTAACTCACTGAACAACCACCTCTGACCCAAACTCACTGAACAACCACCTCTGACCCTAACTCACTGAACAACCACCTCTCACCCTAACTCACTGAACAATCACCTCTCACCCAACAATCACCTCTGACCCTCACTCACTGAACAACCACCTCTGACCCTAACTCACTGAACAACCACCTCTGACCCTAACCCACTGAACAACCACCTCTCACCCTAACTCACTGAACAATCACCTCTCACCCTAACTCACTGAACAACCACCTCTCACCCTAACGCACTAAACAATCACCTCTCACCTTAACTCACTGAACAATCACCTCTCACCCTAACTCACTGAACAATCACCTCTCACCCTAACTCACTGAACAATCACCTCTGACACTAATGCACTAAACAATCACCTCTGACCCTAACTCACTGAACAATCACCTCTGACCCTAACTCACTGAACAATCACCTCTGACCCTAACTCACTGAACAATCACGTCTGTCCCTCACTCTCTGAACAATCACCTCTCACCCTAACTCACTGAACAACCACCTCTGACCCTAACTCACTGAACAATCACCTCTCAACCCTAACTCACTGAACAACCACCTCTCACCCTAACTCACTGAACAACCACATCTGACCCTAACTCACTGAACAATCACCTCTCACCCTAACTCACTGAACAATCACCTCTGACCCTAACTCACTGAACAACCACCTCTGACCCTAACTCACTGAACAACCACCTCTGACCCTAACTCACTGAACAACCACCTCTGACACTAACACTGAACAACCACCTCTCACCCTAACTCACTGAACAATCACCTCTCACCCTAACTCACTGAACAACCACCTCTCACCCTAACTTACTGAACAATCACCTCTCACCTTAACTCACTGAACAATCACCTCTCACCCTAACTCACTGAACAATCACCTCTCACCCTAACTCACTGAACAATCACCTCTGACCCTAATGCACTAAACAATCACCTCTCACCCTAACTCACTGAACAATCACCTCTGACCCTAACTGACGAACAATCACCTCTCACCTTAACTCACTGAACAATCACCTCTCACCTTAACTCACTGAACAATCACCTGTCACCCTAACTCACTAAACCACCTCTGACCCTAACTCACTGAACAATCACCTCTGACCCTAACTCACTGAACAACCACCTCTGACCCTAACTCACTGAACAACCACCTCTCACCCTAACTCACTGAACAATCACCTCTCACCCTAACTCACTGAACAATCACCTCTGACCCTCACTCACTGAACTACTACCTCTGACCCTAATTCACTGAACAACCACCTCTGACACTAACTCACTGAACAACCACCTCTCACCCTAACTCACTGAACAATCACCTCTCACCCTAATTCACTGAACAACCACCTCTCACCCTAACTCACTGAACAATCACCTCTCACCTTAACTCACTGAACAATCACCTCTCACCCTAACTCACTGAACAATCACCTCTCACCCTAACTCATTGAACAATCACCTCTCACCCTAATGCACTAAACAATCACCTCTGACCCTAACTCACTGAACTACTACCTCTGACCCTAATTCACTGAACAACCACCTCTGACACTAACTCACTGAACAATCACCTCTCACCCAACCATCACCGCTGACCCTCACTCACTGAACAACCACCTCTGACCCTAACTCACTGAACAACCACCTCTGACACTAACACTGAACAACCACCTCTCACCCTAACTCACTGAACAATCACCTCTCACCCTAACTCACTGAACAACCACCTCTCACCCTAACTTACTGAACAATCACCTCTCACCTTAACTCACTGAACAATCACCTCTCACCCTAACTCACTGAACAATCACCTCTCACCCTAACTCACTGAACAATCACCTCTGACCCTAATGCACTAAACAATCACCTCTCACCCTAACTCACTGAACAATCACCTCTGACCCTAACTCACTGAACAATCACCTCTGACCCTAACTCACTGAACAATCACCTCTGACCCTCACTCACTGAACAATCACCTCTCACCCTAACTCACTGAACAACCACCTCTCACCCTAACTCACTGAACAATCACCTCTGACCCTAACTCACTGAACAACCACCTCTCACCCTAACTCACTGAACAACCACCTCTCACCCTAACTCACTGAACAACCACCTCTGACCCTAACTCACTGAACAACCACCTCTGACCCTAACTCACTGAACAATCACCTCTCACCCTAACTCACTGAACAACCACCTCTGACCCTAACTCACTGAACAATCACCTCTCACCCTAACTCACTGAACAACCACCTCTCACCCTAACTCACTGAACAATCACCTCTCACCTTAACTCACTGAACAATCACCTCTCACCCTAACTCACTGAACAATCACCTCTCATCCTAACTCACCGAACAATCACCTCTCACCCTAACTCACTGAACAATCACCTCTCACCTTAACTCACCTCACCTTAACTCACTGAACAATCACCTGTCACCCTAACTCACTGAACAACCACCTCTGACCCTAACTCACTGAACAATCACCTCTCACCCTAACTCACTGAACAACCACCTCTCACCCTAACTCACTGAACAATCACCTCTCACCCTAACTCACTGAACAACCACCTCTCACCCTAACTCACTGAACAATCACCTCTCACCCTAACTCATTGAACAATCACCTCTCACCCTAATGCACTAAACAATCACCTCTGACCCTAACTCACTGAACAACCACCTCTGACCCTAACTCACTGAACAACCACCTCTCACCCTAACTCACTGAACAATCACCTCTCACCCTAACTCACTGAACAACCACCTCTCACCCTAACTCACTGAACAATCACCTCTCACCTTAACTCACCTCTCACCCTAATTCACTGAACAATCACCTCTCACCCTAACTCACTAAACAATCACCTCACCTTAACTCACTGAACAATCACCTCTCACCTTAACTCACTGAACAATCACCTGTCACCCTAACTCACTGAACAACCACCTCTGACCCTAACTCACTGAGCAATCACCTCTGACCCTAACTCACTGAACAACCACCTCTGACCCTAACTCACTGAACAACCACCTCTGACCCTAACTCACTGAACAACCACCTCTCACCCTAACTCACTGAACAATCACCTCTCACCCAACAATCACCTCTGACCCTCACTCACTGAACAACCACCTCTGACCCTAACTCACTGAACAACCACCTCTGACCATAACCCACTGAACAACCACCTCTCCCTCTAACTCACTGAACAATCACCTCTCACCCTAACTCACTGAACAACCACCTCTCACCCTAACGCACTAAACAATCACCTCTCACCTTAACTCACTGAACAATCACCTCTCACCCTAACTCACTGAACAATCACCTCTCACCCTAACTCACTGAACAATCACCTCTGACCCTAATGCACTAAACAATCACCTCTGACCCTAACTCACTGAACAATCACCTCTGACCCTAACTCACTGAACAATCACCTCTGACCCTAACTCACTGAACAATCACCTCTGTCCCTCACTCTCTGAACAATCACCTCTCACCCTAACTCACTGAACAACCACCTCTCACCCTAACTCACTGAACAATCACCTCTCAACCCTAACTCACTGAACAACCACCTCTCACCCTAACTCACTGAACAACCACATCTGACCCTAACTCACTGAACAATCACCTCTCACCCTAACTCACTGAACAACCACCTCTCACCCTAACTCACTGAACAACCACATCTGACCCTAACTCACTGAACAATCACCTCTCACCCTAACTCACTGAACAACCACCTCTGACCATAACTCACTGAACAATCACCTCTCACCCTAACTCACTGAACAACCACCTCTCACCCTAACTCACTGAACAATCACCTCTCACCCTAACTCACTGAACAATCACCTCTGACCCTAACTCACTGAACAATCACCTCTCACCTTAACTCACTGAACAATCACCTTACCTTAACTCACTGAACAATCACCTGTCACCCTAACTCACTGAACAACCACCTCTGACCCTAACTCACTGAACAACCACCTCTGACCCTAACTCACTGAACAACCACCTCTCACCCTAACTCACTGAACAACCACCTCTCACCCTAACTCACTGAACAATCACCTCTCACCCTAACTCATTGAACAACCACCTCTCACTCTAACTCACTGAACAATCACCTCTCACCTTAACTCACTGAACAATCACCTCTCACCCTAACTCACTGAACAATCACCTCTCACCCTAACTCACTGAACAATCACCTCTCACCCTAACGCACTAAACAATCACCTCTGACCCTAACTCACTGAACAACCACCTCTGACCCTAACTCACTGAACAACCACCTCTCACCCTAACTCACTGAACAACCACCTCTCACCCTAACTCACTGAACAATCACCTCTCACCCTAACTCACTGAACAACCACCTCTCACCCTAACTCACTGAACAATCACCTCTCACCTTAACTCACTGAAGAATCACCTCTCACCCTAACTCACTGAACAATCACCTCTCACACTAACTCACTGAACAATCACCTCTGACCCTAACTGACGAACAATCACCTCTCACCTTAACTCACTGAACAATCACCTCTCACCTTAACTCACTGAACAATCACCTGTCACCCTAACTCACTAATACACCTCTGACCCTAACTCACTGAACAATCACCTCTGACCCTAATTCACTGAACAATCACCTCTGACCCTAACTCACTGAACAACCACCTCTCACCCTAACTCACTGAACAATCACCTCTCACCCTAACTCACTGCACAATCACCTCTGACCCTCACTCACTGAACTACTACCTCTGACCCTAATTCACTGAACAACCACCTCTGACACTAACTCACTGAACAACCACCTCTCACCCTAACTCACTGAACAATCACCTCTCACCCTAATTCACTGAACAACCACCTCTCACCCTAACTCACTGAACAATCACCTCTCACCCTAACTCACTGAACAATCACCTCTGACCCTAATGCACTAAACAATCACCTCTGACCCTAACTCACTGAACAACCACCTCTGACCCTAACTCACTGAACAACCACCTCTCACCCTAACTCACTGAACAATCACCTCTCACCCTAACTCACTGAACAACCACCTCTCACCCTAACTCACTGAACAATCACCTCTCACCTTAACTCACTGAAGAATCACCTCTCACCCTAACTCACTGAACAATCACCTCTCACCCTAACTCACTGAACAATCACCTCTGACCCTAACTGACGAACAATCACCTCTCACCTTAACTCACTGAACAATCACCTCTCACCTTAACTCACTGAACAATCACCTGTCACCCTAACTCACTAAACCACCTCTGAACCTAACTCACTGAACAATCACCTCTGACCCTAACTAACTGAACAACCACCTCTGACCCTAACTCACTGAACAACCACCTCTCACCCTAACTCACTGAACAATCACCTCTCACCCTAACTCACTGAACAATCACCTCTGACCCTCACTCACTGAACTACTACCTCTGACCCTAATTCACTGAACAACCACCTCTGACACTAACTCACTGAACAACCACCTCTCACCCTAACTCACTGAACAATCACCTCTCACCCTAATTCACTGAACAACCACCTCTCACCCTAACTCACTGAACAATCACCTCTCACCCTAACTCACTGAACAATCACCTCTCACCCTAACTCATTGAACAATCACCTCTCACCCTAATGCACTAAACAATCACCTCTGACCCTAACTCACTGAACAACCACCTCTCACCCTAACTCACTGAACAATCACCTCTCACCCTAACTCACTGAACAACCACCTCTCACCCTAACTCACTGAACAATCACCTCTCACCTTAACTCACCTCTCACCCTAACTCACTGAACAATCACCTCTCACCCTAACTCACTAAACAATCACCTCACCTTAACTCACTGAACAATCACCTCTCACCTTAACTCACTGAATAATCACCTGTCACCCTAACTCACTGAACAACCACCTCTGACCCTAACTCACTGAGCAATCACCTCTGACCCTAACTCACTGAACAACCACCTCTGACCCAAACTCACTGAACAACCACCTCTGACCCTAACTCACTGAACAACCACCTCTCACCCTAACTCACTGAACAATCACCTCTCACCCAACAATCACCTCTGACCCTCACTCACTGAACAACCACCTCTGACCCTAACTCACTGAACAACCACCTCTGACCCTAACCCACTGAACAACCACCTCTCACCCTAACTCACTGAACAATCACCTCTCACCCTAACTCACTGAACAACCACCTCTCACCCTAACGCACTAAACAATCACCTCTCACCTTAACTCACTGAACAATCACCTCTCACCCTAACTCACTGAACAATCACCTCTCACCCTAACTCACTGAACAATCACCTCTGACACTAATGCACTAAACAATCACCTCTGACCCTAACTCACTGAACAATCACCTCTGACCCTAACTCACTGAACAATCACCTCTGACCCTAACTCACTGAACAATCACGTCTGTCCCTCACTCTCTGAACAATCACCTCTGACCCTAACTCACTGAACAACCACCTCTGACCCTAACTCACTGAACAATCACCTCTCAACCCTAACTCACTGAACAACCACCTCTCACCCTAACTCACTGAACAACCACATCTGACCCTAACTCACTGAACAATCACCTCTCACCCTAACTCACTGAACAATCACCTCTGACCCTAACTCACTGAACAACCACCTCTGACCCTAACTCACTGAACAACCACCTCTGACCCTAACTCACTGAACAACCACCTCTGACACTAACACTGAACAACCACCTCTCACCCTAACTCACTGAACAATCACCTCTCACCCTAACTCACTGAACAACCACCTCTCACCCTAACTTACTGAACAATCACCTCTCACCTTAACTCACTGAACAATCACCTCTCACCCTAACTCACTGAACAATCACCTCTCACCCTAACTCACTGAACAATCACCTCTGACCCTAATGCACTAAACAATCACCTCTCACCCTAACTCACTGAACAATCACCTCTGACCCTAACTCACTGAACAATCACCTCTGACCCTAACTCACTGAACAATCACCTCTGACCCTCACTCACTGAACAATCACCTCTCACCCTAACTCACTGAACAACCACCTCTCACCCTAACTCACTGAACAATCACCTCTGACCCTAACTCACTGAACAACCACCTCTCACCCTAACTCACTGAACAACCACCTCTCACCCTAACTCACTGAACAACCACCTCTGACCCTAACTCACTGAACAACCACCTCTGACCCTAACTCACTGAACAATCACCTCTCACCCTAACTCACTGAACAACCACCTCTGACCCTAACTCACTGAACAATCACCTCTCACCTTAACTCACTGAAGAATCACCTCTCACCCTAACTCACTGAACAATCACCTCTCACACTAACTCACTGAACAATCACCTCTGACCCTAACTGACGAACAATCACCTCTCACCTTAACTCACTGAACAATCACCTCTCACCTTAACTCACTGAACAATCACCTGTCACCCTAACTCACTAATACACCTCTGACCCTAACTCACTGAACAATCACCTCTGACCCTAATTCACTGAACAATCACCTCTGACCCTAACTCACTGAACAACCACCTCTCACCCTAACTCACTGAACAATCACCTCTCACCCTAACTCACTGCACAATCACCTCTGACCCTCACTCACTGAACTACTACCTCTGACCCTAATTCACTGAACAACCACCTCTGACACTAACTCACTGAACAACCACCTCTCACCCTAACTCACTGAACAATCACCTCTCACCCTAATTCACTGAACAACCACCTCTCACCCTAACTCACTGAACAATCACCTCTCACCCTAACTCACTGAACAATCACCTCTGACCCTAATGCACTAAACAATCACCTCTGACCCTAACTCACTGAACAACCACCTCTGACCCTAACTCACTGAACAACCACCTCTCACCCTAACTCACTGAACAATCACCTCTCACCCTAACTCACTGAACAACCACCTCTCACCCTAACTCACTGAACAATCACCTCTCACCTTAACTCACTGAAGAATCACCTCTCACCCTAACTCACTGAACAATCACCTCTCACCCTAACTCACTGAACAATCACCTCTGACCCTAACTGACGAACAATCACCTCTCACCTTAACTCACTGAACAATCACCTCTCACCTTAACTCACTGAACAATCACCTGTCACCCTAACTCACTAAACCACCTCTGAACCTAACTCACTGAACAATCACCTCTGACCCTAACTCACTGAACAACCACCTCTGACCCTAACTCACTGAACAACCACCTCTCACCCTAACTCACTGAACAATCAACTCTCACCCTAACTCACTGAACAATCACCTCTGACCCTCACTCACTGAACTACTACCTCTGACCCTAATTCACTGAACAACCACCTCTGACACTAACTCACTGAACAACCACCTCTCACCCTAACTCACTGAACAATCACCTCTCACCCTAATTCACTGAACAACCACCTCTCACCCTAACTCACTGAACAATCACCTCTCACCCTAACTCACTGAACAATCACCTCTCACCCTAACTCATTGAACAATCACCTCTCACCCTAATGCACTAAACAATCACCTCTGACCCTAACTCACTGAACAACCACCTCTCACCCTAACTCACTGAACAATCACCTCTCACCCTAACTCACTGAACAACCACCTCTCACCCTAACTCACTGAACAATCACCTCTCACCTTAACTCACCTCTCACCCTAACTCACTGAACAATCACCTCTCACCCTAACTCACTAAACAATCACCTCACCTTAACTCACTGAACAATCACCTCTCACCTTAACTCACTGAATAATCACCTGTCACCCTAACTCACTGAACAACCACCTCTGACCCTAACTCACTGAGCAATCACCTCTGACCCTAACTCACTGAACAACCACCTCTGACCCAAACTCACTGAACAACCACCTCTCACCCTAACTCACTGAACAATCACCTCTCACCCAACAATCACCTCTGACCCTCACTCACTGAACAACCACCTCTGACCCTAACTCACTGAACAACCACCTCTGACCCTAACCCACTGAACAACCACCTCTCACCCTAACTCACTGAACAATCACCTCTCACCCTAACTCACTGAACAACCACCTCTCACCCTAACGCACTAAACAATCACCTCTCACCTTAACTCACTGAACAATCACCTCTCACCCTAACTCACTGAACAATCACCTCTCACCCTAACTCACTGAACAATCACCTCTGACACTAATGCACTAAACAATCACCTCTGACCCTAACTCACTGAACAATCACCTCTGACCCTAACTCACTGAACAATCACCTCTGACCCTAACTCACTGAACAATCACGTCTGTCCCTCACTCTCTGAACAATCACCTCTCACCCTAACTCACTGAACAACCACCTCTGACCCTAACTCACTGAACAATCACCTCTCAACCCTAACTCACTGAACAACCACCTCTCACCCTAACTCACTGAACAACCACATCTGACCCTAACTCACTGAACAATCACCTCTCACCCTAACTCACTGAACAATCACCTCTGACCCTAACTCACTGAACAACCACATCTGACCCTAACTCACTGAACAACCACCTCTGACCCTAACTCACTGAACAACCACCTCTGACACTAACACTGAACAACCACCTCTCACCCTAACTCACTGAACAATCACCTCTCACCCTAACTCACTGAACAACCACCTCTCACCCTAACTTACTGAACAATCACCTCTCACCTTAACTCACTGAACAATCACCTCTCACCCTAACTCACTGAACAATCACCTCTCACCCTAACTCACTGAACAATCACCTCTGACCCTAATGCACTAAACAATCACCTCTCACCCTAACTCACTGAACAATCACCTCTGACCCTAACTCACTGAACAATCACCTCTGACCCTAACTCACTGAACAATCACCTCTGACCCTCACTCACTGAACAATCACCTCTCACCCTAACTCACTGAACAACCACCTCTCACCCTAACTCACTGAACAATCACCTCTGACCCTAACTCACTGAACAACCACCTCTCACCCTAACTCACTGAACAACCACCTCTCACCCTAACTCACTGAACAACCACCTCTGACCCTAACTCACTGAACAACCACCTCTGACCCTAACTCACTGAACAATCACCTCTCACCCTAACTCACTGAACAACCACCTCTGACCCTAACTCACTGAACAATCACCTCTCACCCTAACTCACTGAACAACCACCTCTCACCCTAACTCACTGAACAATCACCTCTCACCTTAACTCACTGAACAATCACCTCTCACCCTAACTCACTGAACAATCACCTCTCATCCTAACTCACCGAACAATCACCTCTCACCCTAACTCACTGAACAATCACCTCTCACCTTAACTCACCTCACCTTAACTCACTGAACAATCACCTGTCACCCTAACTCACTGAACAACCACCTCTGACCCTAACTCACTGAACAATCACCTCTCACCCTAACTCACTGAACAACCACCTCTCACCCTAACTCACTGAACAATCACCTCTCACCCTAACTCACTGAACAACCACCTCTCACCCTAACTCACTGAACAACCACCTCTCACCCTAACTCATTGAACAATCACCTCTCACCTTAACTCACTGAACAATCACCTCTCACCCTAACTCACTGAACAATCACCTCTCATCCTAACTCACCGAACAATCACCTCTCACCCTAACTCACTGAACAATCACCTCTCACCTTAACTCACCTCACCTTAACTCACTGAACAATCACCTGTCACCCTAACTCACTGAACAACCACCTCTGACCCTAACTCACTGAACAATCACCTCTCACCCTAACTCACTGAACAACCACCTCTCACCCTAACTCACTGAACAATCACCTCTCACCCTAACTCACTGAACAACCACCTCTCACCCTAACTCACTGAACAATCACCTCTCACCTTAACTCACTGAACAATCACCTCTCACCATTACTCACTGAACAATCACCTGTCACCCTAACTCACTGAACAACCACCTCTGACCCTAACTCACTGAACTATCACCTCTGACCCTAACTCACTGAACAACCACCTCTGACCCTAACTCACTGAACAACCACCTCTCACCCTAACTCACTGAACAATCACCTCTCACCCAACCATCACCGCTGACCCTCACTCACTGAACAACCACCTCTGACCCTAACTCACTGAACAACCACCTCTGACACTAACACTGAACAACCACCTCTCACCCTAACTCACTGAACAATCACCTCTCACCCTAACTCACTGAACAACCACCTCTCACCCTAACTTACTGAACAATCACCTCTCACCTTAACTCACTGAACAATCACCTCTCACCCTAACTCACTGAACAATCACCTCTCACCCTAACTCACTGAACAATCACCTCTGACCCTAATGCACTAAACAATCACCTCTCACCCTAACTCACTGAACAATCACCTCTGACCCTAACTCACTGAACAATCACCTCTGACCCTAACTCACTGAACAATCACCTCTGACCCTCACTCACTGAACAATCACCTCTCACCCTAACTCACTGAACAACCACCTCTCACCCTAACTCACTGAACAATCACCTCTGACCCTAACTCACTGAACAACCACCTCTCACCCTAACTCACTGAACAACCACCTCTCACCCTAACTCACTGAACAACCACCTCTGACCCTAACTCACTGAACAACCACCTCTGACCCTAACTCACTGAACAATCACCTCTCACCCTAACTCACTGAACAACCACCTCTGACCCTAACTCACTGAACAATCACCTCTCACCCTAACTCACTGAACAACCACCTCTCACCCTAACTCACTGAACAATCACCTCTCACCTTAACTCACTGAACAATCACCTCTCACCCTAACTCACTGAACAACCACCTCTCACCCTAACTCACTGAACAACCACCTCTCACCCTAACTCACTGAACAACCACCTCTGACCCTAACTCACTGAACAATCACCTCTGACCCTCACTCACTGAACAATCACCTCTCACCCTAACTCACTGAACAACCACCTCTCACCCTAACTCACTGAACAATCACCTCTGACCCTAACTCACTGAACAACCACCTCTCACCCTAACTCACTGAACAACCACCTCTCACCCTAACTCACTGAACAACCACCTCTGACCCTAACTCACTGAACAACCACCTCTGACCCTAACTCACTGAACAATCACCTCTCACCCTAACTCACTGAACAACCACCTCTGACCCTAACTCACTGAACAATCACCTCTCACCCTAACTCACTGAACAACCACCTCTCACCCTAACTCACTGAACAATCACCTCTCACCTTAACTCACTGAACAATCACCTCTCACCCTAACTCACTGAACAATCACCTCTCATCCTAACTCACCGAACAATCACCTCTCACCCTAACTCACTGAACAATCACCTCTCACCTTAACTCACCTCACCTTAACTCACCTGTCACCCTAACTCACTGAACAACCACCTCTGACCCTAACTCACTGAACAATCACCTCTCACCCTAACTCACTGAACAACCACCTCTCACCCTAACTCACTGAAGAATCACCTCTCACCCTAACTCACTGAACAACCACCTCTCACCCTAACTCACTGAACAATCACCTCTCACCTTAACTCACTGAAGAATCACCTCTCACCCTAACTCACTGAACAATCACCTCTCACACTAACTCACTGAACAATCACCTCTGACCCTAACTGACGAACAATCACCTCTCACCTTAACTCACTGAACAATCACCTCTCACCTTAACTCACTGAACAATCACCTGTCACCCTAACTCACTAATACACCTCTGACCCTAACTCACTGAACAATCACCTCTGACCCTAATTCACTGAACAACCACCTCTGACCCTAACTCACTGAACAACCACCTCTCACCCTAACTCACTGAACAATCACCTCTCACCCTAACTCACTGCACAATCACCTCTGACCCTCACTCACTGAACTACTACCTCTGACCCTAATTCACTGAACAACCACCTCTGACACTAACTCACTGAACAACCACCTCTGACCCTAACTCACTGAACAACCACCTCTGACCCTAACTCACTGAACAACCACCTCTGACCCTAACTCACTGAACAATCACCTCTCACCCTAACTCACTGAACAACCACCTCTGACCCTAACTCACTGAACAATCACCTCTCACCCTAACTCACTGAACAACCACCTCTCACCCTAACTCACTGAACAATCACCTCTCACCTTAACTCACTGAACAATCACCTCTCACCCTAACTCACTGAACAATCACCTCTCATCCTAACTCACCGAACAATCACCTCTCACCCTAACTCACTGAACAATCACCTCTCACCTTAACTCACCTCACCTTAACTCACTGAACAATCACCTGTCACCCTAACTCACTGAACAACCACCTCTGACCCTAACTCACTGAACAATCACCTCTCACCCTAACTCACTGAACAACCACCTCTCACCCTAACTCACTGAACAATCACCTCTCACCCTAACTCACTGAACAACCACCTCTCACCCTAACTCACTGAACAACCACCTCTCACCCTAACTCACTGAACAATCGCCTCTCACCTTAACTCACTGAACAATCACCTCTCACCCTAACTCACTGAACAATCACCTCTCATCCTAACTCACCGAACAATCACCTCTCACCCTAACTCACTGAACAATCACCTCTCACCTTAACTCACCTCACCTTAACTCACTGAACAATCACCTGTCACCCTAACTCACTGAACAACCACCTCTGACCCTAACTCACTGAACAATCACCTCTCACCCTAACTCACTGAACAACCACCTCTCACCCTAACTCACTGAACAATCACCTCTCACCCTAACTCACTGAACAACCACCTCTCACCCTAACTCACTGAACAATCACCTCTCACCTTAACTCACTGAACAATCACCTCTCACCATTACTCACTGAACAATCACCTGTCACCCTAACTCACTGAACAACCACCTCTGACCCTAACTCACTGAACTATCACCTCTGACCCTAACTCACTGAACAACCACCTCTGACCCTAACTCACTGAACAACCACCTCTCACCCTAACTCACTGAACAATCACCTCTCACCCAACCATCACCGCTGACCCTCACTCACTGAACAACCACCTCTGACCCTAACTCACTGAACAACCACCTCTGACACTAACACTGAACAACCACCTCTCACCCTAACTCACTGAACAATCACCTCTCACCCTAACTCACTGAACAACCACCTCTCACCCTAACTTAC